>JASPKZ010004813.1:0-142679 GCA_030220185.1 Diploptera punctata | reverse complement strand
AAGAAGGAATCCAAATAAAGCAAGTAAAACAAACTAAATATTTGGGAAGAATTATGGATAACATTGAAGGTATAGGCAAAGAGAACATAAAACATTAAATTGAATTGAGTAGCAAAATAATATCATCGTTAAATTCCATATGGTGGGATAAGCATATTTGGAAAGACACAAAAAATATATTGGTAAAACATTGGTGGAATCTATTGCAATGTATGGAAGTGAGGTATGGACAATCAATAAGTACTACAAGAATAGACTAATAGCTCTAGAAATGGATTATTTACGCAAAAGTGCCAGAAAGTCTACATTAGAATATGTCACAAATAAGGAAATTAGAAACATAATGGAAGCAGATGAAAGCATAATTGAAAGAATTGAGGAGAAGAAATTAAAGTGGTTAGGACATGTCTTAAGAATGGAAGATGACCGATGGCCGAAGCAAACTATATGAATGGCATCCGAACAGAAAGAAGAAAAGAGGGAGACCAAAGTTAACAAAGAACGAAAACATGAAGACAGTAATGCAAGCTAGAGGGCTAATCATCGAAGATGCCCAAGACCGTAGGCTTTGGAGGTTTGGCACGGGAAGACGGCAGCAGCTGTAAAAACCCGAAGATAGAAAGATTTTTATCCACATTACACAAGCCAATTAACTATATGTTAAGAATGTAAATACTTTAGACGGCAAGTGCGAGTGTAATTAAACAGCCGACAGAACAAGATTGAAAACGTACTTTGTTTCCTCTCAAGTTCAGTTTTCAATGGGATATGGTTGTTAATGGCAAGTGGGACATTCTTGCCACTTAGAACTATAATTTTTGAAAAGCGTTACAACCTTGTTCTGGGCGGCTATTGAATTAATTTTCTAGTTTACATTTTACTTTCAAATGTTGTTAAGTGATACGTGTGTAGTGTTAACACGATGAGGTGATGTAACGATAATAGATATTCAGCGATTAAAAAAAACAGAAGCATGAACCAGTAGAATAAGTATAATTTGTATTTTATTTGACATTTTATCGGTGTTATTTATAATTTTAAATTGTATATGAGCCAGTACTTATATCTTTTCAGTTTCAGTAAAAACGATGAAATATTTTGTTGCTCCAATTGAAGTATTACAGAGCTCTAAGAAAAATGTTGCCCTGGATATCTCTGCGAATTTCTATGTTTTTCAAGTGCACAGTTTACTAATATATTCATGACAGTGCTGAATGTGCTCTAAAAATTATAGACGAAAATCTTATAAAAGGCGTTTCACTGAAGTATAACATGGGTTTTGACATTTTTCTTTCTATTTACGTCAGTGTATACGAATGTTTCAAAAAAGCAATTGGCATTATAAATTATATTGACTTAGGCTTTCACGGCCGGAGTTACTATGATGATCTTGCAGAAGATTTCCGGGCTGTTGGCCGTGGTCTTGAGGCTTGTAGTTCCCCAACGTTTCGCCAGATAACTGCGTCCGGCATCCTGAAGGGTTGTCTTGAGACTGGCAATTTTGTCGACTACCTGCTCTATTTATACATGTATCCGCGACGTGTTCCCTGCGCGGTCGGTTGCTTCGTAAATTGTATCTGCCTTCTGGTTGGTTAGCATTAGGGTCTTCGACTGCACCAATGAGGTTGCTGTCTGATGTTCTAGTAGATTGTTCTCGTAGGGGTTTACATCTGGCTTTTGTTAAGACTGGTATCCATGCTTTGTTGACTTTTAATGATGCTTCTTTTCTATTTTAACCATTTTGATGTTTGAATATTTCGATGGCTTCTCTTTGCAGACGGGTAAAATAGTGTGTGCAGTTAGATAATATATCTGTGTTGTCGTATTGTACTGTATGGCCTCCAAGTAGAGAGTGTTCTGCTACAGCCGACTTTTCCACTTGTTTAAGACGGCTGTAACTTTCGTGTTCTTTAAGTCTGGTTGTGATGCTTCGTTTAGTGGTGCCTATATATACTTGGCCGCAACTGCACGGGATCCTGTATATGCCTGCTGATTGATGAGGAAGAAGTTGATCCTTAATAGGTCTGAGAAGGTTTTTGATTTTCCTGGTAGGCCTATATACTGTTTTTATGTCTTCTTTCTTTAGCAGTTTTCCAATTCGGTCAGTTACATTCTTGATGAAAGGTAAGAATGCCCTGGTTGACGTTTTTTCTTCTGATTCGTTGTTGTTGTATAGTCTGGGATGGTTTGCTCTGTTGATTTCTTTGTTGGTGTATCCATTGGCTGTGAATACTGTACGGAGATGTTTCATTTCAGTCTTTAATAATTAATAATAGGTATCATTGCAGCCTATGGCCATGTAGAAAGTACTGTTTTCATGTCTTACAAAAGTCTGTTATCGATATTCCTATGTTTTTACACTGTAATAGGTGATATCGGTCGCAGTGCGATCTACATAGCTTGCACTTGCACTTTTCTTCTGGGTTATGGCGCTTCACTGTTGTGCATATCCTGTGGAGGAAACCATGGACCGCGACTCTCGTTACGGTGTGTAGTCTTTAATAATTTAGGATGGCAAAGTTTCTTGGCGCGATTTGTCAATATTTTGAAGATACCAAGTTTCTGTTTGGGGTGATGATTGTAGGGTTTTATAAATATATCTGTCAGTATGCGTAGGTTTTCTATATATGGTGTGATAAATGTTGTCATCTTCTTCTCTTCTGATTGAGATGTCCAGAAAGGCTATGCTGTTATCTTTTTCTTTTTCTACGGTGAATTGTATATCGGAGTTTATGTTGTTGATGTGCGCCAGAAATTCTTCTATTCTATCTTCCCCGTAGTTCCAAATTACGAAGGTGTCGTCTACATATCGAAGCCATGTCTTGGATTTAAGAGGGCAGTCTCCAAACAATTTTGTCGAAGTTTTCCATAAAGAAATTTGCAACTACTGGGCTTCAGGGACTACCCATAGCTACTCCATCTATTTGTTTATAGATGTCGTTATTAAATAAGAAATAGATGGTGGTTAAGCAGTGTTCAGAAAGATTAGTGATATCTTGAGGAAACTTGTCAGCGATGAGGTGAATGGTCTCCTTTATAGGAACTTTAGTGAATAGAGAGACCACGTCGAAACTAACCATTAGATCGTCCGGTTGCAGAGCTATCTCTTTTAGTTTATCTAAGAAGTCCATCGAATCTTTGACATATGTATCACTGTTGGATGTATGGGGTTTTAGTAGAGTATATAAATGTCTCGCTAGGTTATAAGTTTACGAAGTAACGGACCGCGCAGAGAACACTTCGCGGATACATGTATAAATATGGCAGGTTACTTACTTACTTACTCTTACTCACTGGCACTATCGAACCCGTAGGTTCATGACCGCGCGGACATAAGCTCTCAATAAATCCCTATCCTGAGCTAATGATTTCCAATCATTCCCTGCATAATCTACTTCCCTCAAATCATAGTTAATGTTGTTCTCCCACCTCATTCTTGGTCTACCAACTGGGCGTTTTCCCTCTGGCTTTCCTACAAGAAGCTTCCATGCACGCCTTCCATTCCCCATACGCGCAACATGTCCTGCCCATCGCAGTCTACTAGACTTAACTGTTCTTATTATATCTGGCTTCCTATACAGACCATGTAGTTCATTGCTATGTAGTCTTCTACATTCACCTGTCTGTTCATCTCTCTTTGGTCCAAAAATTTTCCTAAGTACTTTATTCTCAAATACTCTTAATCTCCTTTCCTACCTTAAAGTAAGAGCCCAGGTAGTCGACAAAATTGCCAGTCTCAAGACAACCCTTGAGGATGCCGGACGCAGTCTCTGGCGAAACGTTGGGGAACTACAAGCCTCAAGACCACGGCCAACAGCCCGCAAATCCTCTGCAAGATCATCATTATAAATATATATTTTTTTCATTTTTCCTATTTTTGTAGTATAAAATGAAAATAAAATTAAAAACAAATCCATTCTTCCAAATCATTGATAGTTTCATGAATTGTGAGCATAAATATATACGAAATTAATCTTATATCAAGGGCAATAATACTACTGTTGACCAGTGTATCGATACAAATAAACCGGTCAATATTTCACTATAAAAGTTTTATTTCCGTTAAAAATATGAAGTTACTTATATGAAAGGTTTATCGTACTTTCCTTGAATTTTAACTTTGGCGCAGTGATTTTACACTTTTACTCGTTATATATAAAACATAAAAACTTATGCCCTTTTCATAAATGTTTGTCTATAGATTTGGAAAGAATGTATGGTACAGTCTTTATGCTAGAGTCAAGTATGAATATGAGGAAGATTCAAAATAAGGAGCAGAGTAATGGATAGTCATATTCATATATCATAAAAACTAACTCATAATGTGTTCTATTGCTGGCACAGGAATTTTCTGGAGGTGTTATATAAATGTGACAAATTAGGAAAACAAGATTGCCCAAACAGTTCCTTCATGTTCTAATTCCAAATTAATAGACGAAGAGGGAACGTTGAAATTCGTATATGTAGCATCGAATAAGGTGGCTTGATAAAACGTTCAGAATGTCATGCGATACACTCTTTTCGAAATATCACTTCAGAAACTCCATAAACATATATGATGCATAACATGATATATTTTATGAATACATTTCCAACATAATTACATATGCTTTCTGCAAGTAATGTTTTTTAAACAAAGTTTTATTTGGAATGTCTTAACAAGGAATTAAACCACTCTTCAAAGTAGAGACCTTCAGATTCTATGGTCCTTGAGTCATCTTTCAGCGAAGTATATTATCATGCTACGGCACCATTCCTAGGTTTGGATGTGAAGAAATCGTTGAGACCAACATCCACAGCTTCAATATTTTCAAAGTTTTCGAAATTTCACGAAATAATGAGTCATGGATCGAATCTGATGTTATCTTAAGGGTCAAGATAAGGGTTGTAACTTGGGTTGTGGGAGGAGTTCAATTCCTCCAAATACCTGAATTTTTGTCACGAGTTTTCGTACAATATGTGATCCAGTCAGCTTCAAACTCGCGACCCTCAAAATTCGATGACCTCGTTCCAGGTATTGAGAATGATGATCCACATCGTCAGCACACCCGTTTAGAACAATCTCCCAGTCAATCACATCATCAAAAGTCCACTAGATACATGTCATTAGATTAAATAATCATTATTTACGAGACACTATAATTAACGGGGTATCCACAGAAAAATTTCCGGGTTGTAAATAGTTATATCGTCACTGTCAGTTGTTGGTTTTACCTGGAACTGGTGTCCTTAGAAAGAGAAACTCAACCAATTTCAGGTGTTGTGCAAATTATATTGTTGACGCGCAAAATATGGAAGCACAAGAAGAAAGTAAAATATTGTAAACAGACGCTGTTTGGATTTCGTTTACCATTGTTGTTGGTGATAAATGGCCTGAACGTTACAATTGTCAAGTCTTGGTGAATTAACGATCTTATAGCAAACTCACAGGAACGTAGAGAGCGTAGTTGGTGTGTATTGGAACATCATAGCACACGAAGTATACGTGTTCAGCGTGCTTTCAGACAGAATTTCTAACATGAGGCTCCTAGTAACTAAACGATTCAGAAATGTTACAGACAATTTGTTGAACATGGATGCGTATGGGATAAGAGTAAAACCCATTCAGGGAAACGACCTGTCAACGTGGAAATTATAGAAATTGTGCGGGAGGCATTTGTACGTAGTCCTCGAAAATTTGTGCGATAGGCTAGTCAAGAATTAAAAATTCCTACATCCACTGTTTCGTAGATCCTACGTTCACCACATTAAGTGGCTTTGAGGTTTATCTTTCTAATAACAACTGATTTCTCTAAATCCAAGAGACTGCTAACGACGTTTATAACTGTTTATAACGGAAAGTATTTCTGTGGACACGGTGTATATTTATATATACATACACACAATAGATCAGGTCTTTCACTGCAAACTCCACATTCTCCACTCATTTCTTAACTCAGCCATCATTTTTTTATCCGCACACAAACTATTCATTTTATTATTGTCTATCACCTTAAACATTTTTTTTATGCCTCTAACCTTCTTTCCGTTGACCATTTCTTTTTGGGCATCTGTCAGCAGGCAGTAAAACCATTCAGGGAAACGACCTGTCAACGTGGAAATTATAGAAATTGTGCGGGAGGCATTTGTACGTAGTCCTCGAAAATTTGTGCGATAGGCTAGTCAAGAATTAAAAATTCCTACATCCACTGTTTCGTAGATCCTACGTTCACCACATTAAGTGGCTTTGAGGTTTATCTTTCTAATAACAACTGATTTCTCTAAATCCAAGAGACTGCTAACGACGTTTATAACCTGTTTATAACGGAAAGTATTTCTGTGGACACGGTGTATATTTATATATACATACACACAATAGATCAGGTCTTTCACTGCAAACTCCACATTCTCCACTCATTTCTTAACTCAGCCATCATTTTTTTATCCGCACACAAACTATTCATTTTATTATTGTCTATCACCTTAAACATTTTTTTTATGCCTCTAACCTTCTTTCCGTTGACCATTTCTTTTGGGCATCTGTCAGCAGGCAGTTTGATCTTAGCCAGTGGCCAATACAATTTATTTTCCTATTCTTTATGAGTTCCAGCATTGTTCTTCCCTCATCCATTCTGTACCGCATATTAATTTTTTATTATATCTGTCCATTTTATACGCTCCATCCTATTTTTATCCACATCTCGAAAGCTTCCCATTGTTCGTCCTCGTTCCGACGTAATGTCTAAGTCTCTGTACCACATAATGCTACACTCCACACAAAGCACTTCACTAACCTGATCCGTAATTGTTTTGCCAAATGTCCATAGAAAATGCTTCTCTTCTTGTTAAAAGCATATTTGCCATTGCTATCCTCTGCTTTACTTCTTGACAGCAGTTTATGTTACCACTGATAATACAACCAAGTAATTTGATATCTCCGCTTGCTCAATAGATTCATATTTAATTATCATGTCCATCATCCTTGGTTTCCTTCCTATAATCATGGTCTTTGTCTTATTTATATTTCATCCTATAATCCTCGCATCAGTCATTTAGCTCCATCAGCATGTTCCTCAGTGTCATTGTATCTTCTGCTAGGAAAGCGACATCGTCAGCAAATCTTATGCACTTAATTCTACTTCCTGCCATGTTTACGACTCCTGTATTCCTGAAACAGTTTTTCATTAGCTCTTCAGGATAGATGTTGAAAAGTGTAGGTGATACATATGTATAATGTACGCTGATTACCTTATTGAAGCTTGCATAGAAAACGTTGGTACCACGGGTCTAATATTACTGCTACATGCCGGTCCTGCAGTACTCATTACACATATCATTTTTGGTTTGTTTCGGTTTCTAAAACACAGAGAACCACACACCTTGGATTTCCTTTGTAATTTATTAAGTACACATAACGACTTTCAGTGGCATGGCTCTCAAAATATTAAAAAGTAACTAAAGTAATGCTGATACACCCAAAGAGCTGAAGCAGAGATAAAATATTAAATTTCCCGATAATTGAAAAATTCTTTTCATTCGCTTAGTGTCATTAATGGATAGCTCTATATGTTGTTCATGGACACGGATTATAATTTTAATTAACCAATGTCAAATACTGGAAATACGTGTAATAAATATTGTCATCAGTCGCGGTGATGTTGTAACAGGAAGAATTTTTATTAACTTACCACCGGTTTCAACGAATTTTTTTAATTAAAAAAAGTATTCACAATAATTCACTGTAAAGGTACAATTGATCATCCTCTCTGAGCACTTTGCGATTTTACAGAATCGCCAAAGCTAGTTCCTTCCACACTGTAGTAGCACTCAGTTCCTAGATTAATTAATACATGCTTACAGTTCACTTTCCTCAAGCAACTTCCAGAACCACAACTCACTCGTGACTGACTACTTCTCAAACTACTATTCTCAGATATATTAGGCATAGAAGGTTCTAGAAAGCTCGCGAACCTGCGAGATGACAATTATTCTCGACCTGACCTCCTAGAAATGAACATTTCCTAACGTAATACGCCAATAAACGGCCCGCGAACTTGCAATCAAATGCAGCACAAAAATTCTTCAAAATATAAGATAATTACCCATACTTATTTACATCAGTTCTGTTAAAAAGCACATGTATTTATACCCACTTCCAAATTTCTGGTAATTTGTCTGAATACATTAACACCTTATTTATCATCATATACATAACATTAAGTGATTATTGAAATTAATAACATGAGAGAGGATCGCAAGGATCATAAAAACAAATAATTAATACTGATTATAATATTACAATGTCGATAAAAATAAATATTATAGATCAATAATTAAAATACCTGTAAAAATCCTTATCCCGAACGATAGTGTACTATCAATAATTGAAAATGGCTGAGAAAATAGTCAACGGATTAGGGTTAAGAGAGTGGTTTTAAAAATGTATATCTTCTTGAGACAAAATATAGACAGTAGATTATCATATAACTCTTGGACCATAATAATTCTAATAATATCTAGTAATCTACTTAATGATATCTTATATAAAAAAATTAATGTGTGTGTGTTTCTATGTTTGTTTGTTTTATCGAACTTCATGTGCGGCCATACCCTTGAACCGATTGTGATGGGGTTTTTGCAAAATGTTTAGGAGATTCCCGGAATGAACATAGGCGATAAGAGAGTTGTGATACTCAACTCTTAAGACTTTAAAAAATCGCCCTTTGTAGTGAAAACGTGAGAAAAGTAGCGCTTTGGATTCTTAAATGGCTTACGCTGCCTAAAACATAGGAAATACACAACATTAATGTACTCAGAATTCAATATCTCAAGAAGCTCTAAAAAAAGGCCTCGACAGCATATGTTTATCTCTTACGGACAACTCACAATAACCATTTTTATCTTTCTTTGATACCAAGAGTACCGCGCCGTAGGCGAGTGGTTAAGGCATGGCGTCTTGGCTCAGAACTACGGGACATACGCTGGTTCGAGTCTCCATGCGAGAAGAAATTTTTCTCATGGAATTTCGGCCAGTATGGGACCGATGCACAGTGGGCCAGAAATGAAATCTAGCTGGAAAAAACTATTTTCAGTCACCCTCATCAATTTATCTTTCTTTTTCATTCTAATATAATTGTTATATGACAGTTCTTAACTTATCTGCAAAGGAGGGTACAATTCTAATGTTTATGAAGACAAAATAAACATCGGAAGTTGCCGATGCCTAAGAACTCATCTGGTCTATATCCGAGTTGTGTTATTAGAGTTATGTGTTCTAATTCAGTGAGCTATTCTTGTTATTCTATATGAATACTTCACCTCAAGGTTTGCCATTTTATTGATATATTTAATGTTTTTCTATATAACCAATTATAACGTTAAATACATGTGGAATCATATTTTCCATGCACTAAGAAATTTACACAATCACCTTATTTTAAATTCAGCTACAAAGAAAACACTTCTAGACAGTAATACAAATTTTAGCTATAATGTAGAGTGATTGTGGACTTTAATTCCCGCACAATAACATGTGTTCAAATTATTGCGTTTTTTTAATTAGCTTTCTCATTATAGGAGGTAGCCAGCAACTGAGGCCTACCATTACGCACATAGAACAATTGTCTAATAGGAAAAAATGTTAGATAGAGGCAATGAGTTATCATTTAGTAAACAAATTGGGGGTAGGGGGATGTTAGCAGAATGTTTTAAATAATATTAAAAATCAATAATATTTCGAAAAGCGATTTTCTCAAACGTACGAAGTTGTGAGCGAGAAAAATATTCTAATGAAATATTCTGATTGGCTAGGAGTGGATGTTAATTTTCCTGTTATCAAGAATTAATTTAGAATAATGACAGCCGTTGTAAAAATTCGGTCCCATCTGCTTATGGAATGGAAGACCCAAAATAACTTTCGAAGAGGCTGGAGTAAAAGAAATGTTCACGTAAGCAGGAATTCTCTCGTGATGAACTTGCTCTTGTAACAGAAATATCACTTTGGTCAAAAGTTAAACAGAATACTGCTGATGTTTTAAAGATATTACTCAAAAAACACAAAAAAAATAGTTTAAAAATAATAATAAACATTACAAATCACTCCGCTCAATTCTTTTATCTTCAATGTCGGACGACGAATTCTCGTTTTTGACAATAATATATCAATATGTCGATATATTAACATTAGACTAGGTGTCAAAAAGAGAGGTTGTGATATTTTATTCACCCTATAATGCTTCAAGGAAAGCAAATTTGTTATGCTGCCGTTCCCAAGACAGACATTTTAGCAGAAATACGATTTTTTTTTGTATTTATTCCAGCCACGTCGAAAGTATTTTGGGACTTTCAATTCCATAAGCAGATGGAACAGGATTTTCCAACGACTATCAGTGTTCTAAATTCTTAATAACGGCAAAGTTTACATTTACTTTTAGCCCATCAATATATATCAGCAGATATCTAACTTTTTTTTCCTCGCACAACTTCCTACGTTCTAGAAAATCGCTTTTAGAAAAATGATTTTAATGTTTTTAAAACATTCTCCTAACATCCCCCAACTGTAATTTATTAATAGAGGATCACTTATTGCCTCTATCGATAACGTTTCTTCATATATTAAATCAAACGATCGTCTGGGCGCGAAGATAGCCCTCAGCTGCTGGCCGTCTCCTTTAATATGGAAGCTAATTACCAAAAACACAATCATTTGCGCACATGTTAGTGTGCGGGAATTGAAGTCCATAAATCACTTTATATCCTAACAAAAGTTTGTACTACTGTTGAGAACTGCTTTTTTCGTAGCACAATTTAAAGAAAACGATTGTGTAAATTTGTAGTGTTTCGGAGGTATGACTCCACGTATCTTTAACACAATATCTGGATGTATAGAAACATGTTAAATATATCAATGAAAAGTACAAACCTTGAAGTAAAGTATCCATATAGAATAAGAAGAATAACTCACTCAACTTTAATACAAAACATATTTATTTACATAGCTCGGTACACAACTGGGATGCGGATCAGATGAGTTCTTAACTATCGGCAACTTCCAATATTTATATTGTCTACAAACATTTTAGAAATCTACCCTCCTTTGCAGATAAGAGAAGAACACTTAGTCATCTGGCAATCGTTTTAGAGTGAATAAAGATGAATTGGCGAGAGTTAGTAAAATACTTTTATCCAGCTAGATTTCGTATCTGGCCAACTGTACAGTGCCCACTCAGCATCGTGAGGCATTTGGTAGTAGCTAAATAAGTAGCGACTCCATGTTGAGAATACCAGCTGGAGGATCTGACATGCTGACCTCATGACACGCTACACTGGCTAGATTATCGTCTACCTCTGTTATTATACATGTAGATGTGAGGCCAACAGCCGGCTGGACGGCTAAAGGTGTGTTAGGCCTATCGCGCTATGAGTTTTTTTATAGCAAGAAAGTTAGGATAAGTAGATTCTCGGGCAAGCGTGCTCTGCCATACCGTTCATCCGATTGAGATGGGGCTTTTTGAAAAATGTTCAGGAGATTCCGGGAATTGACATAGGCTATAAGAGAGTTGCAATACTCAACCACTTCACCCCAAAAAATCACTCTTTGTAGTGAAAAAGGTGAAATAAAATCCTATTTTGACGCATTGGTGTACACAGAATTGAACATCTAAACAAACTACAAAACGTACAGTATACCAGCGAACGGCTGGTGGTAAAAACACAGTAACAGTTATTTAGGAGTAGCAGTGCACGCCGTGTATTAGCCAGTCTAATATATGACTTTTTTTGTTCGTTTGTTTGTTTGTTCGTATTTTTTTCGCGGCCATACCGTTGATCCGATTGAGAGGGCGTTTCTTGCAAAATGTTCAGGAGATTCCCGTGATGAATATAGGCTATAAGAGAGTTGCGGTACTCAAATCCTAAACTCTTAAAAACACCCTTTTTAGTGAGAAAGCCAGTTTTTTTATCCTTCGATGGCTTACGGTGCCTACACCATAGCGAATACACAAATGAATGTACACAGAATTGAATATATGAAAAAACTCTACAAAAAAGTCCCCGACAGCATGTATTTATCTTTACAGATAACACACAACAGCCTTTTATGTCTTTCAATGATGCCAAGAAGATCGTGATAATTAGATTCCCGGGCAAGCATAGCAGTGCACGGCGGGTATTCTTTTATGGATAACTCAAAATAACGAATTTTGTCTTTCAGTTCATTTATGCCAAGTACATCGGGATGCGTACATTCCCGAGCAACACCGAGTAATCAGCACGGGATACCTAAAAATAATTATATAAATTTATATTTATTTATCCTTTTACTTATTCAACTAATTGCAAAAACACATTATAATTTATTTATGTGTAGCAGCGCACGCCGGGTATTAGCTAGTGAATTATGAATCTTAAAACATATAGGAGTGTTTTGTATGAAATCGGCAACAAAAAATGTATAAGCCTATATAAACTGAATTTGCATATTGAAAAGTTTAAAAAATATTTAGTGAAATATTTTGATGCACTTAATTTCTAAACTGATCTTCTTATTTCAGTTTGATATATACTGCAATTGAACAATAATAGTTCTGCCAATTTATTTTATTTTAAAGAAGAAGCCTTTTGTTTTAATTGAATGTTTTAAAGTGCAACTTCTGTCTTCGATTAATATACAGCCTTTAAAAAAATGATGGCGTAATTCTTAATGATGGAAAGTTAGAGTTTTGAAGAGCGATTCACGCAACTACGTTTTTGCATGTTCTGACTCGTTTGAGTATAAAGCGGATAGCGTAAGTCTCTCTTCATGCAGCATTTTTATCGATGGCTAGAGTGGAGCAATCGGTAAGATGCTCATTTTGCGATGACGCAGGCCCAAGTTCGATTGTGGATTAGGTATATAACCCTTTAGGTATACATATATATATATATATATATATATATATATATATATATATTATTTAATAAGCCGTTAATTTACATAATGCCTATATGTTACCAGGCTATGTTATATTAAGAAAATGTGTGTGTATATATATATGGGAATATTCCCGGTCTAGACAGGCTCCTGGATGAGATTTTTTAGGGTTTTTTCCTCACATGTAAGATAAATGTCAGGAAGCTGAGGGTCCAAAGTCCTCGAAAATCATCCGCCTATAATAATCATCCTTATCATTATCATCATCATTCCTCACCGGTGTGGAAAAAAACGGAAGCTAACATACCTACAGTACCCTAGTAAAGCTGCAAAGCATAGAATGAAAATGCTATGATTGCAGTGATAGACCTGCCCTCGTGCAGATATTACTATGGAATGGAATATATGGAAACAAATAAATTAAGAACAGCTCATATATATCTATATATAGAATACCAATAACGATTGTAACGTCTCATTACTTTGTTTACAATACACATGACATAATACAATTATTTACTTCCATTACTAATACAAAATGCCTCGGATCAACTTGAAATTATTTAATATCAAACTGCATTATTCAAGTAATTCCAGAAGTACTGCATCGCTTCATACAGGAAATTTTTAGGAGAGATGGTTGTGGTTCAGTGGAGTGCGTACCTGTTTCTCGTACATGAGATCGTGTGTTCGACCCGGCTGACATGTTTCTTTTCTCTCTCTCTCTCTCTCTCTCTCTCTCTCTCTCTCTCTCTCTCTCTCTCGTCCTTACTTCAATTGATTTTCTTTCTTTTATTTCATTTATTTTGATTTGTTTTATTTTCTGTATTTACCGCTCTACTTATATACACGAAATTGTTTTCCATTGCATGACACACAACGAAACGGAACGAATTTAGTTTCTCAAATAGTTGTATACTTGTGAAACAAATATCTGATCTCTGATCATGCGCAGTGGCTTCGTTCTGAGACTTGAAAATTATCTGTGCGCCATCAATTATTTCAAAGGCTGTATATTCGACCATTCTAACTATTACGGAAAATAAAATATATAAGTTATTCCTTACTTGCCAACTATTGCCTGATATTTTTATTTATCGGTAAATGAAAGGGAACGTCATAATATATAATTTCGTTAACAATTTGGCTTGGAAATAAATTAATGTACATTTTAAACACATGTTTAGTGCTGTCGTAGTATATTTTATTTACAGTACTAAGTAGTTAATACTTTTTGGACGCTTTATATTAGCTTGACCTACATCTATCTATCTATCTATGTAACGGAACATTTCAACACGATTTTCACCCACTTATATACATTGCCTCGACTTGAAACTTTGTGTATTTGTAAAGAACCAATGAAGTACAATAATTTCTAAAGGTTTTCTAAGATCCTGGCCAGGATCATCAGGACATCAAAAAATAAAGACCGGTATAATAGGTTGCGAACGTAACGACTTTTTATTCCATCGTTGTAATAAATTAATATTATATCCTCTGGTAGCTCAGTTAGACGAGCGGTGGACTGTAGTGGTATATAATTTTAGAAATCCATAGGTCGCTGGTTAAAATCCGGCCTGTAGGATTCTTTTTAGAAGAGTAATACTTTTAGCTCATACTACAATAGTATCGAATTTAAATATATTTATATTTTTATGTTATTCTGTAAAATATTAATGACAATTTTGTAAACTTACCATATTGTAATTTATCCAAAACATATGATAAGGATACGATTAACTATAACTATTTATCTGTATTAAAATATTATAATAAGGTTAGATAATAATAATTTAAAAAAATATAATTATATTCGTGCATAGACACTAAAAATATCGTAAGCAATTAAATTTCCACGGGATTCCGGTTTATGACAATCAAACTAAAAATTAAAATAATAAATTATAGTTAAACAAACTAAAAACAACACGCTTTATTAGAAACCCGAACTAAACATGAAAAATAATTTTAATTTCCAAGACGCTTGGGATAAAAATCAAAGTGGTCAGCAAAAAAATCATCTCCAATACATCTAGATTAAAAGAAGAGTTATCTACAAAAGAAAAAAGTACCATCAAAATCGTGGGCTGCTTTTTATGGTTTTTACGTTTTCTTCTTAGAGATTTCACTTTTACCAATACCTCTTTATTATCAAATATATTAATTGATATAGAGTTTTGATGGTAAAATTATTTTTTGTAGACAACTCTAGTTTTATTCTAGATATGTTGGAGACGATTTCTTGTTGACCAAATTAATTTTATTCCAAGCGTGTTGGAAATTCAAATTATTTCACACCTTTTAGTTCGGTTTTCTAACAAAGCGTGTTGTTTTAGGTTTTTTAAAATATTAATTAATGCACATGCAATATGCAGGCTTATATTCAAAGCATAAGGCTTACAGAATGACTGTTCCATCAGATACTTTATTTAATACATCCTCTTTAGCTTTGAAGTGATTACATACATTATTTTGCTTATGAAGGCTATTCACTGATCACGGAAAATCCGATACAAGTTGTAACAGAAAATATGACTCTGTGATATTTTCTTATAGAACTGCCATATTTGGGCAAATGAATATTACGGCTGAAGACATTAAATAAATTATTTCAACGTTGTAACATTTTTTAATGCAAGTTAGCAGTCTAGGCGCTCTCGTAGTTGTCGAAGTTGCCCTTATAAGAACTGCTGTCAATTTAACACGCATAATGTAATGTCTAGTTAGATGCTCTGAGTTTCTTCGTTTTTTTTGTCACTAAAAACCTAGCAAAAATAATATGGTTACACGAGCCAAATGATTTAAATTTAGAGCAATTGGGTAGTATTAGACGCGAAAACACGTGATTACTAAAGATAAAAAAGGGAATATTTGAGAGAGAAAATTAATGATCTTCAAATGTATGCAAAAAATAGGAACATTAAAGAATTATATCGGGGAACTAGGATAGAGAGGAAAAGGTTTCAGGCTAGAAAAAAACGTAATTCGGAATGAGAATGGGGATATGATTGCAGGTTCCTGGAGTATATTAAATAGATGGAAAAGTTACTTTAATTAGCTATTAAATGTACATACAGAACAGGACATTGAGGTGGATCATTTACAGACAGCAGAAATACTAGTCGCAGAACCAAGTACATTGGAGGTTGAAATGGCGATAGAAAAATTGAAGATGTATAAAGCATCAGGTTCGGATGAGATCCCAGCAGAACTCATAAAATCAGGGGGAGAAAAATTGCTGGAAAAGATATGCCGGTTGCTTAGTGTGATTTGGGAAATAGAAGCTCTTCCAGATGAATGAAAGCAATCGATTATCATAACAATTTATAAGAAAGGAGATAAAACTGATTGCAACAACTACAAGGGCATCTCATTACTTTCAACTTCGTATAAAATTCTAACAAATATATTAGTAAGCAGACTTACTCCCTATATTGACGACATTCTAGGTGATCATCAATGTGATTTAGAAGAAACACGTCTACAACAGATCAGATATTTAGTTTAGGACAGATTTTAGAAAAAGAATGGGAATATAACGGTACTGTACTTCAACTATACGTAGACTTCAAAAAAGCATACGAATCCATTAAGAGGGGAAAGTTATATAGTATCCTGCTGGAGTTCGGAATTCCTAAAAAGTTAGTTAGACTTATACGAATTTTGTCTAAATGGCACAAAGAGTAGGGTGCGTTTAGGCAAACATTTTTCGGACAATTTTTAAATCCAGAATGGGTTGACGCTAGGTGTTGCAGTATCTCCTCCACTATTTAATTTTTAGTAGAACATGCCATCAAATCTTTAAAGGATGAGGAAGACCTACAACTCAATGGTATTAATAAGCTCTTAGTTTATGCTGATGATGTAGTACTGTAGGCCGATAGCGAGGAGATACTAAAGGACAACATGCACATAATATTGAGTAACACTAAGGAATTAGGACTGGAAGTAAATATCAATAAAACTAAATATATGGTGACACATAGAAATTCATTATATAATGGAAATGGACAGCTAAAGACAAATGAGGGAAATTTTGTGGAAGTGGCTGAATAATCACAAATAGGAATGAGATGCACAAAGAAATTAAACATAGGCTCAATTCTGGAAATGCGTACTATTACATTTGCAGAGAAGTTTGATGTCCCAACTCCTTTAAAAAACGTTAAACTAAACATATATAAAACTATTATTCTACCAGTTATATATAATGGGTGCGAAACATGGACTCTTATTTTAAGGGAGGAAGGGAGATTACGAGTATTTGAGAATAAAGTACTTAGGAAAATATTTGGACCAACGAGAGATGAACAGACAGGTGAATGGAGAAGATTACATATCAGTGAACTACATTGTCTCTATAGGAAATTAGATATAATAAGAAAAGTTAAGTCTCGTAGACTGCGATGGGCATAACATGTTGCGCGTGTGGAGAATGAAAGAGGTACATGGAAGTTACTTGTATGAAAGCCAGAGGGAAAACGCCCAGTTGGTAGACCTAGAATGAGTTGGGAGAATAACATAAACTATGATTTGATGGAAGTAGATTAAATGGGAAATGATTGTCAAGCATTAGCTCAGGATAGGGATGTATGGAGAGTTTATGTCAGTGCGGCCATTAACCTGCGCGTTCGATAGTGCCAGTGAGTAAGTAAGTAATTCCAAAAGTTAAAACTAGCATGTGTAAACTAATGTTTTTACAAGCAGAGCAAATTTTATCAATTTTTTGTATCTTGTCCCGACTCTGGACTTTCATTGTATCCATCCCCTGGAGTTTTTAGACGATATTCTTTTTTTTTTGTGGAAGTTATGACAGAACAGTTTCATCAGAAAATTGCCTCGCACCTAAAATAATAGTAACAAGGCCTCCATTTAGTCCCAGACGACTACCTCCTATGGAGCCTCAATAGAAGGAAAGTGTCACTTTCTTAACTAATAGCTGGACACTTGCAGAGCCGACGTCCTTCTGCAAGTGTCATTTAGATTGATGTCCTATTTCGGGTATCTATTGGTAAGTATTATAATTAATATGGACTTCACTATGGCACGCCGTAGCGTAGTGGTTAAGGCACTGAGCTACAAGCCGGAGGGTCGAGGGTTGAAGTCCCGTTGGGGTCAGGATTTTTAAACTGACCCAAACCCTCTGGCGGCACTATGGCCCTGGGGTCTACTTAGCCTCTAACTGAAATGAGTACCAGACGCTTGTTCTGGGGGTAAAGGCGGCCGTCACGCAGGGCTGACAACCTGGCTGACATAAAGTACCGATTGTCTAGAAAAAAATGGGAGCCCTAACCTCCTACTACCCCAAGGGCCTCCGGGCCTGTTGTGGGATCACTTTACTTTTACTTTACTTCACTATGGCAAACCAGCAAGTTACCCAACAGCAAACGGTCGGGTAGAATTTAACATCTCTCGAAAATGATATAAACTGGCAAAAAGCCTGAATCTAATTGAAATTCGTATATGTAATCTAAGTTAGAGTGACGATTATGTATTTCCTGATAATATAGAAAAGTATTAATTTTGCAAAATTCTGAAGGGTCGTGGCAATCTTAAGATACGCCCTTTTAAATAAACTTAACTAGGGCTTAGCCAATCATACAATTGGTGTTGATATTTCGTACTAACAGGTATGGATATATGCCTCGCGACAACAGTAATTATAAAATATGATGTAAGACTCTCCAGTGGACCTGTTTTGTTACCCTCACGACACCGCGAGGTTATTCGGCCAGATATTGGGCACTCGTATAAGGCCTATCGATATCGACCAGTAGAAGTATTTAAATAATTGTTTTAGTCTTAAAGTGTATGATTGCGATAAATGCTACCATGTTACATTTGAGTAAGTCAATGACAAACACGTTTAAATTAATTTTGTTTTAAAAACTTTGACAGTCGTAATTCACATGGATGTTTATCGATTTCTCTTTATCAGCTCATGTCTTCTGATAAAGAAAGCTCTTTTTTTTTAAATGAACAGCTCGGAGCATTATTTTTCTCCGACTAATTCATTGAATATAGTAATTAATTAATAGATTTTTTTGATTTTACTGATCTCTTTACTAAAAAAATAAATAAATATCCTATAATATTGATTGTAATATACAGTTTCACGTGTTTCATTATTTCTCCACTAGGGTGCATTCTTACTATATTACGATCCTATTTGGCAATAAATAATATGATCAAGTTGCTGTGAATATACATTACCTCACATTTCTGATTGTTTTCAAACATCGGCGTTTATTTTAAATATATAGATATTTAAAATATCGGTAACTATATTTAAATAATGACTTTTGAATGAAGAGTTTAATTTTATTCGTTAAATATTAACGAACAAATGCCACTCTTGATATCCAAATCCTGTAGATAAATTGGAAATCACTAGTAGCATTACTTATGATAAATTCGCAATGTATATTTAAATAGGTCCGTTGTAGACCTTAATTGTGATATTAAGTCTAAAAGTGCGACAAATTCGCTAAGTTTTTTTTTTTCCATTAGGTGTATTACTGACCGTAATTACAAAAAGTGTTATTCCGAAGTGATATTTGGGAATTATTATTAAGAGTCATATGTCCAGAATTGGTAAAGAGTATTGTAATAACTGTAATTGCCCGTGTGCTAAAGTTTATAAATAAGCAGTTAATTGTGATACGTGTTTATTCTAGAAAGCCTCCTACTGTACTTGTAGTCCTTGTTCCGTTCGTAACCTCCCACGACGGAGATCCATTACCCCAACATAAAAGCTCATGGACTAATCGCCATTCTTCCGGCACAAAGAGTATTCCCCGTCATTCTTGGTTGCATATTACTCGCGCGCACGTGTTTGGAATTTCCCTCCCACTCTCCTCAATATGTAATTTTACACCGTAGAAACAACATGATGGGAAGCTTAGGGAGCTAGATTCGAACTCGTGTTAATGCGTACTTGACCGCCTGTAATTTTATAATTATATTGTGAAAATAAAAATTAATGTCTGAACTAGGAATCAAACCGTGGACCTCTCGTATTCCGTTAAAGCGAGCAAGACCACTACACTATTCGTGGCATGGTACGAACATTAACAATTATTTCCACATATACAAATGTATAATATTCGTTTCGTCCGCTTCCACGTAGATGTCACTACCTACGTCAACGGCCAGCTGCATTTGCAAATATAAATGTTTGAGAATTTTACACCACCATTTTTTTAAGCAGTAATCGAAGTTATTTAACACTTCCCAATATTGTTACTGTAACTATGTTAAAATAACAATATTGAAAAGTGTTATATAACATGGATAGTTGTTTATAAAAGAACTATGGTAAAATAACAATATTAGAAAGTGTTACATAACATCGATCACTGCCTATAAAACTGGTGACGTAAAATTCTCAAACATAGATACTTCTAAAGAAGCCGGTCGTTGACGTTTGTAGTGACATCTACCTGGCAGCGGACGAAACGAGAATTATAGATTTGTATATGTGGAAAGAATTGTTGATGTTTGTACCATGTGTCTAACAGTGTAGTGGTCTTGCACGCTCGTACGGAATACGAGAGGTCTACGGTTCGATTCCTGCTTCAGACATTAATTTTTCTTAATTAAATAAAAATAAAACGTTGTTTAATTTGATTTCCATATTTATTATTTCATATTTATTATTTCATAATTATTATTATACATGATGATTACTTTTTCTTTTCACAATATAATAATAATAATATATATTCCATTATTGGAGCTGTGTTAAAATAATAATATTGAAAATTATTAAATAACATCGACTACTGCTTATAAAAGTGGTGGTGTTAAATTCTCAAACATAGATACTTCTAAAGAAGTTTGCCGTAGGCATTGGAAGCGGACGAAACGAGAATTATAGATTTGTATATGTGGAAAGAATTGTTAATGTTTGTACAATGTATCGAATAGTGTATTGGTCTTTCATGCTCCTACGGAATACGAGAGGTCCACGGTTCGATTCCTGGCTCAGACATAAATATTTCTTTTCACAATATCTTATTCTCCTTCCTCTTCTTCTTCTTCTTCTTCACTTCACGGGCTAGGCAAATTGACTGTTCCGTCTCACAGTTGTTCTGTCCATCTTTTCACTGGCCTTCCTACATTCCTTGAACCTCTTGGTTCGTAGTTGAATGCTGCCCTTGGTAATCTTGTTACATGCATTCTTTCCACATGTGTAAACCATTTCTCTCTATATTCATTGATTTTTTCATCCAATAGATGTATATTTAACTCTGTACTTATATCTTCATTCCTTATCCGATCCAATCTTGTGCAGCCTTTTTATTCTTCTAAGGAAGTTCGTTTCTGCGCTTTTTATTCTACTTTGCAATTTTTAGGTCATTACCCAAGTTGCGCTTCCATAAAGTAATGCAGGAATTGCCAATGCTTTATAAAACTTCAATCTAGTATCTCTTCTTCTTTTATTCTTTAATGTTATATGTATAGTTACGCATATCATTTGAAATTTCGACAGTTTCATATATATGTCTCTTTCAGTTTTTGCGTTTATAGTAAAATTATAACCCAAATAATTAAAATTTGTTACTTGACCCAGAGGTTTGTTGTCTATTACGATTTTTGATCTTATATGATCGTTTCCCCAAAATGACATTGTTTTTATTTCTTTTGATATTTTGAGATCATACTTTTGGCATAACTGATTTAATTGATGTAAAGAGTACCGGAAATGATTTTCATTTTCTTGAATAATAACCACATAATCACCACACATTAAAATGTTTAATATTTCAAAACGGTCCATTCTTATACCTATAATAACAATATTTTTCGAATTTTGCATGACGTTATTAATATATAGATTAAAATGGGTAGGTGATAAAATACACCCTTGTCATTCACCTCTATTTATTAAAATAGCTTCGGTCTTTGAAGTGCTTATATTTATTATAATTTGAGACTTTACATACGAACGTTTTATCACATAAATTAATTTTGCGCAGTAGCCATGTATTTCCCCTCCATGGTATCTTTACCTTGTCGTGGTTGAGTGGCTTGCGTGCTTAAATGATCCTGAGAGCTATTCCGGCGGTAGCATTGCTGCTGATAGGGTTACCCATGCCGGACTGGTCGAAGGTGATAAGACAGACAAAAAAGTACCTTGGTTGAAAGAGTGACGATCTTTCACCGTAAAAATACAACCGTCAAGAAATGTGGACTTGGGATCAACTGGGGTAAACTCTTCCGGAGGTCATATAGTCCACCATTCGGTTCTCCGGGCGGGGAATACTTCAGGGAACCCATGCCAAAGACTCAAACACAGGGACGTATTCCTAGAAACATGGAATGGTATGACTTTATGCAATAGCGGGGCACTAGAGATATTAACGCGGGAATTAGATAAATCGCACTTGGATATAGCCGCTTTACAGGACGTTAGGTGGCCAAGAGAAGGTAGTCAGGAATCAGTAAGCTTTTCATTATACTACGGGGGTGCGAATGACCTGCTTTTGGAACGGGTTTTAGTCAGAAGAAGGATCTATCCGCTATCCGAGATATTAAGTTTGTTAGTGATAGGATATCATACATAATTCTAAAGGGTAAACAAAGTGATTTTATAATTGTAAATATATATACCCCACAAAAGATAATGATGGTAAGATCAAGGATGAGTTCTATGAAGAATTAGAATGCGTATTTGATAGCCTTTCACGATATCATATGAAAGTTGTCTTAGGAAACTTTAATGCAAAAGTGGGGCGGAAAGATATATTCAAACCAAGAATAGGAAAATTCAGTCTTCATGAAGATATTAACGAAAACGGGGTTAGATTAGTCACCTTTGCCAAATCAAAGAGTCCCATTGTTAAGAGCACAACGTTTCAGCATAAGGATATTCATAAATACACCTGGACGTCACCAGATGGAGAAACTTGGAACCTGATAGATCATGAATTAGTGGTAAACGCTGGCGCAGTAGCATCATCGATGTTAGATCAGTTAGAGGGCAGACTGCAATTCAGATCATCATCTGGTCAGAGTGAAAATCAGGCAACGGTTCTCGCTAATGATAGGAACAAAAGCTAAAGATGATTCTGTAAAATTTTAATTTAAATACTTGAAAAATGATGAAATGCGGCAAAAATATCAAATCAAAATTGCCAATAGATTTGAAGTATTGGAAACTTCAAATGACGATGTGGCAAACGAAGAATAAACTCTGATATAAATAAAGAATGGGAGGCTAAATGATATACTATTAAATTGTCAGCATCAGTAAGCATTGGGTGATTAAAAAAAGAGGCAAAACAAGAAATGGTTTAAAGAGGAATGTGCGGACATTGTAAAGAAAAGAAAGCTAGCAAAAATGAAATGGATACACGATCCAAATGAGATACATTTGGAGCAATAGGGTAGTATTAGACGGGAAACCACCAAATTATTAAAGATTAAAAAGAGGTAATAATAGAGCGAGAAGATTAATGATCTTGAAATGAACGCAAAAAATAGGTACATTGGAGAATTATTTCAGGGAATTAGTATATAAGAGAAAGGGTTTCAGGCTAGAACAAATATAAAACCGAATGAAATGGGGATTGCAGATCCCAGGAGTATATTAAATACATGGAAAAGTTACTTTAATCAGCTATTAAATGTACATACAGAACAGGACATTTAGGAGGATAATTTACAGACATCAGAAATGCTAGTTGCTGAACCAAGTGCATTAGAGGTTGAAGTGGCGATTGAAAAATTGAAGATGTATAAAACATCAGGTTCAGATGAGATCCCAGCAGAACCGATAAAATCAGGGGGAGAAAAATTGATGGACAAGATACGCTGGTTGCTTAGCATGATTTAGTAAACAGAGGCCAATCCAGATGAATGTAAAGAATCAATTTATCGTTTCAATATATAAGAAAGGAGATAAAACTGGGTGCAACAACTACAGGGGCATCTCATTACTTTCAACTTCGTACAAAATTCTAACAAATATATTAGTCAGCAGACTTACTCGATATATTCATGACATTCTAGGAGATCATCAATGTGCATTTAGAAGAAACAGGTCTACAAAAGATCAGATTGTTAGTATAAGACAGATTTTAGAAATGAAATGGGAATAATGGTACTGTACTTCAACTTTACGTAGACTTCAAAAAAATCATATAATTCAATTAAGAGGGAGAAGTTATATAGTGTCCTGTTGGAGTTTGGAATTCCTAAAAAGTTCGTTAGACTTATTCGAATATATCTAAATGGCACAATGAGTAGGGTGCGTTTAGGCAAACAGTTTTCGGACAGTTTTGAAATCCAGAATGGGTTGAAGCAAGGAGTTGCACCATCTCCTATACTATTCAATTTTGTACTAGAGCATGCCATTAAATCTTTAGAGAATGACGAAGGCTTACAACTCAATGGTATTAATAAGCTGTTGGTTTATGCTTATGATGTAGTATTATTGGCCGATAGCGAGAAGATACTAAAGGACAATGCGCACACAGTACTGAGTAACACTAAGAATTAGTAGTGGAAGTGAATATCAATAATACTAAATATATGGTCACACGTAGAAATACATTATATGATGGAAATGGACAATTAATGACAAATTAGGTAAATTTTGAGGATGTGGCTGAATTCAAATACCTAAGAACAATAATCACAAATAGGAATGAGATGCACAAAGAAAATAAACATAGGCTCAATTCAGGAAATGCGTGCTATTATGCATTTCAGAGACTCTTGAAGTCCCAACTCCTTTGAAAAAACGTTAAACTGAAAATATATAAAAGTATTATTCTACCAGTTATATTTTATGGATGCGAAACATGGACTCTTACTTTAAGGGAGGAAAGGAGATTACAAGCATTTGAAAATAAAGTACTTAGGAAAATTTTTGGAACAAAGAGAGATGAACAGACAGGTGAATGGAGAAGACTTACATAACAATGAACTACATGGTCTTTAAAGAAAACCAGATATAATAAGAACAGCTAAGTCTCGTAGACTGCAATGGACAGGACTTGTTGCGCGCATGGGGAATGAAAGATTTGCATGGAATTTCTTGTAGGAAAGACAGATGGAAAACGCCCAGTTGTTAGACCAAGAATGAGGTGGGAGAATAACATTAACTATGATTTGAGGGAAGTAGATTATACAGGGAATGATTGGAAAGCATTAGCTCAGGATAGGGATGTACGGAGAGCTTATGTCCCCGCGAACCTACGGGTTCGTTAGTGCCAGTGATTAAGTAAGTAAGCATTTCTACCAGTAACACTTATTTATTTCGATGTTATAATTACATTTTTGATATTTAACAATGATGGACAATTATGGCATGAATATAAACATAAAAGTATAGTTCACTTATATTTCACGCGGTTTTCTAGTGTAAGACATGTATTTCCATTATTTTCCCTAAAATTACCTCTATGAACACGATCAAATGCCTTCCCAAAATCAAATAATTTAACATGTGTCTGTAGTTCATTCCTCTCCTTTTTTCTAATATTTGCTGTAATATCAATAGGTTATCTGATGTACATCGCGCCGTTCTAAATCCATATTATTCTTCTTCAGGTATTGCTTCTGCGATTATTTTAAGTCTTTTATTTTTAACCCTTGCATAAATTTTATAAATTGAATTAAGAAGGCTAATTCCTCTATAGTTATTACATTCTCTTCTGTCTCCTTTCTTAAATAACGATATGATTTCAGCTATATTCCAACATTCTGTTATTCTGCAGTATCTCCAACATTCATTAAACATATGCAATATTCTCCAATGTAGAAATGTACCACCATATTTTAGAAGCTCCATATTTATCTGATCAGGACCAGCTGCTTTTTCTGTTTTTTTGTTTCTATTAAGAGAACTTGAAGTTAATCAAATGTAATCATATCAATTTGAGATTCTCCTGTTTCATTATCTGGATACGATTCTTCTTTTTTCGTTCGTCTTCTTCTTTTTCTCCTTTACACCATAAATTTGCATAGTGTTCTATCAAACTTTCTTTGTTAATAACATCTATCTTTGCAGTATCCTTTTCTGATTTATTTAAAAGTTTTATAACTTTGTATACAAAATTTTGTCTGTCATGAATATAATTCTCTATTTCACTTATAAAATGATTTCAAGGATGTTGATGAGCTGTCCTAATAATTTGTTTTGCTATATTCTTTTTTTCACATGTTGTTGTCTCAATTCTTCCGTTTTTTTTGTCGAAGCCACTGTTTATATGAATTTTGTTTTTGTTTAATTGCCAGATCCATTTCTTCAATCCAAATTCTTACACCTTTCCTGCTTCTAATTTTTATTTTTTTCCATTTTGCTTCCTGGGCTGCCTTTTCAACGCACTTTTTAATATGGTTCAATTAATCATCATATATATCGCTAGTTGGTGTCGCATGAGGTATTGTTATAGTCTTTGTTGATATAATTTTCTTATGCTTTCCTCTTGCAAAAGGTATACAAAAGGTATACTTTGTATACTTCTTCATTTGTTGATTTATTCCTGATTTTACTTTTTTTCCATCTTGACCATAATTTAAATTTGCCCATAACCAAAAAATGGTCGGAATCAATATCGCAGCCTCTATATACTTGTACATCTTTGAGTTGTTGTCTTAATATCACAATATCATTATAATATTATTATATGTTCCGTTTTGGAGCTGTGTTAAATTAACAATATTGAAAATTGTTACAAAACATCGATAAATACTTATAAAAGTGGTGGTGTAAAATTCTCAAACATGAATACTTCTAATGAAGCTTGCCGTAGGCATTGGCAGCGGAAGAAACGAGAATTATAGATTTGTATATGTGGAAAGAATTGTTCATGTTTCTACCATGTGTCTAATAGTGTAGTGGACTTGCACGCTCGTAAAGAATTACGAGAGGTGCACGGTTCGATTCCAGCTTCAGACATTTATTTTTCTATTCACAATATCATTATAATATTATAATATATTGCACTATTGGAGCTGTGTTAAAATAACAATATTGAAAATTGTTAAAAAAAACATCGATTATTGCTTATAAAAGTGGTGGTGTAAAATTCTCAAATATAGATATTTCCAATTAAGCCGGCCGTTGACATTGGTAGTAACATCTGCCTGGCAACGGACGAAATGGGAATTATGGATTTGTATATGTGGAAAGAATCGTTAATGTTTGTATCATGTGTCTAATTGTGTAGTGGTCGTTCACGCTCGTACGGAAAACGAGAGGTACACGGTTCGATTCCTGCTTCAGACATTGACCTTTATTTTCACAATATCATTATAATACTATAATACTTACTCACTGGAACTATTGAAACCGTAGGTTCATGGCCGCTCGGACATAAGCTATCCATACATTCATATCCTGAGTTAATGCTTTCCAATCATTCCCTGTATAACCTACTTCCCTCAAATCATAGTTGATGTTATTCTCCCACCTCATTCTTGGTCTACCAACTGGGCGTTTACCTTCTGACTTTCCTAGTCCTGCCCATCGCAGTCTACGAGACTTAACTGTTCTTATTATATCTGGCTTCCTATAAAGACCATGCAGTTCATTGTTATGTAGTCTTCTCCGTTCATCTCTCTTTAGTCCAAAAATTTTCCTAAGTCTCTTATTCACAAATACCTGTAATGTCCTTTCCTCCCTTAAAGTAAGAGCCCATGTTTCGAACCGATATAATATAACTAGTTGGGACATCAAGAGAGTCTGCAATGCATAATAGCACGCATTTCCACAAATGAGCCTATGTTTAATTTCTTTGTGCATCTCATTCCTATTTCTGATTATTGTTCCTACGTATTTGAATTCAGCCACTTCGTCAAAATTTCCTTCATTTTTTTATTAGCTGTCCATTTCCATTATACAATGAATTTCTATATGTGACCATATATTTAGTTTTATTGATATTTACTTCCAGTACTAATTTCTTAGTGTTACTCAATAGTGTATGCGTGTTGTCCTTTATTATCTCCTCGCTATTGGCCAATAATACTGCATCATAAGCATAAAGTAACAGCATGTTAATACCATTGATTTTTAAGCCTTCCTCATATTAAAGATTTAATGACATGCCCTAGTACAAAACTAAATAGTAGAGGAGATAGTGCATCTCCTTGCTTCAACCAATTCTGGATTTCAAAAGTGTCCGAAAACTGTTTGCCTACACGCACCCTACTCTTTGTGCCTTTTAGACACGTATAAGTCTAATTAACTTTAGGAATTCCGACCTCCAGCAGGATACTATATAACTTCTCCCTCTTAATGGATTCTTATGCTTTTTTGAAGTCTATGTATAGTTGAAGTACAGTACCGTTATATTCCCATTCTTTTTTCTAAAATCTGTCCTACACTAAAAATCTGATCTCTTGTAGACGTGTTTCTTCTAAATCACAGTGATGATCTCTTAGAATGTCGTCAATATAGGGAGTAAGTCTGCTGACTAATATATTTGTTAGAATTTTATACGAAGTTGAAAGTAATGAGATGCCCCTCCAGTTGTTGCAATCACTTATATCTCCTTTCTTATAAATTGGTACGATAATTGATTCCATCCATTAATCTAGATGAGCTTCTTTTACCCAAATCATACTAAGCTACCAGCGTATCTTGTCCAGAAATTTTTCTTCCCTTGATTTTATCAGTTTAGCTGGGATCTCATCTGAACCTGATACTTTATACATCTTCAATTTTTCAATCGCCATTTCAACTTCTAATGCATGTGGTTGTGCGACTAGCATTTCTGCTGTATGAAAATTATCTTCCTCAATGTCCTGTTCTCTATGTACACTTAATAGCTGATTAACCCTTAAATTGACAAAACACAAATTTCTTCTGTTAGTTATTTGAATGCGGCGGACCGCAGTGAAAACGGAATATTGTATAACTGTTATTATCAGGTATATTGTGTAATTAGACACACATTTAAGTGGTTTATTTTTGTCATTTTCTTCTGATTTATTTAAAATATTAAAGTAATTGAACCAACTGATGTATCCAAAAGGATACATTACGAATTTAAGGGTTAAAGTAACTTTTCCATCTATTTAATATACACCAGGAATCTGCAATCATATCCCCATTTTCATTCTGAATTATGTTTGTTCTAGCCTGAAACTCTTTCTTCTCTATACTAATTCCCTGATATGATTCTGTAATGTTCATATTCTTTGCATTCATTTTAAGACCAGTAATCTACTCTCTCAAAAATTCCCTCTTTCTTCCCTTTAGTAACTTGGTTGTTTCCCGTCTAATACTACCCAATAACTCTAAATTTACCTCATTTGGATCGCGTAACCATTTCACTTTTGCTAGCTTTCTTTTATTTACAATGTCAGCACATTCCTCATCGAACCATTTCTTGTTTTGCCTCTTTTTTTAAACAATCAATGCTTTCTGATGTTGACAATTTAATAGTATCTCTTATAGCCTCCCATTCTTTATTTATATTAGTTTCTTCTTCGTTTGTCACAATGTCATCTAAAGATTCCAGTACTTCAAATCTATTAGCAATTTTGATTTCGTATTCATACCGCATTTCATCATTTTTAAAGTTTTTTAATTCAAATTTTACAGAATAATCTTTAGCATTTTATCCTCTCAGAAGCGATGACCGTTGTCTGATTTTCACTCTTACCAGATGATGATCCGAATTGCAGTCCGTCCCTCTAACTGATCTATCATCGATGATGCTACTGTCCCAGCTTTTACCCACTAATACATGATCTATCTGGTTCCGAGTTTCTCCATCTGGGGACGTCCAGGTGAATTTATGAATATCCTAATGCTGAAAGGTTGTGCTCTTAACAATGAGATTCTGCGATGTGGCAAGGCTGACTAATCTAATGCCGTTGTCGTTACTACCTTTGAAGACTGAATTTGCCTAATGTTGGTTTGAGTATATCTTCCCGCCCCACTTTTGCATTAAAATCTCCTAAGACAATTTTCATATGATATCGTAAAAGGCTATCAAATAAGCATTCTAATTCTTCACAGAACTTATCCTTGATCTTGTCTTCTTTTATCTTCTGTGGGGGCATGTACATTTAGAATTATAAAATCTGAGGTTTACCCTTTAGAATTATGTAAGATACCCTATCACTAACAAACTTAATATCTCGGATAGCGGATAGGATCCTCCTTCTGACTAAAAACCCGTTCCAAATGCAGGTCTTTCTGCACCCCCGTAGTATAATGCAAAGCTTCCTGATTCCTGACTACCTTCTCCTAGCCACCTAACTTCCTGTAAAGCTACTATATCCGAGGGAGATTTATCTAATTCCTGCGTTAATATCTCTAGTGCTCCGCTATTGTATAAAGTCCTAACATTCCATGTTCCTTGGAACATGTTCCTGTGTTTGAGCCTTTGGCATGGGTTCCCTGATGTAGTCCCCGCCCGGAGAACCGAATGGGGGACTATTTGACCTCCGTAAAATTTTACCCCAGTTGAACCCACGTCCGCATTTCGTGACGGTTGTATTTTTACGGTGAAAGATCGTCACTGTTTCGACCAAGGTAATTTTTTCGTCTGGCTTATCACCTCCGACCAGTCCGGCATGGGTAACCCTAGCGGCATCAATGCTACCGCCGGCATAGCTCTCAGGATCATTTAAGCACGCAAGCCACTCTACGACGACAAGGTAAAGATACCATGGAGGGGTATAATATTATAATATTTTCCATTATTGGAGCTGTGTTAAGAAACAATATTGAAAATCGTTAAATAACATCGATTACAGCTTATAAAAGTGGTGGTGTTAAATTCTCAAACATAGATACTTGTAAATGAAGGCGGCGTTGACGCTGGTAGTGACATTTAGCTGGCAGCGGACGAAACGAGAATTTAAGATTTGTATATGTGGAAAGAATTGTGTTTTTACTGTGTGTCTAATTGTGTAGTGGTCTTGCACGCTCATACCGAATATGAGAGTTCCACGGTTTGATTCCCTGTTCAAACATTCATTTTTCTTTTCACAGTATCATTATGATATTATAATGAGATCCATTATTGGAAAAGTGTTAAAATACCAATACTGGAAAATATTAAACACCGGTAATTTGTACGATACCGGTAAAACTGATTGTGATGTTCAGTATTAGTAGTAATAGGAATAGTGGTAGGAGTGGTAGGACTTTATTGGAAAAAAAAGACAGTACAGTACAATGTTATTTCACAATTATTTTGGAGTCCATATCAACATATATGTACATTAATAGGAAATAACACATGAAAGAAACTAAACAGTAGATGAAATTACAATTATGTTCCAAATTAAGAAAATAATGTAAATAGTAAATTTAGGTAGTTTTCTTAATTATACTTCGTTCACATATTTATTTATTCATGAATGAATATATTTCTGTTACATATCACTTATTTATTAAACATTTTTAACGGAACATTTTGTTACTTTTATATACTTCATGTAGGAACATATACAATAATTAATTAAATGTTGTAAACCGTTTAAACCTAAAGTATGAATAAACTTTCGTACATTTCAGATTAAAACTTACATTTTTGGCACATCAAATATTTTAATTGTATTTACGTCTTGTAAAATCATGTTAAGAATCTGTCAAAAAGTATTATTTGCACCCTCATATTAAAATTAATGAGAATACATGGATAAAAAAACAACACATTACTTTCTATATAAATCAAGGAAAACTACTTTAATAATTTTACTTCGCCATAATCATCATCATCATCATCTTCAAGGTATGAGCCTGTTGGCCCGTTCCGCTCCCCGGCGCAATACATGCCGCAGGCGCAGGTCGTCCTTCCAACGACGTTTAGGTCTTCCTACATTTCTTCGGCCTAGAGGCATATAATGAAGCAGCTGTTATGATAAACGATTATTTGGCAATCTTTGTATATGTTCAAACGAATTACGTTTATTTGTGTGTATTTTCTCGTTTATATTATAGATTTGTAGTTCATCTCTAATATCTTGACTTCTCTTTTGATCTCTTAGAGATACACCTGCAATTGATCTGAGAAATCTCATTTCTATTGTCTCAATTTTATTTTTATCAGAGATCGTTAAAGGCCAAGTCTCAGACCCGTATGTTAATGTTGGAACGGCTATTGTTTTGTGAAATTTTAATTCAGTTTCCCTTGTGGTCTTATTTCACTTTTAGTAAACTTTTTTTTTAGTCACAGCAATATTACCAAAATATATTTTTAACTTTTAAACTACACAAATCTAACTTCTGCCTTAAATTAGTAATTAACAGAAAAAAACGATGCGCTTATCCTGTTCTCACACTCATTCAAACGTGTGAATAGAAACACAACCTATCTGAATTATTTAACTTACATCGTGTCTAACTATCCATCGGATAATAATTATGTAACTCTATCGCCGAAACTAACTAATTAATGAGAAGAAAACTAAAGGCAACATTAATATACGTTAGTCTTTTCACTCATTATTTTCACTATCCAAACAACTTATGTCATACCACTGCTTATGCACAGGAAAAAAATTCCAATTACATAATATCGCTCAATGCATTCTGGAATAACTTTTCCAAATTCAAATATCGCTCAATGCATTCTGAATTTAGTATTTTAGTACCATTCCTACGTCAATAGATGAAGCATGCATTCTAATTCTATTTTGCGCTCATAATTCAATTTAATAAAAAATGCTCTTTATCCACTTAACATTCTCTTACTTTCGATTGTACTAACCAAAATTCATTTGAACTCTGAAAATGAATCATAAATATGTCGGGGGTAGCGACATTGCCTCCTACGCAGCGGTCATGGTTTCGATAACTTTTTTTTCCTTGCCTGTAAGACAAATTACTGGAAACATTGAGGCTCAAACAGTCACTGAACATCGTTTGGTCATCATAATCGTAGTTGCGATATGGGCCATGTACCTTATGAATGTGTGACTGATTGGTGACTTTCGCCTTAATGATGGTGTTGTTTCTGAAGGGGGTCTAGTTTCAACTGATCACACATTTGGGAAGCCTGTGCATTCTCGTATGTTCTAAAAAGTATGTCTTTTTTAAAATCCGTGGCTCGACACATAATAATATGCCACGGTAAGGACCGTGTACAATGGGTCACGAAATAGTGTATTACGATTCGAGGTTGGGAAGTGATTTTGGCAGAATCGAGAAAAAATGTGTCAAAAACGAGCGATAGATAGTTTTTAATTTCCGAGATTCTGTAAAACAGAAACACAAACCTGCATTGCATATTAGTTTTTGCGCGAAGGTGTTTTCAAAATAATAAGTAGTAGTAAAATATTTTACTATGTTATTTAAAATAACATCTTTATTAGAAATAGTTGCGTTCATTATAAACAATCGACTAACGTTAACAGGATGAGCAATGTTTACTAGTTGATACAACAGAAGGCCGTGAGATCAATTTAGTGATAAAATGGCGACAAGTGCGTATTTATTGTTTTATATTGTTTGAAATAAAGTTCAGTTCATTTAAATGCAGTGATTTGTTTCGTATAATGTATAGCCTATTAACAGTACATTTTGGATATTTTTTTGTATATACATTGTGTGTAGTATACATAGAGAGCAGTAGTTTTAGAATATTGGAGACGTCAGTTATTACCGGAAAGATTTCTAAATTCAAATCGGGAAAGATTGGCATGCTACAAATTATTGGTAAATCCAGAAAATTGGATAAACCTCGGTAAATTTCTGGACAAAATGCGAAAAATAAGGACAACACTCATTCATGAATAAATATATGTTATCAAAATGCAATACCATTAATTATTAACAATTATATATAAATTAATTAGTGTATAATGCTGTTGTGTTATTACTTAATTGTAATAATATTGTGTTTTCTTTATGTAATTGTAATGTTAATGTTTTTAGTGTATAATGCTATTGTGTTATTACTTAATTGTATAATATTGTGTTTTTCTTTATGTAATTGTAATGTTAATGTTTTTAGTGTATAATGCTATTGTGTTATTATTTAATTGTAATATTATTATTGTGTTTTCTTTATGTAATTGTAATGTTATTGCTGTTTTTGTTGTTCATTTTTCTTTACACTAGTACCAATTATTACTTTACTGAAACGGACTGTCAACAGCACGTACGGCTTACTGCCCGTACGACCCATATTTGTAAATAATATTGTAAATATCTTACTTTTTGTGTCTAATAAAGTCCTACTAATACTTCCCGCACACGTGTTTTTAATGTGTAATATTACAGTATAGTTAATTTATTAGAGTATAGTTATTAGGTTGGCAACCCCGAAATGTAAGAAGTTGAACTTTCAAACATGGTCGCCATTGCTGTAACTACGACAAAACACACTATCGCGCAAAAAAGTACATATTTGGTGAGAGGTTGAACTATAATGGATAAGAAGACAAGAATATAAGAGCACGCGCCGTGGGAATGCCATTAAACCCGTAGTGACTTCGAAAGATACTGGAGTAAAGTTAATATATTAGAATACAAATAATGTTTCACTAAATAAGAAATAGATTTAAATCTGAAACATTTATGTTATTTAACTTCTGTTTTAGATCTGGGAAATTTCCGGAATCTTTATAAAGGAAACTAAGAACATTTCGTTTTAACCCGATTAGAAGAGAGTCCTTTATGTTGAACAACGAGCTTGTAAGGTACGTTACTTATAAATACAAAATATCTCTTCAAGATGAACAAAAAACGAAAGCATCAGGAAATTGCTAAATCGTGACCGGGCGTACACGAAATGAGGAACACGTCTTTGTGTTTCTGGAAAGAAGGATGTGACAGTGTATTGCTTTATGGGATCTGTGTGCGTGCTTACACGTATCTTGTTCACTGGAGTGCACGTTAAATTAAAAGAAGCATGTTCTAGTAGCCTTCTCCGTAATCGTGCAGACTCAATTGACTGGCACTCCAGTTACAAACGTTTTCAAAGAGGGAAACAAAAGAAAAATACGACTAGTAAAAGAAGAGACAAGATACAGTCGCTAAGCCACCAGCCTTAAAAATAAATAGGAAGAAGATAGAGATAAAAGAAAAAAGGAAAAGCAATTCGGTTTAATTGTAAGAACCACAGAGGTAGTTTGAAAATGCTTAAGTATGGCACCCGTAGGAAAGAAAGAATACTTCGGTGTTTTTACTTGTGCTGTAATATCTGGGGCAAATTATATAAGTAATGGCATGTACACTTAAATTGGGTCTGTTTTTAATTGCTCAAAATGTACAGTGCTTGTGAAAAGAAGAGCTTGTATAAATATCTCATAGAGAAGAGGAAAAGAGAGAAAAATTCTAGAATGCTGCTTTGGCCAGCAGACACTGTCTATTTTGAAAGTCTCTCTCTCATTAACGTTGAATAGGGCTATTTCCTTTATTACTTTTTCATTGAGTCTTTTTATTTTTTAAGTCGTATTACTTTTTATTTCTTTTACGCTTTCTTCCTTTCGTCGCCAGTTCGTGCTATTTTTCTGCTACTTCATTATATTTTTTTATAGCTCAGGGAAATGTAAATTCTATTGATAATACTGAAGTATAAATGAAACTTTTTAAATTCTCGGGAATAGCTTAAATCGATCAACGAGAAATTCACACACACTCATTTATATATATATATATATATATATATATATATATATATATATATTACACAAAAAAATAAACACCCGTGCCGGAATTTGATCCCACGACAACTACCATTATACGTTAGCTCACTCCCCAATTCGCCATTAAAGCATCCTAGCACACATTTTAATTTTTCTTCCGCTTTTGATGACAGACAGCGGGACATCGATCGCATTGCCATTTTAAGGCTTGTATAACAAAGTAAGCATTTCTACCTATAGTCGCTTTACAGGAAGTTAGGTGGCCAGGAGAAGGTAGTCAGGAATCAGGAAGCTTTGCATTATACTACGGGGGTGCAGAAAGACCTGCATTTGGAACGGGTTTTTTAGTCAGGAGGAGGATCCTATCCGCTATCCGAGATATTAAGTTTGTTAGTGATAGGATAACATACATAATTCTAAATGGTAAACGACATGATTTTATAATTCTAAATGTACAAGCCCCCACAGAAGATAAAGATGACAAGATCAAAAATGAGTTCTATGAAGAATTATAATGCTTATTTGATAGCCTTTCACGATATCATATGAAAATTGTCTTAGGAGATTTTAATGCAAATAGGCGTGGGAAGATATATTCTAACCAAGAAAAGGCAAATTCAGTCTTCATGAAGATAGTAACGACAACGGGGTTAGATTAGTCACCTTTGCCACATCAAAGAATCTCATTGTTAAGAGGACAACATTTCAGCATAAGGATATTCATAAATACACCAGGGCGTCCCCAGATGGAGAAAGTCGGAACCAAATTGATCAAGTATTAGTGGATAAATGCTGGCACAGTAGCATCATAGATGTTAGATCAGTTAGAGGAACAGACTGCAAATCAGATCATCACCTGGTCAGAGTGAAAATCAGACAACGGCCATCGCTTATGAGAGGAACAAACGCTAAAGATGATTCTGTAATATTTGAATTAAACAAACTTGAAAAATAATGAAATGCGGCAAGAATACTAAATCAAAATTGCTAATAGATTTGAAGTACTGGAATCTTGAGATGACAATGTGGCAAACGAAGAAGAAACTGATATGAATAAAGAATGGGAGGCTATAAGAGATACTGTTAAATTGTCAGCATCAGGAAGCATTGGTTGTATAAAAAAGAGGCAAAACAATAAATGGTTCGATGAGGAATGTGCTGATATTGCAATGAAAAGAACGCTAGAAAAAATAAAAGGTTACTCGAGCTAAATGAGGTAAATTTAGAGCAATTGGGTAATATTAGACGGGAAACCGCCACTTTACTAAAGACTAAAAAGAGAGAATATTTGAGAGAGAAGATTAATGATCTTGAAATGAATGCAAAAATAAGAACATTAGAGAATTATATCAAGGAATTAGTATATAAGAGAAAGGGTTTCAGGCTAGAACAAATATAATTTGGAATGAAAATGGGGATATGATTGCAGATCCCAGGAGTATATTAAATAGATGGAAAATTTATTTAATCAGCTTTTAAATGTACATACAGACCATGACATTGAGGATTATAATTTACAGACAGCAGAAATGCTAGTCGCAGAACCGAGTGCATTAGAGATTGAAATGGCGATAGATAATTTGAAAAAGTATAAAACATCAGGTTCAGATGAGATCCCAGCAGAACTCAATAAATCATGGGGATAAAAATTGATGGACAATATACGCTGGTTGCTTAGTATGATTTGGGAAAAACAACCTCTTCCACATGAATGGAACAAATCAATTATCGTACCAATTTATAAGAAACGAGATAAAACTGATTGCAACAACTACAGGGGCATCTCACTACTTTCAACTTCGTACAAAATTCTAACAAATATATTAGTAAGCAGACTTACTCCCTATATTAATGACATTCTAGGAGATCATCAATGTGCATTTAGAAGAAACAGGTCTACATCAGATCAGATTTTTAGTATAGGACAGATTTAGACTTCAAAAAAGCATATCATTCAATTAAAAGGGAGAAGTTATATAGTATCCTGCTGGAGTTCGGAATTCCCTAAACTTTAGTTGGACTTATACGAATGTGTCTAAATGGCACAAAGAGTAAGGTGCGTGTAGGCATACAGTTTTCGGACACTTTTGAAATCGAGAATGGGTTGGAGCAAGGAGATGCACTATCTCCTCTATTATATAATTTTGTACTAGAGCATGCCATTAAATCTTTAGAGAATGAGCATGGCTTGCAACTCAATGGTATTAATAAGCTGTTAATATATGCTGATGATGTAGTATTGTTGGCCGATAGCGAGGAGAAACTACATGAAAACACGCACACATTATTGACTAACACTTAGAAATTAGGAATGGAAGTAAATATGAATAGAACTAAATATATGGTCACACGTATACTAATTTATTATATAATGAAAATGGACAGCTAATGACAAACGAGGGAAGTTTTGAGGAAGTGGCTGAATTCAAATACGTAGGAACAATAATCACAAATAGGAATGAGATGCACAAAGAAATTAAACATATGCTCAATTCTGGAAATGCGTGCTATTATGCATTGCAGAGAAGTTTGATGTCCCAACTCCTTTCAAAAAAACGTTAAACTAAACATATATAAAATTATTATTCTACCAGTTATATTTTATGGGTGCGAAACATGGACTCTTGCTTTAAGGGAGGAAGGGAGATTACAAGTATTTGAAAATAAAGTACTTAGGAAAATTTTTGGACCAAAGAAAAATACATAGACAGTGAATGGAGAAAACTACATAACAATGAACTACGTGGTCTTTATAGGAAGCCAGATATAGTAAGAATAGTTAAGTCTCCTAGACTGCGATGGGCAGGATATATAACACGTATGGGGAATGAAAGACTTGCATGGAAGCTTTTTGTGGGCAACCCAGAGGGAAAACGTCCAGTTGGTAGACCAAGAATGAGGTGGGAGAATAACATTAACTATGATTTGAGGGAGGCAGATTATACAGGGAATGATTGGAAAGCATTAGCTCAGGATAGGAATGTATGGAGAGCTTATGTCCGCGCGGCCATGAACCTACGGTGTCGATAGTGCCAGTGAGTAAGGTAGTAAGCATTTCTACCAGTAACGCGTATTTATTTCAATGTTATAATTACATTTTTTATATTTAACAAAGATGGACAATTATGGCATGAGTATAAACATAAAAGTATAGTTCACTTATATTGGGCGCGGTGTTCTAGTTGTTATAACCTTGTATTCCAATTCTGGGAGTCGCGGGTACAAATCCTCCTGTGGTCGATAGATTTTTAAGTTGTAAAAACTCCAAGGAACAAAACCGCAAGTAGTGACTTTAAGTGGTGGGTCCCGAAACTGACGATTTCCGGGCTCGTATAAAATCTGAAGCCTAAATTAGTGCCTCTGAGAAAACTTTAACCGCCCTTCTCCTTGCAATGAATTCCTTAGTTGCCTACTAGATGTCTCATTGAGGCGATGTGCTGACCTTATGTCACTCATTAACATAAATAGAAAAATAAGCGTAGCGTATCTAAATTAGATAATTTAAAGAATCTGTCTCTAGGAGAGCTGATGTCTCCAAAAGGGGCGTATGGGTTGTATACATAGTTCACTTATGTAATGAAGAATTAATACTTAATCATTTATTTGCAAATAATTACCTCTCAAATTAATGTTAATTGTCTTTATTATCCTATTCTTTTTATTTATTTATCTACCATCATATTTCATTCACTGCAATAACGGATGCTGGTTTTTATTTACAAACCAAAGTCTTGGGCTTTTAGGCAGAGAGCTCAAATAATCTGAAGTACACATTGTCTAAGTGATATTGATTCTGTTATGGCATGATGCCAGTGTCACAGCCGAAAACAACTCAATTGAAGGGAGAAACACACATTATGAAATGAGGATGCCAGTGTAACAGCCGAAAACAACTCAATTGAAGGGAGAAACACACATTATGAAATGAGGATTTAAAGTTCCTTACCACACCGAAAACTGAAACGGATCGCCGGAGAGCAAGTATTAGGTGAATTATCTTAAGAAATTAGGCAACCATTTATTCGCGTGTTTATCAAAAACATATCTTCACTCCGACCTGCAATGAACATTCTGGATGTCAGAAAATGTAATTAATGAAAAATATATGTTCTTTAATTACAGAACATTAATTAATAATTATTAATCCGTGTGTATCTGCATAATGTTGGCTGATACTATTCTGATATAGGAAGCATGTGAATTCCATGTTATGGCAATTGAAACTCTACAATAAAACGTCAATTGTGTATAAAAATTTCATCTCATCAGAAACTAAATACACATCTTTACTTGACCCAAGCTTGTCACATGTTGCCCGAGCGCACTTAAGCTATATTAGCGGCAGTACTGCGCGATGTTTTTCAGCACGACCTGGAGTTTTAGTGCAATTCTCATTCTACGATTTACGCATTCCTGCCCAATTTTTATCTGGTTGCTCTTTGCCCTCATTTATATTGCGAAATTTTAAGAAGATCGGAAAATGTTCAACCTTTTTCGCAGAGAAACACCTTTTATTTTAGATACACACGTAATCCAGAAAGCGTTGTTAACACACACTCTTTCTCAAAACGGTACTTCTTTCACTGTGATCGGAAGATTAGGCTTTGTGATATGATCCTGTTTATGGACACGTGTCGATTCCGAAAAGTTGAAAATGGTTTGTTAATTTTGCGCGTACGCAGTAAAGACGTTCGGCCGGCATATATGTCGGAGTGACAATGACAGAAAATTTATGTCTAAGTTCTTAGTATTTTACCCGACGTAGTTTTCTATAAAATAAATTAATTAGATGAAATCTACTCTACGGTGGTATTTAGTGTGTTCGGTGTTCCTGATCTCACACACACAACTCAGAATGTAATTTATTTGTACTGGACCCAATGCCTCGAAGAGGGATTACAACCCTCCTCTTGGCCGTATTCTGCCGTAAGTTAATACACGGTCTCGGTATCATGGGGACGTACATTAGTACACTTGCATTTGGTCACCACAACTACATATTTGAAACACCTGTGATTGCCTAAATTAGTATTTTTTCCTAACATGTGATATTGAGAAAGTTGATAGGAAATGAATGAATGAAGATGAAATGATATGTTGGAGGAATGAAGAACAGTGAAAAATATCGGACGGATTAAATTCAAAATAACGGGCACCCGAGAAAACCCCGGAAAATCCCGACGTACCATATCACAAATTACCATCTGAAACCACCAGGATTCGAACCTAACATCCCAACGTCCGCGCCTATTTAACTTCTCATTAGGTAATGTATCGTATAACATATGAGTATAATTTATTAAAAAATATTTAATATTTTAAGTACAATATTAGAAAAGCGAATCAGTGACTGTTATAAAATATATTTTAATTACACAATATAAAGTAATAACTTTACTGTTACATGCGATTTTGTTTTCTCTGCGGTACTACATATTTAAGTAATTGACATGATAAATATGAGTTAAAACGAGGCTATGTTGAAGGTGTCATCCTAAAATAACTGTAAGGAATAAACCTTGTAGGGATTGATTATAATTATTTTCTATGAGAAACTGTGTTCCATTTCGTTGCGATTACCTCATCGTATCCGACACCTCTTTAAAGAAGTTTTTACGTCAATGTAGGGAGAACAAGGCGAGGAACAGAAATTGTTGTTAGTCCTGAATCAGAAAATGAAGCCACATACGGAAGAATAACTGAATATTAAGAAATTTTCAAAGTGACCTAAATATTCTGACATTTGGATCATATTCTGAGACAAGTCACGCAAGACATTGAACTAAATGGAGCGTTGTTAATAGTTTACCATAATTACATTTTATTAACATCGATCTATGAAGTGAGGAAGTATTATATTTTATTTGTGATTTATTTTAATTATGAAGATACATATAAACCATCTATAATAGTTTAATCTGATATTTTTTTAAACTTCCAGCGTTATTCTAACACGTATTTTACATGGACGTACCTTTTAAATCATCTAAAGTGCTCTTTGATAGTTTTTATAACATCGCTTTGCTTCTTCGTGCAGATTCTTGTGTTCGACGTGGAATTTCATTGCCATCACTCCCATCCATTGATATTCTTGAGAAACTCGATATCTTAATTGGACGTGTAATTAATTACTTGAGAAATTAGGTCCTGAACAAAACCTTAAATGTTTGTTCATATTTACAAATTTCTGATATTTGGTACTCAGTAAATTTATCTTCCACGTTTTTAATTGGAACAGGGTCTTGTTCGGGTGGGTTTGCTTTGTTGGCTTAGAGTTCAGGAATATAGATATCTGGACAGTTTCGTGTGCCGGACTAGCTGGTTCAGGGTTCGGCAAGGTAGAGATCTTTCTAGGTATACGAGAGGATAAAGAGGTATTTGGTAGGTAGAAGACAACTCGAGGTGGCTCCCAATAAGGTATTGTTTTATTATCAGTTTATAGTACACTCTGTCAGTATTACGACACTTATTTAACGCCGTAGGTCACAGGTGGTGGGAGAGTAACTTATTGAATTAACTCTCTGGTTTTAAGTATTCTTTACTAGTGGCTGGTTACTATTTTCTGGGATCCTAACTCACTACGCTCCGAAATTCCACACCGTTCTAAAATGTTTTACTTAAACTTTCACCGTTGCACACGCATTACTTTTTTTTACAACTGTCCAATCTCCGTGCCCTATCGGGTATCACTAGTAATCTAGTGCCAATTTGTGGTAAAACAATATTTTTTATCATTTCCCGAGAGGGGTCGTTACTTCACTCCCACCACATGCTACCCACGACATTTTACAAAGTTGCGTTATTACATCGATTTTTGTAATGTGGGAGGTTGTAACAGTAAACCCTGTTTTGGAATGGAAACCTTAGGGAAGACGAGGCAGAGGAAGACCTAAAACTTCGTGGAGTAAATGTTTAGACAGACATTTTTCTTTCTACTTATATTAGAAATCATTGAAATGAACATGGACCTATCCAAAGCATTGAATCGAGAAGACCAAATTTACGACCTTATCATACTCTATTCTAAGTCCTATTTTAACTATTTTATATGTTAGACCAAATGATAGCATCAGGTTTATTTCTGGATTCCAAGAGTTCTGTCTCTAATTTGGTTTTTTTTGTAGTGAAATATGTGTAACATCGATAAATATATGGAGGTAAAATTGTCGTTACACAAATTTTATTATTTTAGTAGTAATAGTGCGAAATCATTTGTACTGCAATTTAAATACCTTTAACACCGTTGTGGTCTCAAGGTAGCGTGCTTGGGTTCGATCCCCGGTTGGTTTCCTGGATGATGGTTTTCTTCGGGGTTTTTCCTCATCTGTATGACAAATGTAAGCAAACTTCAAGGCACAAACGGTGCCCCAATATCAACAGCCATCATTATCATCAATAGCACATTCATTAAGTTTCAGATTGAGAACTCGCCTGGCGCATCATTACAATCAATATCATCACCTATCATACATCATCTGGCAGCGTAACTCTGCCTACCAGGCGCCCCAAACTCAGAAATGGTTTACTATAACGCCATGTCAGGTGAGAATACCAGAATATCGAAGTGAAAACGTGGTGGCATTGAGTATAAAAAAAGTATTTTATGAAAATCATTCAGATACCTCGCTATGATTATTTTCTTGTTAGTTCTCTCAAATGTCTGTCAAAACCACCCACATTTAGAACACTTGTGTAAACGGTATACGGTATTATTCTATGTCTCTAATTAACCTCAATTATGCAGCAGATTGCATTGCTGCTATGACCAATTTAATTGTATTTATAACTGTAATTCTTAAATTGTTAATTTAATATTATAAGATATATTGGTTTAATTTGTTTGATATTCACAATTCATGGGGTCCCGGATTCGATTTCCGGTCAGACCACGGATTTGTTTTACTTCCTGTGGTCTCTCATGTTCTAGACTTAGGCGCTTCATTATCATTCAACACCTATCATTTCATCGGGGTAACGTAACTCCGCCTTCCTGGTCTCTCTACTTAAGAAGTAGGATTTCAATTCCGCCAGTGCCAGTAGAGAATACAAATAACGTAGACTAATAAGACAACATATAGGCTTTGATAAAAATATTCTTATAAATCAATGCACACACGAAACAGTAGAAATTATCAATTTTTTGTCAATTATACATTAATATGTAATAATAATTTACGGATATGATTGATTAGTTTTCACTGCAGTCCGATACACTTTAATAAGTTGGCATTGGATAATTCAGCTATTCTATACCACCATGCCATCTGTGAATATTTTATCGGAGAACAAGTAAATTTTAGCGTCATGTTGACCTAAGTGATAACACGTGTTCCTCTAGAGCCAATTAACATGTAACATCACATATTAGGTGATTTTGTCCCAGAAGTTCATCTATAGAAACGGGAAAGTTATGGTGAGCAAATGGGCAAGTTTCTACACCATATACTTTAGCGTTCACTTGTTTGTTAGCGGACTTTTGTTGGCTACTCTCTCTGAGAAATGACTATTACATATTGTTCCTTGTAAATATTCTGATTTTAGGTTATTTTCAATCTTAATATCTCACTATATATTAAGGCATTTCTAACAATTGTTTGGGGAAAAAAAGTAGCCTATATACATATCTATCAGGTATTATTCACATACTGCAACAATAAATTGTGTGTTTTTCTGTCTTTTTTTATTCGAATTAATATTGGTGGCAAAATTTCCCAAAAATTCAGTCGAGTCTTCTCGGATGTGTTAATTTAAATAATAATAAAGGAGAAATGGGCACAAACCGTGCAGATATTGTGTTAATTTTAATGAGTAAATAAATAAATATTTAGTTAACTGTGTGTTACATCCATAGCTGTGATCTCGGAGCAGATCGATACAGCGGGTCAGAGTTCGATTCAAAGTCGGGAGAAGTTCCCTGGGTGATGGTTTCTTATAGGGTTTTTCCTTAAGTATGAGACAAATATCAGGTATATTATCTGGCCATCGTAATCACCATTATCTAATTGCCACGTTTAGCATGAGTGTATGAGAATAGTGTGTTTCGTTTTAATGTTGTGTTGTTTAGGAAGAGGCCACAGCATGGAACTAATAACTCATTCGAGAAGACATTCCATGTCTTTGTGTGGTCAGAAGTATGTGTGTGATTCATTGTTTAAAATTCTTTTGCTGACATGTCGTACAACTCTAAGGCCCGGGTGGCAAGTGCATGTAAATGCACCTAAAGCTGAGAGGTTAAACTGAGTTAAAAATAATAAGAACAGTGTATTCGCGTAGACTTTCACGGCCGGAGTTGCTATGATGATCTTGATGAAGAATTTCGTCTCAAGACAACCCTTGAGGATGCCAGACGCAGTCTTTGGCGAAACGTCGGGGAACTACAAGCCTCACGACCACGGCCTATAGCCCGAAAATCTTCATCAAGATCAATAAGAACAGTGTTTTAATATTTAATTACCAGATATTCCTACTCCATGATGTATGAGGGGTATAAGCTGAATTTAGGATACCTAACTAACTAACTCATTGGATTTATCGAACCCGTATGCTCAAAGCCTCGCGAAGTTAAGCTCTCCATACATCCCTATCCTGAGTTAATGTTTTCCAATCATCCTCTATATAATCTACTTCCCTCAGACCATGGATAATGTTATTCTTCCACTATATTATGGGTCTACCAACGGGGCGTTTTTGTTCTGGTTTTCTTCAAGAAGCATGCATGCACCTCTTTCATTCCCCATTCGTACCAACATGTCCTGCCAATCGCAGTCTAAGAGACTTAATTTACAAATATTTAATCAATAGCTTTAAAAGCTTGTCTCAGTAGAGATTGCTATATATATAAGGATAAAGGTATTAAATTATACCTAATATGGTAACTGTCATTCATTATATGTCGGAAACTTCCAAACAAGCGTTTTGATGTACCGTAGTAGTGTCTAAAATGTTGTGTGTCTCATTGTCCATTCGTGTCACATGTCCTGCCTATCACAGTCTAAGATACTTAATTTACACATTTTTAATCAATAGCTTAAAGCTTGTTTGAGTAAAGGTAGCTACAAAAAGGATATAATTATAAAATTACACCTGATATTGGAATTATCATTCATTATATGCCGGAAACTACTTTCTAAATTTCTCCCAAAGAAGCGTTTTGATATAGCGTGGCAGTGTCTAAAATGTTATCTGCCACTTTTAAATCCAAGACACTAAAATCTAGCGCCAAATATTTCATTTAAATCAGAGGTAAGTAATAGCACTCCTGACTTGGTGGATTAGATAACCGTCACAACATGCCGTGCGCCTCCACTCCGCTCTAATTCAAGCAAGGGCGTCCATCAACTTCACACAGTGGTGAATCATTCCTGGATTGTTACTTCCATTTCTGTCCCTTGTAGTTAAAAGCGGCAGATTCATTTTTGGTCACGGATTTGGTACCAGTGGCAGTTATTCAGGACAATTAGGTGAATTGTCACTAAATCTTATTTTTATCACAATAATGTTTAATATTTTTCTACATACCATAAATATTGGTCTTGATAGAAGTATATTTCTGTATTATTGTACGAGCCGGGACTCGTCGTTATATCATTTTAGAGTATGGCCAGCGCTCAAAGTGAAGGATTTTTGTTTTCCACTCTGCTTGACCTCCGTAGTCGCCATGCTTGAATTTTTGGTATCGCGTTATCGGGGTTATTAATATGGTGGTTTTAAATATGTATCCTGTTAATGGTTATGTTTCATCAAAATTACCCTCTTGACGTTGGAAAAATGAAGTTTTAAAGTGTGGACGTCTTACTGAATCTACACAAATGTCTAGTACAAAGTAAGTTAAACACTACAATCTTAATTATATTATTTTTGGTCTGGACATCTTACCTCAATATTAATGTTGATTTGTTCTTGGACATGTTTCAAAACAATTCTTTGTTTTATCTTCAGCTTTCCCAGACTGGTTTTATTTATGTTGCATTATGTTGCACCACCTGGATGTCGATGTCAGCTCCATCCTGTGGTTGGCCAAAGAACCTCCAAACAAGGTCACCCTCCATCGGAATATCAAAATTCATAACTCTGTTTTCTGTTCTTCTGAATATAAATTTTTTCCCAAATAGTCAGCTCGTTTGTATTTTCTAACTGTTTTAATAATTTAGTGTCTGAATTTATATTATGTTTTTCAGACCAAACATGAGCAGCAACTGCAGATTTTTCAATTTCTCCATTTTTAATATTTCTTATGTGTTCTTTGGTTCTAATTTTTAGGTTTCTTTTTGTTTTCCCTATAGCCTATATATCTTTTCACAACCCATGCATTCAATTTGATATATTCCTGACTTTTTATTTTTATCAGTTTTTTTCATTTTTGTTGGTTTTTATTAGTTTATTTAAACTGTAGTTATTTTTTGGTGCTAATTTAATATTAAACTTCTCAAATATATTTTGAAATTTATTATGTACCCAGGGGTGATATGTGAATTTCCTATATTTTTTCATAGGTGGTTCTTCTTTTTCAAGATTACTTCTGTTTATCATTTTTTTTGTTTTTATACTTTTCTATCCTTTTATGTACCATTTTTTCATCAAACCCATTTTCTCTTGCTACTTTAAATTAATGTTTTTTTTCTCATGTTTGAAATCTTCTTCGTTTAAGGGTAAGTTTACCAATCTATGAGTTAAACTATTAAATGCTGCTAATTTATGTCCAATTGGATTGAACCCTGTTGATTTTATAAAATTTTCCGTATGAGTTTCTTTCCCATGAATCCTGAATTCAATTTTTCTTTTTTCTTCGTTTCTTGACAATTTAAGATCCAAAAAAGGTATTTGTTTATTGTCTTCTATTTCTTTGGTGAATTTAATGTTTGTACTCTGTAAATTTAATAGTTTTAGGGAATCTTCTACATGTTTTTCTTTAACAATACAAATTATATCATCAACATATCTACTCCAAAATTTAAACATTGTGGGATGTGCTTTGGTGACTTTACATTCAAAATCGCTCATAAATAAATTTGCCAGGAAAGGTGATAATGGGTTTCCCATTGAGAGCCCTGATTTTTGTCTATAGAAACTCCCATTGAATGTAAAAAACATTTGGTCAATGCATAACTCAGTTAATTTCAAATAATCTTCTTTGATCTCTCTGTCTATGTTGTATTTTCTTAACCAATTGTTCAATATCTCCAAAGTTTTTTGTTTCGGTACAAACAATTTGTTCCCATGTTCATTAGAAAAACCGTCAAGCATAACAATAACAGCAAACAACAAAAAAATTTGGAGAACAAATTACTAAAACTAGAAAAGAATAAACACTTTGAAATAATCAGTAATCTGGATATTGAAATGTATTCGTTACATATCAAATTGTCTAATATATTAGGAAACATCATGTGGGAAAACTTAGAAAATAAATTGTTCACTTTTTTTAACATAACCATGAAAAAGAAAATTGAGAAACAAAAGACAAAGATAAATAATTTGTTAACTAAATCAAAGGAAAAGAAGAATACATCAAATAAAATCAAACATCAGAATAAAACCAGAAATGAAGAAAATTCAGAATCCACCAGAAATTATGTTCAAAATTTTTCAAAGGCAACCTTTAACCTAAAAGAGACAAAATTGTTAGAAAACGGTCGAAAAACATCAATAGATTATTCCAATAGAATAGAAGAATACATAGTAGACATTGAAAATTCAATAGAAGGGTTAGTTACAGAAGAAAAAATAATCATCAGAAAAAAATGTGAAGAAATTTTGAATAAAATAAAGAATACAAATAAAAACCCAGTTTGTAAGGAAAATTTAAAAACACTCAAAGAAATAAATAACAAAAATGTTGTATATACAAAATCAGATAAGGGTAACCAAATTATAATTCTGGACAAAGAAGATTATCAAAATAGAATGGAAGAACTTTTGAAAGAAAAAGACTATGAAAAATTAAGAATGACCCCCTACCAAAAACCATAAAAAAAGTGGAAAACTGTTTTAAAAATGTTAAAATTCTATCCAAGAAAGAAAAATTTCAATTAAAAGTAAGCAACCCAAGAAACCCTAATATACATGGACTTCCAAAAATTCACAAACCTGGAAACAAAATGAGGCCAATAATTAACAATGTTGGATCACCAATCTACAAAATTTCGAAATGGCTGAATAATCAATTTAAAAGAATTAATAATTTTGAAAGTCTGCAGATTGAAAATTCATTGGAATTAGTTAAGAAATTAGAAAAGTGGAAATTGAACCCGCAGATAGGTTGGTTTCGTTTGATGTAGTTTCACTATTCACAAATGTACCGAAACAAAAACTTTGGAGATATTGAACAATTGGTTAAGAAAAACAACATAGACAGAGAGATCAAAGAAGATTATTTGAAATTAACTGAGTTATGCATTGACCAAATGTTTTTTACATTCAATGGGAGTTTCTATAGACAAAAATCAGGGCTCTCAATGGGAAACCCATTATCACCTTTCCTGGCAAATTTATTTAGAGCGATTTTGAATGTAAAATCACTAAAGCACATCCCACAATGTTTAAATTTGGAGTAGATATGTTGATGATATAATTTGTATTGTTAAAGAAAAACATGTAGAAGATTCCCTAAAACTATTAAATTTACAGATTACAAACATTAAATTCACCAAGAAATAGAAGACAATAAACAAATACCTTTTTTGGATCTTAAATTGGTCAGAAACGAAGAAAAAAGAAAATTGAATTCAGGATTCATAGGAAAGAAACTCATACGGAAAATTTTATAAAATCAACAGGGTTCAATCCAATTGGACATAAATTAGCAGCATTTAATAGTTTAACTCATAGATTGGTAAACTTACCCTTAAACGAAGAAGATTTCAAACATGAGAAAAAACACATAATCAAAGTAGCAAGAGACAATGGGTTTGATGAAAAAATGGTACATAAAAGGATAGAAAAGTATAAAAAACAAAAAATGATAAACAGAAGTAATCTTGAAAAGAAGAACCACCTATGAAAAAATATAAGAAATTCACATATCACCCCTGGGTACATAATAAATTTCAAAATATATTTGAGAAGTTTAATATTAAAACGTCATGTTTAAACTTTTCAGTAGACTTCTACTGAGGCGAATTGAACCAACATTACGTGCTATCATACCAATGAATCAATATGGCTTCACCCGGGCAGATCAACGCTACACGCTGTACATGAAATTATAAAAGAAATAACAACGACCTTGGCGCAACCCACCACCCCTCTGTACGCAATCTTCATAGATTACGCTAAAGCCTTCGATAGCATCAACAGGAATATACTCGTTCAAAAGCTAGAAAGCGTACTAGGTAGGACTAGCAATGAACTACAAATAATCGCGTCTGTGCTAACCGCAAACTCTGTGGCTATACACGACGGCATAACTACGTCGAAAAATATCATCCAGACATAGGGGTACTACAAGGAGATCCGCTGAGCCCGATACTCTTTAACGTCATGACGGCGGACATCGGTCAGGTGATAGACACAAGGAACGTCAAACTCCTTATGTACGCAGATGACATGGCTATCCTCTCCAGGAGCCTAGAAGACCTACAAGCAGCCATGGAGAAGATGAGGAAATGGGCACTAGAAAATTCAATGGTAATAAATAGCTCAAAGACCAAAGCTATGAAATTTAGGAGAGGAGGAAGACTATCCAAGAGAGATCACCTCACATGCGACGGGTCAACTCTAGAATTCGTTAGCAGCTTCAAATACCTAGGAATAACACTACAGACCACCGGAACAGTATTCTCGATGCATATACAAGAGCGTGCTACAGCTGCCACAAAAGCCATTTATGACATTCCAAAGTTACGAAACCTATCCCTACCAACGGCAATAGCATTATTCAACATCAAAGTTATGCCGGTTGCCACTTATGGAATCCAGCTAATATGGACATATTTCACAGCCAAAAATTTCATGAAACTTGAAAGCATAAAAGCGAGATTCCTAAAACGGGCTCTTTCAATTTCAAAATTCACAAGACATAGCTATGCCTACATAATAGCAAAGGAGTCTTACTTCATAGAAGACATCCGAAAACACTTCGATCTACCAGAAACGCAGGCATACAAAACAGCAATCGAGGAGAGACAGAGAAAAGCCAGAGAGATTCCGAACGAAATCACGGAAACGGAAGCGTTAAAACACAGACGAATGGAAAGGACCAAATTTTCGACTTCGCCACTTATACACACGCTTCGCCGCTCACGGCTTCCATGGCAAAATATGTCATAAACAAAGTTACCATGAACCTGAGGAGTCCTGCATCTGTAAACTCTGTAGCAAACCGTGCCCAAAGTACCACTTAGTGAAGTGCGAAAACAGAACCAAAACAATTCACGAATTAATAGCAAAATTGTAAACCATGTATATAATATTAGTGTACACATTGTGTTTAATAAATATATATATATATATATATATATATATATATATATATATATATATATATATATAATATTAAATTAGCACCAAAAAATAACTACAGTTTAAATAAACTAATAAAAACCAACAAAATGAAAAAACTGATAAAAATAAAAAGTCAGGAATATATCAAATTGAATGCATGGGTTGTGAAAAGATATATATAGGGAAAACAAAAAGAAACCTAAAAATTAGAACCAAAGAACACATATGAAATATTAAAAATGGAGAAATTGAAAAATCTGCAGTTGCTGCTCATGTTTGGTCTGAAAAACATAATATAAATTCAGACACTAAATTATTAAAACAGTTAGAAAATACAAAAGAGCTATTTGGGAAAAAAATTATATTCAGAAGAACAGAAACAGAGTTATGAATTTTGATATTACGATGGAGGGTGACCTTGTTTGGAGGTTCTTTGGCCAACCACAGGATGGAGCTGACATCGACATCCAGGTGGTGCAACATAATGCAACATAAATAAAACCAGTCTGGGAAAGCTGACGATAAAACAGAATTGTTTTGAAACATGTCCAAGAACAAATCAAAATTAATATTGAGGTAAGATGTCCAGACCAAAAATAATATAATTAAAATAACCTCAAAATATAACTTCCTAAAATTAAATATTAACTACAATCTTAGTTTCATGCGGCCTTTGTTTAAGGATTTTCCATGGTTATGCTCCTCTCCCTCTTCAACAGGATATGTGGAAAGAACATTTTCTAGTGTGAAGCATACAAAAACATAACTGAAGAATGCTATTTCAGAAGAAATACTTTTTTTTGGGGGGGGTAATTTTACAGTTCAGAAAGAATTTCTACTGCAGTTAACGAAGACGTTCCCTATCCATGAAGGTATCACCGACAGCTTTACAGCCATGAAGGACTGAAGGATAGATTGCTATAAAATAAATGAGTTTAATAATAATTAAAATGAGCATGCGTACACATAATGTTGTTACTAGCTCTTCACCTAACTTCAAAGCCACTGTTTAATTAATCACAACACGTCTCTGGAAGAGGTAGGTTTCAGCGTGCATTGGTTGAGAGTTACCTCGTGAGATGCAAGTCGTCCTCTATTGAACTCCATGGCAGGACAGGCCTCGTAATATCTATTGCCATCCTATTCATCCTTCCTTTATTTAATTCCAACTTCCGAGGAATCCAATTTTATCCTAACAACCAAATTATATTCTGGATTATAGTAAATAAAGTAATTTTATTAACATGAATCGGAGCACAACCTATAGAAAACCCCTACATTATTACAGGGTAATTACTAACGGTGTTATACTTCTTACATTATATTATTAATCCTTTAACTATTTAAACATTGGATAATTTAATTCTAACATAAGAGAGGATTATTTTCTTTATATATGGGGCTTAATTCCATTGCACTATTCAACCACGTTAGAATCAATCATTTGTTAATATGGGGGTACTTTGGTCAGATTGATTAGTATACGTTCCCTCAGGGGTCCTCATCTAGGGAGTATGTGGATGGCGACTACAAGGTGTCCATGCTGAGCAAAACATTTCTTCCACTTACTTGTGTTTTGCACTCTTTTAACTTTACTATCTAACCTCTCTCGGTTAACTCTTGTTTTTTTCGACCTCAACGCTAGGGAAAATTTTCTATAGGATCGTAACAGGCCTTGGCCTAATACTTGGAAGGAAGGGAAGAAGAAGATGATTAGTATACGTCAAACGGATTTGAAGTCCTTAATTGCTTATTCTTCAGTGGCACATATATGGATTGTTACTGATGGTTTAATAACCCTAACGTATTGGGGATATTACGGAAATTTGAAAAAAATATGAATTTAAAATTGGTTATTTATTTAAGTATCTTAAACGTTTACTTAAAATGTTTTTACTTTTTTTAAATTTAAAATCTTACTGTAATATTTTAATTAGAGAAATCATGCCAAACCCAGGAACAATTAAAATATAGACTTCTGGGTTACCAAAAATCAAAATAAACGTTGATATAGAATAGGATCCCCTCCCCCAATAGGCTGCTGGCCTTACATCCACAATGTGTTAATCATATAAATGGACTATTACCATATTGACAGGTTTAAAAGACCATTACTTGCCTTACGTCATCTGATTATTGTCATATGTCTTGCCCCCAATTCGATAAAAAACTGAAAATCGAGAAAAACTATCCCCATTACAATGAGGATTTGATCCTGAAAGGTATCCTCGTTACGATTTTTCCTAATCGCAGTCAACTTCCTAATCCAGCAAGGATAGTGGTGACATGAATGCGTTCAACATGTCGAATATCTCAGCCGTTATTACTGCCTTTCTCAAACTGCAGGCGCTACTTATTGCAATGAGCCAAATTCTTCATGAGCTGGGAAAATTCATGAGAAACTATCTTCCCCGTGCGGATTGGAATCAGCGCGTATCCCTTAGCTCCACAGCAAAGTATGATTCCTTAAACTACTCGGCTACGGCGCGGGAACAAACGTATCCATCCATCCATCCATAGTAATTCTTCCCAAGAGCAGGTCTTTCAGTGCAATCATAGCATTTTCATGCTATGTTTTGCAGGTTTACTAGGGAATTACAGGAGTGGTAGCTTCCTGTTGCTTTCAACACCGGTGAAGGATGATTATGATACTGATGATGACAGGATGATGTTCGCATACCGTTGGGCTCTTAGCGTCCTGATAATTTCTTAGAGGTGAGGAAAAACCCCGAAAAAACCTCACTCAGGAGCCTGTCCCGACCGGGAATCGAACCAGGGCCCGCTGCGTGACAAGGCAGCACGCCACCTCGAGACCACAACGGTGGTCTTACAACATACAAAAACTATAAATTCAAACTAAACATTTATAACAGTAAAAAAAAAGTTTCAAAATTCTCTCTTTTAATAGAATCCCTAAAAATCTCTATTATAATGATTATGTAGTGTGTAAACTTAGTGGTAGCATTTCAAAACACAATCTTTTAGATGTTAAATAATAATTGGTAACTGGTAAAATATATCTAATAATATATTTCAAACGAATCTTGAATTAAAATTAATTCCAGACCTGCTTCCTTTGATCTCATCGCGAAAGCCATTAAAACGCGATTTTTTTTTCTTTGTGCAAGCATTTGCTTTAATCTGGCAGACCATTATCGAATGACAAAAAATTTAATTAAACAGAAAGAAGAGAAAACAAGGGCATAATCCCCACGATATTAAGTATCTACTTCCTAGAGTTTCCTGCAATTACCACGGACATATCTCAAGAAATCAATCAAGCTAGATTTAACAAGATTATGAGGGCAGATGTGTGGAATCGTTGCATTGGAAAGGAAAGTTGGCCAGTGAACTCTAGGGAATGACCACGTCCTTGCAAGTGAGATGGGAAGAGAAAGGTTGGGATAATCTCATTTCCCCAGGGTAACTTGCAAGGCGGACTGATAAACTGCTAGTGCACTGGAGCGAAATGCACAAGTTGAGCCGGCCATGTCAATCAGCCAGACAGCACAAGGTTTCTTTTCTTCACATACCATACGATTCAATTATACCGCCTCAAGTAATCTTTTATCTTCCAGATTCCAGGACAACACCTGCTCTTTACAACTTGTACACGTTGCGTAATGCTCGAGAAAAAATGCCTCGAGCTCGCATAAAGAGTCACTCAATTTTCCTCACACAAAAGAACCAAGATTTCACTATCTTCCTCTACCAATATTATATTACAATGGACTTCAAAATCTTAGGTAATATTTCGCGGTTTTAAATTTTTTATATAAATATAAACGTTGAAGAGAATTGACCTTGGAAGGGCAAGCTCCTAATCTCCGACCTGAATTGCGGGCTTATAAATAGAGAATTTGCACAAAATTCCAATGTTAGTCATGGTCGGCAGTTTGTTTATGTTGAGGAAAGTTAGAAAATATTATTGAGGAATCTATAGTTTCAACTATTTCCCGTAAAGATTTTCCCTAAATAGTTTTAGATTGTTTTCTTGTAAATTTTTGTCGGCACTTTTTGTATATTTGTGTCAACCACATTTTGTAAATGTTTGTCTACAGTTTTTCGTAATTTTTACCCATTATTATTCCTTTTTTGTCCACTATTTTTCGTAATTTTTATATCGATAATATTTCGTAAATATTTTGTCGACCACTCTAAACATATTTTTGTGGACTATCTGTCATAATTTTTTCTACCATTTTTCGTAAATATTTTCGACAATTTTTCGTATTTTTTTAAATCATTTCTTGTACATTTTGTTTCTAATATTTTTCATAAATATTTTCACTAATAATGAACTACATGGTCTTTATAGGAACCCAGATATAATAAGAACAGTTAAGTCTCGTAGACTGCGATGGGCAGGAGAGGTTGCGCGTATGGGGAATGAAAGACGTGCATGGAAACTTCTTGTAGGAAAGCCAGAAGGAAAACGCCCAGTTGGTAGACCAAGAATGAGTTGGCAGAACAACATTAACCATGATTTGAGGGAAGTAGATTATACAGGGAATAATTGGAAAGCATTAGCACAGGATAGGGATGTATAGAGAGCTTATGACCGCACGGCCATGAACCTTCGGGTTCGATAGTGCCAGTGAGTATGTAAGTAAGTAAGTAAGTAATATTTTTCATAAATGTTTTCGTAAAAATGTTTCGATTATCTCTCGTAATTTTTTTCCACTAATTTTTTTAACATTTATTGACTATTTCTCCTAATTATTTTTCTACTAACTAACTCACTGCACTATCTGATCCATAGGTTGATGGCCGCGCGGATATAAATAATCTATACATCCCTACCTGAGATAATATTTTCTAATAGACTTCTGTATAATCTACTTCCCTCACACCTCATTTCTGGTATGTCAACTGGGCGTATCCCCTCGGGTTCATCTACAAGAAGTTTCCATGTCTTTCTTTCATCCCCCATTCGTGCCACAAGTCCTGCCCATGTCTATGATACTTAACTGTTATTACATCTGGTTTCCTATAGAATCGTGTAGCTCACTGTTACGAAGTCTTCTTCATTCGTCTGTCCATCTCGGTTGGTTCAAAAACTTTCTAACAACTGTAGTCTCAAATATTTGTAATATTACCTGTGTCTTAAAGTATATTTTTCGTATTCACAGAACTTGGAGAATAACAGTTTTATATATTTTCAGTTTAACATTTTTGAGAGAAGTTGGGACGACAGTATTCCTTTTAATGTATAATATTTCATAAGTGACCCTATGTTTAATTTTTTTTTTGCACCTCATTCCTCTTAGTATTTTTGTTCCAAGATATTTGAATTCAGCCACTTCTTCAAAACTTAATTCATCCATCACAATCCGCCAATTACCATTATACAATATACTTATATGTGTCACCATATATTTAGTTTTACTGATGCTTTATTCCAGTCCCAGTTTCTTAGTTTTACTCAATAGAGTGTACGGATTGATCCTTAGTCCCACCTCGCTATCGCTTAATAGTATTATGTCATCATCGTAAACTAACTGCTTATTAATAGATTGAGTAGTAGGCCTTGTTGAACCTCTAAATATTTTTGATAGCATGTTCTACTACAAAATTCAATAGTAGAGGAATAGTGCATACCCTTGTTTGGCCCGTTGTGAATTTAAAAAACAAATATCCGAAAACTGTTTGTCCACACCCAAACGCTTTGTGCCATTTAAACATATTCGAATAAGTCTATCTAACATTTTGGGAATTCCGAACTCCGGAAGGATACTATAAAACATCGCCCTATTAATTCAATTGTATACCTTTTTTAGGTCTATATACGGTTCAGGCACAGTACTATTATATCCCCATTTATTTTCTAAAATAATCTTAAAATACTACAAATTTGATCTATTTGAGACATTGATGATCACCAATGTTGTCATCAATATAGGAGAAAGTCCTAAACACTAATATATTTGTTTGAATTTTGTAATAAGGTGAATTAATTGATTAGCACTATATAGTTGTTTCTTTACATATTGGTATGATAAACGATTCTTTCAATTCATTTGGGAGAGTCCCATTTTTACAAATCATTCTAAGAAACTGATGTATCATGTCCTCCATGTTTTTCTCCCCCGAAGTTACCAGATTTTTTGGGGTTCCATATGAACCTCATGCTTTAAATATCTTTAATTCGTCTATCGCCATTTGAACTTCCAATGCACTTGATTCTGTGATTACATTTCTGGTGTGTGTAAATAATCATTTTCAATATATTGTTCTGCATGCAACCTTAAGAACTGATTAAAGTAACTTTCCCATCTACTTAAAATAGTATAACTTCCAGATTTTTGTTCAAAATTGTGTTTCTTCTAATCTCAAGCCCTGTCCTCTCCATACTAATTATCTGTAATAGTTCTCTCATGTTCCTATTCTTGCATTCATTTCAAGGTCATTGATCTTCTCGCTCAACTATTCCCTCTCTTTACTCTTTAATAACATAGAGGTTCCACGTCTAATGCTACTTAATTGTTTAAATGGTACTTCATTAGACTCGTGTAACCATTTTTTTTTAGCTTTCTTTTCTTTACAATGTTTTGACATTTCAAACTATTTTTGTTATTCCTCTTTTCTAAATGATCTACGCTTTCTGATGCTAAGAATTTAGTAGTATTTCTTACAGCTTCCCATTATGTATATGTATGAGTTTCTTCTTCGGCTGCCACATTTTATTTGAAGATTCGTATTAGCTATTTTGACCATTTCTCTTAAATTAGAGTAAATTCAATACATATATTTGAAGAACAGCACCAAACAGTCTTCATGTTGTAATGTACATTGAGAAATATGTAAACAGAAAGGGAACACATACGCATGGGCACGCTGTTTGGTTTGGCTCAACTCTGAAATATGTAGCGTCTAGTTAGTCACTCTCTTGTGTTTACTTATTGCATTCGATGTAAAAACCGATTAAAAATGTAATGTGACGAATTTTGAACGTAAGTCGATCCTAACAAAATATATATCCCTTGGCCAAATCTTAAACATTTCTACTAAAAATTCCAAAGCATGTAATTTTTTAATAGTCGTTCTTTCAGATGAATTACAAAATACGCATTATGTGAGCGTTCGAATTGTGACATTGACATAGATATTTATACATATCATATCCCGTTCGCCGTTACTTTATTGATAGCTCTCAATGTAAATAACATTGAAGGAGTAGAGAACAAAAAGGCAGACAAAATGTCCCTTCCGCAATTGTCAGAAAACATTGAATCCAGATCCAAGAAGGTTTAGTGCCCACGACCTATGTTAATTAAAATAATTTATGGTGTTTCTAATTTTAAAATTGCAAGTTATGTCTCTAATTATCCGAGTATATTCTAATTAAGTTCGTTGCGAAAGTTACCATCTTGATCGGTAATTTTAAAGAGGATAAAAATTACAATATTTTAAATTATATCGTTATCATCATCATCATAATCTAAGCCTACATTTCAGCTAATCACACGATACTTTCTCTTATCGGTTACGAAGTCAATCCAACATTGAACGTCAATTAATGCATTATGTCCGCGGATATTTAAATTAGTTAATACCATTTACTATCATAATATTCTTTAGTTTTACCTTAGTTTAAACTCTCCCTGTGCGGGTAGCCACACGGCACCCGGGACGTAAGATGAAGACGAACTGTAGGGAGAGGATTTGAATAATCTGGATCACGCACATTTGGGTCTAAGTAGCTAATAGGAGGCCTCTCCGGATGAGTGACTAATTCAATGTAAGGGTCCCCTCCGAGAATACATGAACAATTGGGATATAACAAGTCACTCTAATGTACTAAACAAGGCAGTGCAATATTGTAATGAAAGTGATGGCCTGTTTATGTTCGGGGTCCATTTGGACCATAAGGTTTCCTGACTTACGTTTTACTGGCTAAAAAAAATAATAAAACTCTGAAAATAACTGACTCAGGGAACTAGTCCCGACTGTCGATCGAACCTGAGTCAACTTCCTCTGGTTGGCTACCATCAGTCTCAAAACGGAGTGTGTGATCTAATATCATACCAATTTTCAAAGATGGTCAAAATGCATAATATTAATTCGTCTATTACTCCCATTTACTATTTTAATATTAAAAATATAATATTAGTACCTGATAAACCAGTCGTCCTAATCCAAAATAAGGTTTTGATTGAAATCTTCATCAAGTAGTTAAAAATGTGACAACCTTTCAAAACAATGTTTCATCTTATAAAAGCGGGCGCCGCGACAGTGCCTGACAATGATTAACATGCGGAATTATTATAGTAGCGGTAGTCGGCATCTTTGTATTTAATTACATATAACATCTGCGGGGAAAAAGCGAGCCGCTGGACAACATAATAGTGAGGCTGTAATAGTAATGTTGTTGTATAAGTTGTACAACGGGTTCAGGTTTGCGGGCATGTTCTTGTAGAGCAAGTCTTTATTCTCATTCTTTTAAAATTTCTATGTATTGTAGGATGCTAATCTAGTTATTTTTTCTGTGTTATCTTGACATAGTATTATCGATTATGTTGAACTGATGACCCGTTTGTATTATATATTTGGCAAAACATGAGTTTTCTTCGTTATTAATTTTTTTTATGTTATGATAACATAAAAAATAACATATCATAAACAATTACACAAATCTCCTTTGCCTGTCTTGGATACGAGGGCACCAGGAAACTGTGGGAAATGAATGTGCTGATCAACTAGCTAAATCTGCAGCCTCTTCTGAGCTTTATTATTCATTTTCAAAGTGTCCAATATCATATGTTAAAAACATATTGTAGGAATATATCATCATTAATTGGAATGAACATTGAATAAGGAGTACAAATGGTGCTTTGACTAAATACCTTTTCTTTTCTACAAGCTATATATAAAACATTTAATTCCGAATTTCATTTTAATACAAATTATGACTGGCATTGGAAAATTTGGAACTTATTTAAGAGATTACATATTAACCCAGACTATGATCATAATTGGAAATGTGAAGAATTAATACAATCTGTAAAACATGTTTTAATTTATTGTCCTATATTCGAAAGACAACGTTTCTGGTTAAACTTACATTTATATGAAGATGAGGCTTCTGCCTCAATGTGTGAAGTGATTTTTAACCTTTTGACTGCCGAGTTTTCCTTTTGCCAGCTGGGCTGTGGGTGCCAGGTTTTTTAAATTTAAAGTACTACGCCATACTATATAATATAAACCTATATAAAGTATATTTAACTATCTACATGCCATGGTAAATTTAATTTAAACTCACTATTTTACATTTATTTGAAGGTTAGGCGGTGTTGCTTCCACTTGTAAAGATCCCAGGTTCGAATTCAGCACGGTGACTTTATTGAAATTTAATATAAAATTATAGAATATTCACCTGAAAGGTCCGTCTCCTCAACTTAATTATAATTAATTATAATTAAGTTGAGGAGACGGACCTTTCAGGTGAATATTCTATAATTTTATATTAATTTTGAATAAACCTCAACGGAACACATCATGAATCTTATAAAAGTTGATTATTGAAATTTGTTATCACTATCACTAAACATTTATTCTACTGAATAATTTTGATGGTATTATCACTAAACACTTATAATATTAAATATTGTTGAACATTTTTTGTGGTCCTGGGTTCGAATCAATTCCAGTCAAACAGCTGTTTTATGCCACGTGTTTCGTTTGGCGCGACACGCCCAGCACTGTTAGTCACACTCTGTTCATTTAGGTCTACATCACCTGCTTTACTATTTGCAGACTTAGATTGTAATAATATTCTCTTAGAAATAGGACTACTATCACATTCGTCAAACGAATAACCATTTGATGAACTGTTACTGTCACTCTCATCTTCTGATAAACTGTCACATAAACTCGCGAATTGTATTTTCGTCAACTTCGAGACATGAATCACTGTATTCACAACACGACCTATCCCTTGCTCAGGTATCTTTTCAACTAAAAATAAAATAAATAAAGAGAAAATCCTGAAATTGCAATATTCCATAGCAAAAAAAAAAAAAAGGCCTTGAAACATGAATGTACACCCTCCTTTAGAAAACCGATTTACAACCAGCCTGTGCCGTTATTCTGTAAGGGATGTGCAAAGTATTGCTAAGAAAGGATGTACAAACATAGAACGAACAATAATTTTAGTTTAATGAAGTAAAAATTTCGGGAAAAAAATATTTAAAGTAATAAGATTGAAAACCGGAGTTTGCCGGGCGTGGCGTACAGCTGTACACACACTTTCACCGGCGCACGCCGGGCATGGCGTTCAAAAGGTTAAGATCCAAAGTTATTATAAAAAAATTATGAAATTAATAACACACATTCATAACAATATGTAATATTATCTAAGACACTTAGAGACGATTTATGTAATTTAAAACACTCATTCGAAACCATAAGATAATATTTCTCTTTTATAATGTATAGTATAATAATCTACAAACCTAACATCCCTTTGTGGCCATATAGGGTTTCAAAATATTTGGAGATTCATTAATGATAATGTTGATGATGATAATAATAATAATAATAATAATAATAATAATAAATATGTTTTTAATGTTCTGTATATCTTGTGTTAAAATTTCATCTTGTTCTACCGATGTAAAGCTTATCGCAATTTTGTACTTCAGTTTATAAACGTCCTTTTTCGTATTTATTTGTTACTTTAATTTAGTTTGATACGATGTTGTTGAGTTTATTAGTTTTAAAGGCGATATTTATATTTTGTCTTGCTTTTTCATCGAATTAGGTAATTTAACCGTTTCAAAATTGGGGAGAGATATTCTGTGCCAAAAAATACGAAGCCATACTCATCATTTCGTATGGCGAGTGAAACTGAATCAAGTCACGAGGTTCAGCAGAGCGCTCCTGGTGTATATCGGAGCGCACCGTCGCACGGAGCTCGTGTTTTACATCGCTGTTATAAATCAAATAAGAAACAAAATTATTGGCAAATTGTATCAAGACGCAAACATATCCTAATTTGTATCGAATTCATTTTGAAAGCGGGCTATTTCTTATATTAATAAACTTGTCGCGACCCACATAAATTTTACAACAGTCAATTTAATGGATGTACTGAGTTTTCCAGATTCAACACTAACTAAATATTTGGGAATATTTGTCAATGATACCAGTGACCGGTTAAAAAATATCAACGAATACATTCGGCCTGCAATCCACCTGTACACTGTAAGAGGGGGGAATAGAGGCAAGTTGTTCTTTTATATTTAAAATTGCATTCAAATATTACTGAATGTCCGTGTATTTACACTGACATGCTATATTCACGGTACATTTTCTAAACTTACTACTAGGACTGTATTAATTGTTTGCTATGAAAAAGGAAATCAAGCTAATATACACCACTGGGATGTTAACAATCGCACTCCTCTGTCTGTGGAATAAGTGTATTTAGTTTAACGTTTGAATATCAGATTATTTTTTATGTTTATTTCTTTTTTCAGAAAAACACTACATTATTGCTACGTGTAAAAAGTCAGAATCAGGAATAAGTCACAAGTAATTAGTAAAAATATGAAGAGACGTAATACCTTTGCAGTTATCTGCGTTCGTATTTAATATTAAGGTAAAGTTGATTCTGACTGTTTAACCCAAATGGGAGTCAATGACCAATCGCATTTCATTGAATTTGATTTACATCCAAATCACAGTCTTTTTCACCTGGATTTCATCAGTTTAATTTTAACATATTAAAATCAAGCTCCTCCTTTTTAACATTCTGAGTAGGTCAGAGCATTATTTTGCAGTGACTAACTCTCTACGAAATGCAGCTACCAGATTGTATATACAGTGCACGAATGTAAACAGATATTACTTACAGGATATAATAGAAAAACATTCGTAGTAACTGAGTATACCAGTATAATAAGAAATCATTGTTTGCACTTTCTTAAACGTATTATTTCCCAGGGATGTACGTTCTAATAAATATAATTTACATCGTAGGACATCAGAAGTCAACTAATAACATATAATGTTGGTTAGAAACACTTTGATGTTTCATTTTGTTTCCAATACGGTGCATTCTTACAATATTGCTATTCTTTGACAATAAATAAGATGATATGGTTGCAGTGATGAACAAATGAAGCATAATAAATCTTCTGCATTTGTTTTCAAACATTGCCTTTTACATTAAATTTATAAATATTTTAATAACTATATTTAGATAAAGATTTGTGAGTAAACAGCTTAATTTTGTTGTTAAATAGTCCTAACAAATACCACTTTTTTTTTTCCAAATTCTCTAGACAAATCACTCTTCAATTCGTGAGTCGCGAATTTATCCATAATTTGGAAATCAATCGTGACATTACTTACAATAATTTCTCTGCATAATTTATAGCGTAGATATATGTTTACTTCATGTAATTATGCGTGTTATTTCAGGTAAAATGAACTATTATCATTGACATTGCAATTGAGTTCATTAAAGCACAAATGCGTCTCACACAACCTGTGGTCCCGCTGGCATAAAAAGTGTCTGCGGCAGCGAGTCATCAACTCGCGCTGCCCATAAGTGTAACTGGCGCTTGGCGGAGTGAGTCAGTCGAGTTATATAACTGTAAGGTGAAACACGCTTTCCACTGCAACACTGTATTCTCGTGTTATAAAGTAAAATTAAGCAATTAGTTAAGATGCTCTTAGTTCACAGTTATTATTATGCCTCGATCTGTGTTCATAGTAGAGCAAATGGTATTTATTGACAATAATTATGTGAACACAGTCTTGCAGAAAAGTCGTTAAATGATTCAGAACACAATTCCCAGGTGTTAGTTACATGATGTCTTGTGAAACAAATGTAGAAAAACGGGTTCTGTGCTCGATAAGAAACCAAGGGTAACAAAATATGCGCTGGCAGAGGATAAATTAGACGAAATAGGAGAAATATTTCAACATGCGCCTACTAAATCTCTAAGGCGTTGGCCAAGTAACCGGTATTTTGAAGAGCACGGTATGGCGAAGTATGAAACTGTTACGTATTAAACCAAGCAGAATAACGATTAGTTTCAGAACTTCGGCCATATGATCCTGAGATGCGATTATTAACTAGGAAGGAAGTACATTATCATTAATATCGATAACTGGCAGTAGGCCTACTTATCTACCTGCGCCGCGTGGTTTTAAGGTTATTAATGCTAGTTATTTGTTCAGACTTAGCGGATAGAATGCCCTAAGCACCGTGACCTGAACTATATGTTGCGCTATCCGAGTACATTATGGATGAATGGAATGAAGCCTATTCTAAGTTGGTAACTGAGTTCTAGCTCGTCTTCCGAGTCTATCACGCCAGGTTCTTTTCTCATGACCCATAGCATCATTTTTGTTTTGGTCCCTTGTCCTCAAGGACGGTCTATAACCCTCCCGTTCGCTCCTTCTATCCTTTTTTTATCAGGTTCGGAGTCATCAACCCTCCCGTTCGCTCCTTGTATTTTTTCTGAGGCTCGAAGCCATGAACCAGCACCATTTTCAACACCTGAGAGTGCCCACCAAAATATTTATCCATACATGAAATGTATGAACGAGATATGAAATGACGTTGAAAGGTTGCAAGGGGAGAATATATAATGTTGGTGGGATTGAATTTGAGAATGAAAGAACCCTGAGAAATATTCGAAAAATCACGGCATGGCCCATCATCGATAACCATCTGGAACCGCCAGGATTAGCACCTAAGTTAGCAGTCCGGACAGGCGTGCGCATATACCGGGACAGCGTTTTTGAAATTACACTGGAGATAACAATTGACAGGTACGTTGTTGGTTCTGCTGTAAGCGTGTATCCAGAACATCTCTTGTAACAACTTAGTGTACCTTGCTAAAATATATGAATAACTTCATTTGTAAAATGTTCAGTATTAAATACCTGATATATTGTCCGTTTGTTTTATATAAAAAAAACTTCCTGGCGTCATAGAGCTTGAAGTAACTCGCCTCAATAGCTGTGATTTGTTTAATACTTTTACTCATTAATTTTTATGTTAATTATGTTTTAATTTTTTTAATTATTTCGCCCCATAAAATTGGCATATTATGTAAATTCAAATATTGAATTCATATTCAATTATATGATTGAATATTGTAATACCATGATTAAATTAGAGAAAAAATGTATTATTTCTAAACAAAATTAACCATCAGATTGAGAAAAGTACTAATAGGATAATTATATTTACGTGTTAGGCGAACCAGAGAATTTATGGATAGCCTTTGATTCTTGAAGAAATAAATCTTAACAATTTTATGTCAGATAAAGTGTTATGAAGGAATGACTTCCAGCCGCGCCTACGTATATGTCTGTTCTACATAATAGGAAACAATTGTTATACTCTAATGAAAAATGTCGTTCACGCGAAGACAAATCTACGAAAGGGGAAACATAATTTAACAGTTTGTTCATATACTTGTAGAATAAGTGGATTTAGCGAAAAATAAATTATCTGTTAAAAATCTTTATTTGGTTTACACACCTATATTATGAATTAACTCTTCATAAGTTCAACACTCTAAAAACATGAAAATGCCTCCTGAGGTGAGTAACGTCACACCCATACATAATAGTTAGGCCCTTTCGACAAGGTTAGCTTTGGGATTGGAGTTAGGTAACCCAACGAAAACCTGAAAGATGGTCATGTTCCCACATGGAGATGATTAACCAATCAGCTTCGTTATACTTTCAATCCTAAAGACTGACGAACTTCCGAAAATAACAACCAGGTTCAAACCTGAGCTTCATAGAATGTAAAGACAAGTCGTAATATCGATTTTCTACGTCCGTCGCCTTATATGTGAGTATAACTATCGTGTAGCGTCACCGAATTCAACTTCGTGTCGCCGAATACGCGAGTTCAACTTTCGCTAATCACTTTAAGTTTCTGACCAAATGTAATATTTTTAAGAATATTTAGGACTTAAAAATATTCGAGTCACTAACGGGAGAAGGAAATAGTTACTGCTGTCGTTGACTTATGAATTTACCGATCGTCTTGCAGTTGTAAAGAAAAAGTTAAGTTTTTAAATCTAATTAACTAAATAAATCAGGTCGTCCCGTAAATTAATCATCCCTACGATGGAAAAACTAATTCTACGTAACGTCTTGTTACCATTTATTGATACATTGACATAGAATAAACTCTTAATTAAACTCAACGTATAATAATTTCATCATCATCGAGTATAAATTTTCATCTACAATTTCTACCTTCCACTTCTGGGAACCCGATATCCTCATAAGTCAACAATATATCTAGCACTCAAGCGTAACACTCACACGCACCGGCTGCTGGCCTCTCACTCACAGAGTTAGATGATCAGCCAGCACCGAGTGACATATCATCATCGTGTCGGTTCCCCAGCCATTCTAGCTGTTTATATAACCTAGGCCCTCTAGTTATCGTTATTAAACAAATTCCTATAGGGTAGGCGAATAAAATTCATGAAAAATCGAAAGGGAAATCGAATTACGATGCGTCCTATAGAGCTGTGCAAAAGTTTTTCATCTAAACGCTTGACCTCTTCTTCAGTTCATCTTAGTGTTGAGCTAATTCATGTAATTCTGTATAAAGTGTCTGCTAACAATCCCTCTCCACAGCAACTCTTCTTGTTTTACTTATTTCACAAAAGCCTTTATCCGCTTCTGGATATATCTCTCTAAATATATCAGGGGTGCCGCACAGTTAACGATCAATATAATAAATGTTGTCCACAAAGTCCTGTTACCAAAACAATCTAACTTAGATGGTAAACTATTGGAGATAGAGAATTTCTGTTTTTGCAACGTATTCTACATCTGTCGAAGTTGTGTTTACATTTGTTTCAGATTGTGTTTTAAATGCCAATGACGACACCTCAGAAAAATATCCAATGTGTATGGTGGTATGCTGAGTCTGGTAAATCACCAGTAACTGTTAAACGAAATTTCCGCCGGCAATATGCAAACAAATCATCCACCCAAATATTCCATAATTAGATAGGCCGAGAAATGTTTAGCAACTGGCAGCGTAATGGACATGCCACGGAGTGGACGGCCTGGTGTGGGCCAAGAAATTATCGACAATATGCAACTTGAACGTCAACGCAGCCCTCAAAATTGCATTCGTCGTGCATCACGAGAACTGCATTTACCAACATCAACCATTCATAAAGTCCTCCATGAGTGGCTACATCTTTATGCCTATAAAGTGCAAATTATACAAGCGCTGCTACCAAATGACTTCCACCAGCGTGCTCAATTTGCTGATATTAGCTGAACGCAATTGACGAAGACAATGAGAACCTGCAGAGTGCGATGTTCTCTGATGAAGCGACTTTCTTTGTGTCTGGACCTGTTAATCGCCAAAACGGTCCGACATGGAGGTACTGGTGATTTACCAGACTCAGCTTATCATCATACATATTGTGTATTTTCCTGTTGTGTCATCATTGTCGTTTAAATCACAATCTGCAACAAATGTAAACAAAACTTTGTGACATGTAGAATATGTTGCAAAAAATCGCATGTCTCGATATCAAATAGTTACGAGCTAGGTTACATTGTTTTAGTAACAAGGACTTTGTGGACACCTGTAATACTTGTTATATATAATTACTTGTTTTATCATATTTCTCCATCATTCATTTTCCTATCTCACACATTTTATTCGTTATACCAAGAATAAAACATATATTGAAGATAATAATTGTACTGTTTACATACAATGTAATGATGTACGTCTTTTTTAATTTACATATAAAACTAATTAACGTAAATTTTATGTAACATGGTTGAATGGTAGAAACGGTTTAAGGCCTTAAGTTTTGCTAGGTAAAATAAAAATATTATTATTGAAGGATGTAAGTATACATGTAGCCAGTATATTTATGGATACATTATTATGTGTAGATGCTGTAATGGCAAAATATCTGAAGAGACAGAACATATGTTAACTAACACAAGAGTAATTGCTGTATTTGTGACACACACCCTGCTGAAATTTCGTGAATTCTCAATAAATATCATCATCAGTTTCTGCCTGTTATAGTGTTGCCGCTTCTACAGGCCTAACCTCCTTTTTGTATAATTTATTTAGTTTTGTTAGGGTTATTTGAAAGACCACAGTTATTTTAGTTTAAAGTAGCTACACAGATAGTTAAAGTATATTACACTGAAAAGCTAATATAATATTATAATTATAATTAATTTGGCCACATAGAATTCAGGAGCATCTGTTTGTTGAAAATTCTTCAGCTAGTGACTACACTTCTATAACGACTGTAGCGCTCCTGCTCAAACTTCGAAGTACGAGAAGGTCTGGTTAATCAGTATAAAATGAATTGGTAAATCCATAGTCTCCTAGCAGATTGGAGACACACAATACAGAAATATATAATTACAAAAGTAAATAAAGTACTACTAAAGGAAGTCTTAATTCTAAAGTAAATATTAGGCTAAGGGACCAAAAAGATATCGTGTAGAAAATAAGAACAAATTTATAATCATAACTATTCATGATGTTCTTAAATTTGGCAATATTATTACATTATTTATAAAACAATTAGTAATTATATATTCTTATACGGTAATCACGGCATTTACTTTATTCCGGCAAACTTAGGAACTGAAATATTAAACTAAATTTTATGTCGAGTTTCATATTGTTTAAATCACTGTTATGTTAAAATTATGAATATCTGAATGAATGACCTTCTTAATTTAAGTTCTTGCAAGCCGTAAATGTTAATATATTATGCCGTAAATATATTCTCTACAGAATATACGACTGTCAACGCCAACCAAACACCTGACAAACACTTCTCAACTATAAAGTTATTCCCATATAATTCTATACGACGTCGTTAATGCTACCCTCGGTTTAATTGGATATGGTGCACTATCATAAAATTCTTCTGCAATATATGTAAAATATCAACTTATTTGATATCGAATATTTATTACCGCGGGTGCGTGATTGGCAAGTTTTATAGAGTGGTATTTTATTTAAGGATGCTCTACACGGACTCCGGCAATTCATATCACAACTTAAATCATGAGGTGAAGGGATTGAAACAATATGCTTGGTGGCTTTCTTTTAGAGTGTTTATAGCTGTAAATGTACAAGACTGGACAGATTGGTTGATTCCTTCCTTCATGAAAATATGTTTTCACCAATAAAATGAATCGGCATTGGCCGGGTTTGAATCAGAATCAAGCATGGTGCAGTTTATTTCCCGGAACAGGTTTCGGTTGTATAGTGCCACTCATCAGCTCTCCCACTTGACACACTCTCCAGTACTGAACTTCAATAACGAGTGGTAGATTTTCATTGGGGGCATAGATATTTATAAAAATACTGACGATTACTATATGTGATTATGTCGAATCATCGGTAGTTCTGAAGACGAAGTACATATTACTATCAAAGTATAACGATTTTTAATATTTGATATGTCAGTTGAAATATCTAATTTTATATCCTCATAGACCAGCATACAACGAGTTAATGGTAAACATAGACAATTGGATAAACGTGGGGAGATCTCTGGAAAAGACGTGGATAATAAGAACAACACTCATTCATAATTAAAATATGTGCAAACAAAATGTAATTATTCACACTAAATAATTTTACTACTTAACTTAAATCTTGATTTCTACTACAATTACAATTGTTTATAATTGTAATCTGAAAACGTCTTAAAGCATCTACGATGCTCTAATGGATGGTAAAATAAATAATTTTTTTAAATATTATTACTAAGCAAACACGCACGGCCTAATGTCCGTGCAGTCCATATGTATATAACGTATTTTATATATTTTTAACTCAAATATAGCCTTACTAATATAATGAAGTTCCGCCGCTGTGGCCTAGTGGTATTGTTCCTTGCCTCCAGTCCCGAGTGTCGCGTGTCCAAACCCGCCCGCAGTCGATGGATTTTTCTAGAATATAGAAAACAAGGAGCAAGTCCTCCGGAAGGGATTTTACGCCATGGGTCATGAGTCTGGATATTTTCAGGTTCGTAAAAGAACTTCAAGCTTGAAAAACAGGCCTGAAAGCAACATTTATCAACCTTTATCATCCCAGTAATAATTTAATAGATTATTTTATGTCTCATAGGGTCGGTATGCTTACCACATGCCATTCTTAATAACTGTATAAGCGCAACTAAATTCGTCTGGTTAAGAAACGTCCCACTAGGGAACCACGCAAGGACGAACGGTGTAGTAAGATAGACTGGAGTCGATATATCCTTTATGACAATTTTATCTATAAATGGAAGAATTTCCTTCACGAATGTTAGTTTTGGTGGTACGTCGCGGTATACCACAATAAGAACGTATTCATAATATTTTGGCAAATAATTGCCGTTCAGTTTCACAAATTGACGAAGCACGTAATAAAAAAACAGCCTATCATCTAATGCTACTCCTCCATATTCCACAAGTCTATAAACTAAAAGCTGGAAGGTCGGTGGTTCGAGATCTACAGGAGTCAGATTTTTCAACTGGTCTAAACCTACTTGCAATACCATGGCCCATGGCTCGATTCAGCCTCTAAAGAATATGATTACCGGACTTTCTTGAGATAAGACATCTGTCATGCAGAACTGACTTCCCGGTTGACATCTCGTGCCACTGGCCCAAGGGCCTCGCAAGGCAAATACCGTAGTGCCCATAAGGGCACTAAAGAGCAACAAATCTTCCGGTCCTGACATTGTATACAATGAACATTTGAAAAAAAAAGCTGTATCATCCTGGGAAATGTAGAGGTACAACTTTTTAATAAATATACACAACTAGGACGTACGCCAGAAACCTACGTTCCTGTCATGCGCATCGACTTCCGTCAATTCAATTTTATTTCATATTCTTCTGTGATCCTATCCATTCATTGTTCCTGCATTTTTCCTCTTCTCCTCCTGCCTTCAGCATTCCATTCCAAAATAATTGTGGGAATTTTATCTTCTCGCATTCTTTTAACGTGTCCAAACCATTTAACTTTCCGTTCTCAATTACTTGAAGGATATGTTTATTACTTTCATCATCTCTCTAATACTTCGTTTTCTAATTTTATCAATTTTTTAATGTTCATGCCACTCTCTGCTTATTATCAACTAGACAATAACAATAATAGTAATAATAATAATAATCATTATTATTATTATTATTTTTATTACTATTATTATTATTATTATTATTACTATTATTATTATTACTTTCTTCTTTATTTCTTATTTATTTTAATCTCTTCCATTTACGTAATTTTATCCGCCACATCCTTTAGGGCCATAGGCCTATTACTTACTTACTTACTCACTGGCACTATCGAACCCGTAGGTTCATGGCCGCACGGACATAAGCTCTCCATACATCCCTACCCTGAGCTAATGCTTTCCAATCATTCCCTGTATAATCTACTGCCCTCAAATCATAGTTAATGTTATTCTCCCACCTCATTCTTGGTCTACCAACTAGGCGTTTCCCTCTGGCTTTCCTACAAGAAGCTTCCATGCAAGTCTTTCATTCCCCATACGTGCAACATGTCCTGCCCATCGCAGTCTACGAGACTTAACTGTTCTTATTATATCTGGCTTCCTGTAAAGACCATGTAGTTCATTGTTATGTAGTCTTCCCCATTCACCTGTCTGTTCATCTCTCTTTGGTCCAAAAATTTTCCTAAGTACTTTATTCTGAAATACTTGTAATCTCCTTCCCTCTCTTAAAGTAAAAGTCCATGTTTCGCACCCATATAATATAACTGGTAGAATAATTGAATGCAAAAAATAGGAACATTAGAGAATTATATCAGGGAATTAGTATAGAGAAGAAAGGGTTTCAGGCTAAAACAAACATAATTCGGAATGAAAATGGGGATATGATTGCAGATTCCAAGAGTATATTAAAAAAATGGAAAAGTTATTTTAATCAGCTATTAAATGTACATACAGAACAGGACATTGAGGAGGATAAGTTACAGACAGCAGAAATGCTAGTCGCAGAGCCAAGTGCATTAGAGGTTGAAATGGCAATTGAAAAATTGAAGATGTATAAAAGCATCAGGTTCAGATGAGATCCCAGCAGAACTGATAAAATCAGGGGGAGAAAAATTGATGGACAAGATACGCTGGTTGCTTACTATGATTTGGGAAAAAGAAGCTCTTCCAGATGAATGGAAGGAGTCAATTATCGTACCAATTTATAAGAAAGGAGATAAAACTGATTGCAACAACTATAGGGGCATCTCATTACTTTCAACTTCGTACAAAATTCTAACAAATATATTAGTAAGCAGACTTACTCCCTATATTGATGACATTCTAGGAGATCATCAATGTGCATTTAGAAGAAACAGGTCTACAACAGATCAGATTTTTAGTACAAGACAGATTTTAGAAAAGAAATGGGAATATAATGGTACTGTACATCAACTATATGTAGACTTCAAAAAAGCATATGATTCAATTAAGAGGGAGAAGTTATATAGTATCCTGCTGGAGTTCGGAATTCCTAAAAAGTTAGTTAGACTTATACGAATGTGTCTAAATCGCTCAATGAGTAGGGTGCGTGTAGGCAAACAGTTTTCAGAAACTTTTGAAATCCAGAATGGGTTGAAGCAAGGATTTGCACTATCTCCTCTACTATTTAATTTTGTACTAGAGCATGCCATTAAATCTTTAGAGAATGAGGAAGGCCTACAACTGAATGGTATTAATAAGCTGTTAGTTTATGCTGATGATGTAGTACTACTGGCCGATAGCGAGGAGATACTAAAGGCCAACACGCACACACTATTGAGTAACACTAAGAAATTAGGACTGGAAGTAAATATCAGTAACACTAAATATATGGTCACACGTAGAAATACATTTATATAATGGAAATGGACAGCTAATGACAAATGAGGGAAATTTTGAGGAATTGGCTGAATTCAAATACCTAGGAACAATAATCACAAATAGGAATGAGATGCACAAAGAAATTATACATAGGCTCAATTCTGGAAATGCATGCTATTATGCATTGCAGAGACTTTTGATGTCCCAACTCCTTTCAAAAAAATGTTAAGCTGAAAATATATAAAACTATTATTCTACCAGTTATATTATATGGGTGCGAAACATGGACTCTTACTTTAAGGGAGGAAAGGAGATTACGAGTATTTGAGAATAAAGTTTCTTAGGAAAATTTTGGGACCAAAGAGAGATGAACAGACAGGTGAATGGAGAAGACTACATAACAATGAACTACATGGTCTTTATAGGAGGCCAGATATAATAAGAACAGTTATGTCCCGTAGACTGCGATGGGCAGGACATGTTGCGCGTATGGGGAATGAAAGACGTGCATGGAAACTTCTTGTAGGAAAGCCAGAAGGAAAACGCCCAGTTGGTAGACCAAGAATGAGGTGGGAGAACAACATTAACTATGATTTGAGGGAAGTAGATTATACAGGGAATGATTGGAAAGCATTAGCCTCAGGATAGGGATGTATGGAGAGCTTATGTCCGTGCGGCCATGAACCTACGGGTTCGATAGTGCCAGTGAGTAAGTAAGTAAGTAAGTAAGAATAATTGTTTTATATATTTTCAGTTTAACGTTTTTTGAAAGGAGTTGGGACATCAAGAGTCTATGCAATGCATAATAGCATGCATTTCCAGAATTGACGCAATGTTTAATTTCTTTGTGCATCTCATTCCTATTTGTGATTATTGTTCCTAGGTATTTGAATCAGGCACTTCCTCAAAATTTCCCTCATTTGTCATTAGCTGTCCATTTCCATTATTTAATGGATTTCTATGTGTGACCATATATTTAGTTTTATTGATATTTACTTCCAGTCCTAATTTCTTAGTGTTACACAATAGAGGGGTGCGGGTGGTACTGTTATTATCTCCTCGCTCATCGGCCACAATACTACAATCATCAGCATAAACTAACAGCTTCGGAAAAGACCATGGAGTTGTAAGCCATCCTCATTCTCTAAAGATTAAATGGCATGCTCTGGTACAAAATTAAATAGTAGAGGAGATAGTGCATCTCCTTGCTTCAACCCATTCTGGATTTCAAAAGTGTCCGAAAACCGTTTGCCTACACGCACCCTACTCTTTGTGCCATTTAGACACATTCGTATAAGTCTAACTAACTTTTTAGGAATTCCGAACTCCAGCAGGATACTATATAATTTCTCCCTCTTAATTGAATCATATGCTTTTTTGAAGTCTACATACACTTGATGTACAGTACCATTATATTCCCATTTCTTTTCTAAAATCTGTCTTATACTAAAATCTGATCTTTTGTAGACCTGTTTCTTCTAAATGCACATTGATGATCTCCTACAATGCCATCAATATAGGGAGTAAGTCTGCTGACTAATATATTTGTTAGAATTTTGTACGAAGTTGAAAGTAATGAGATGCCCCTATAGATGTTGCAATCAGTTTTATCTCCTTTCTTATAAATTGGTACGATAATTGATTGCTTCCATTCATCTGGAAGAGCTTCTTTTCCCAAATCATACTAAGCAACCAACGTATCTTGTCCATCAATTTTTCTCCCCCTGATTTTATCAGTTCTGCTGGGATCTCATCTGAACCTGATGCTTTATACATCTTCAATTTTTCAATCGCCATTTCAACCTCTAATGCACTTGGCTCTGCGACTAGCATTTCTGCTGTCTGTAACTTATCCTCCTCAATGTCCTGTTCTGTATGTACATTTAATAGCTGATTACAGTATAACTTTTCCATCTATTTAATATACTCCCGGAATCTGCAATCATATCCCCATTTTCATTCCGAATTATGTTTGTTCTAGCCTGAAACCCTTTCTTCTCTATGCTAATTCCCTGATATAAATCTCTAATGTTCATATTTTTTGCATTCATTTCAAGATCATTAATCTTCTCTCTCAAATATTCCCTCTTTTTACTCTTTAGTAGCTTGGTGGTTTCCAGTCTAATAGTACCCAATTGCTCTAAACTTACCTCATTTGGCTCGTGTAACCATTTCATTTTTGCTAGCGTTCTTTTCTTTACAATGTCAGCACATTCCTCATCAAACCATTTCTTGTTTTGCCTCTTTTTTAAACAACCAACGCTTTCTGATGCTGACAATTTAATAGAATCTCTTATAGCCTCCCATTCTTTATTTATATCAGTTTCTTGGCCCTAAAATGACATTATATTTAGGGAGAGGAAGTACATACCTTGGATCACTTGCACATTATTATGAGTGCACATAGACACTCTGATCGAGGGTTTCGTTCTATGCTGATGAGCCACCTCCGAGAAAGCAAGAACATTTAATTCAAGAAATACAGTTCACTCACACTTTTCATGCAAAACAAGTCAAATATGGTAGAAGGAATATGATTGCCAAATGGCGGACAATAACCATATATAAATTAACGTTTTCCGACATCTATCCTATAAAATTGAGGACAATTAAAGAATAATAATAATAATAATAATAATAATAATAATAATGATTATCAAAGAGTCCTGTAGTTATATCAACACTTGCTAAAATGGGAACGGAAGTACTATTAAAATATTTTAGTTATGTTTTGTGGAAAACAAATAAAAGGCGACGAATATAATTATTCCAGTCAGATGAAAAAAGTAAAATTGTATTATGCTAATTTATTATTATTATTATTATTATTATTATTATTATTAATAGTAGTAGTAGTAGTAGTAGTAGTAGTAGTAGGAATAGTAGTAGTAATAGCAGTAGTAGTGTGTGTCGTACGTTGGTTGTATAAGGTGCAGCGTTTCAATATTCAAGTCATTAGTAGTCTCGTTCTCCAGTACCTTGAGAGTTTTGGAAGTTTCCTGCTTGACAACTGCAACCCTTTCTAAGGGGTTTTCTTTCCTTTTATTCCTCCTGGTGGGTGCATAGAATGTATCTGGATGTAGACAATATATTTATCGTAATAATTATTATTAATGTCGCTATTATTACTATTATTAATACAATTACCACTACTAAAATACATACATAGTGGCGACGTTGACGGGCACTATTCAGTGTGCTGCATACTGTAGTCCACGGTTCCTCTTGGCAGCTAATTCCTTCGTGGTTATCAAATGGGTTTGCCGTTCTTTAACCCAAGCCATATGGCGGCAAAATAGTTTGCCTCACAAGTCGATGGTTGGTATAAAATTTGGATATAGTCGCACTAGATTAGGTCATCGGAAACAGCACTGCTGTCACGCCGAGAGTCGGAAAGCCAAACAGAGCAGAATAAGCCTCGCACAATGTAAATTGTAGGCCATCCAGAGGAAATAAACCTGGTGCAAAGCAAATGTTAAAAAGTCGGATTATGAAGATAAAACGATCCTAGAGGTTTAATAATCCAGCACCAAGGGCTGGAAATATTGGAGCTTCTTCACTACATGAGCACTTAGCGGTGGTATTGACATTTGCCGGCAGTGAGTTTGAACAGTATTGTTCTGAATTATAATTTTGGAAGAGGTGCCAGATTTTTATAGCCTCAATGAAGGAAATAGAGGGAACTCACCGAAGTGAAGGTTCGAGGTAGGGTTTTGAGTAAAGGAAGTAAAGAACATTTTTGGTTACCCCTGCTATAATATTCAAATGCCGCCATTTAAAGCAGGGGCAGCCACGAAAGGATGCTGGGTTGTCAAGACCCCTCGCTATTTGCACACTTTGGTAAATGATTGTTAGTCCCGCGCCGTAGCCGAGCGGTTAAGGTAGGAAGCCTTGGCGCAGAGCTACGGGACTTGCGCTGGTTCGAGTCTCCATGGGGGAAGAAATTTTTCTCATGGTATTTCGGCCAGTATGGGACCGGTGCCCACCCAGCATCGTGAGCAATTGGGTAGCTACAATAAGTAGCGGCTCCAGGTTGAGGAACCAGCTATAACGGCTGGGGGACTCGACATGCTAACCACATGTCACCCCTACACTGGCTGTTGATCATCTACCTCTGTGATTGACACATGTGGATGTGAAGGGCCAGCAGCCGGCTGGTAAAAGGGCAACCGCTGAAAAGTGGAAAGACCCTCAATCGGAATCGGTAAATGATTGTTTCTCTGAGCTGAGGCCTTAATAATATTTATGATTGTGGCACTCAACGCAGACAATACAACGCGGAGTCCGGCTGCACCCAGGAAACGTGGGATTGAAGGACTGGTACCTAAAACTCTGTTAAAGTCCAGACCTCGGCTAGTAGGCCTCCACAGTAACAACAGTTCAAAGAGACGCTTTATTTGTCGTGCTGGAATAGTGTTTTCCAGCTCAAACACAAAAAACGTTAGGAGCTAGATAAACATATTTTCCGGCTTGGAAATTTGCTTTATGGAATTTAGAGGAAATTCTAAAGTAAGGATTTTCCTTTTAATTTCTCCAATAGGGGTGCCTGAAGGGAGCTTATAAGACCATCTTGTGGCAGCTCTTTCATAATTTGGTATGTATAATACTGCTTTTTGAATTAATTGAAATGTTGCTTCAACTTAAGGAGGTCTTCCACCGAAGATGCGTAATAACGCAAACCGTCGCGTGTATTGACCACTTTGAGATTTCTGCAAATATGCGATTTATATTTCTCTGTTTAGTGCAAAACAGATCCCCATAACATTTACAGTTATTGGTGGGGTTTTTATTCCACGGTGACATTAGCACGAGAAGGTTCAGTTGTTGATGTAGCTGTAGGAGTACCATATCCATGGGAGATGACAATAATTGTGAGGATGTTCCAGCTGATGAGATTGAGATTTCAGGAAGTACTGATAATTGTTTGTCAATACAACCGCTAGAACAAAGCTGGTGCTACTTCAGGCTGCTTGGATCAGCTTTGCTCTATGAAAGGATTGGCGATTGTCTTAGACATATCATTATCTATTTATCTTTTATTAATAGGACATGAAGTCCTGATGTGTCTCAATTTGTATTTCAGGTTTCTGTATCCTTATCATCTTCATCATCAAGGCGAGAGGGAAAGCAACACGATTCGAGTTCAATCGCAGTAGCCTTTAACTCACCACAGCATTTCGATGAAGGGAAGGAAGAACAAGTAATTGATTATGAAGTACATCGTTGATCCGATCCAAGCACCCTGGATGTAAAGTTCCGAGCTGCATCGAACCTCTCATTCACAGAAATAGTATACAAATGATTTAATGTAATAAAGAAAGTATTTAGTGAAGGACTTCGTCTATAATTTGACATTTTATATATTTATGGTGAGGTAGAAAATATTCAAATTTGTTTAGGGAGTCCTCGAAGGTATGAGAGGGTGCGATATACTCGTGCAAAAACGACCCGTTAAAACCGACATAGAAACATTAACTATAATTTATATAGTTATCACTATTAATAATATTATTATTAATATAATTTATATATTTATCACTTATTATATAATAGTATTATTAATATAATTTCCTATAGTTATCACTATTAATAATATTATTATTATATAATTTATATTTTTATCACTATTAATAATATTATTATTAATATAATTTATATAGTTATCATCACTATTACTAATATTATGTATTAATATACATTTATTATAGTTATCACTATTATAATATTAATTATTAATCTATAATTTAATTCTTAGTTATGCACTATTATATATTATTATGATTATTATTATTATTATTATTATAAGATAGAATACTACCATTATTATGATTCTCTATTTTTTTAGATTATTAATTAATATTATATAGTTATTGTTATTATTATATTATTATTATTATTATATTATTATTATTATTAGCTATTTGTTGAAAACAAAAGATAGTTACAATGACGGTTGTAGATTTTAACAGAGTAAGGGTAAAAGGAAATGTTTCACTTGGAAAGTTTGGCAGCCATTGGCTGCGAGTAATCCAAATACCGGTACACTTGACACATGATATCGAATTACTCTTCAGCACACTGGGAATTAGGAATGTCCTATGTAAATTTCAAAGCAAGTGTTCGTCCGGAGGGGCTGAGGAACACCAACAGAAAAACCCAATTAGAAATCACCTCCCCTCAGCACCAACTATAGGGGAGGAAAGTAAGGAATCCTTTCCTTGTAGGGGTTAGTGTGGTCAACTCTGGACGTCCATTCCCCGAACAGCTGCGGTGTCATATCCGTAATTCATTAAACGCCTGGCTTTCACCCCCCGCTAGCTTTAATAAGTCTAAAACTCCCCTCTCTAACTGCCCCCATTCAGCTCCTCTCCATTTTATTAAACATTTCTTTATGGACGTATTTATACAAATTCATGAATACCGCAGTGTCAAACAATATAATGTTACATCAGGATAGGGATAAATAGAGTAAAAATAAGGAGGTTTCCATATGCAGCGATTGATTGTTGAGACAGCGGACTAAAATGTAGAGTCTCACCATTTTTGACATATGACTGTGAAAAATAGACTATTAAGATACTAATGAGACTTCACCTGAGTGCAGGTGAGATGAAAGTCATTAGGTATACAGGTGGAGCCATAAAGAGGGATCTTATTGAGGAATGAAGACGCTCTTGATGGATAACAAACCGCGCCAATGTTATAGTATTTAAAAAACACACGGAGATATTTGGTAGAAACACGTAAAGAGACTTAGCAGAAACCGAAATCCAACATATAGCCATCAGTACAGGCCACATAAAAAAAAATAATTTAGACTTCAAAATAAAAAATGGTTCCACTCCAAATCAGGTCCCAATGACTGGAACAAGAGGCTTGGTTTCAATAATACATCGTTATTTCTGTCGGGGCGAGTTTACTGACTGACGTTCCTAATTCGCGTTTTTATTAATTCTAAAATATAATTATATTCTGGACTTCATAATTACAAGAATCAGATTTTTTCAGTAGATGATACTCAAAGTTTTTAGTTTCAAACTCGATTGGGGTGGATGGACATTTCAAGGCATAAAAGATATTCATTAGAATAAAGCTAAATCCATGCGTCATGCAATATATTTATAACACGTAAAAGAAACCCCGTGAAAAGTTCCTAGTCCTCCGTTGGGACCAGTGGTAAATATGGGCATGCTCGCCACGTTTGGAGGGTACTAGAGAAATAAAATATCCTGGGCGAACCTAAACCATCAGGGCAGTTTTGGCTCTACAACTGTAGTTGAAGCAACAGACCTAGGAAGAGGAAAACTCCGAAATATAACCCATCAACAGCCAGCATAACAACACTATCGATATGTTTTATTCAAGCTCAAAATGTTATAAATGAAGAGAGTATTGAAGGAAGACGGCCTTAGAAAGTCGAAGGAAAAATACGATCTTCGAAAGATAAGTTACCAGAAGATCGAACAACAACACCTGGAATACCAAATAATAGATGAAGGGACTCTTAATTCTGGATGGAACAATCGTGCACTTAAAACAAATATAGAAGAACAATAAGTATAAGGAACTCAACTCTAAAAATATATATGTATCTGAAAAAATCGGAGATTTCGTACGCAGATTAGAATTGTGACGCAAAAGCTGTTAATGAATGATGTTAAATAAAATAATAGCACAAAATTTATAATTCTCCAATCTGTGTTGACGAAAGTATAGTGGCATACTTAAACCATTTTTGGAGTGTATACTTACTTACTTACTTACTCAATGGCACTATCGAACCCGTAGGTTCATGGCCGCGCGGACATAAGCTCTCCATACATCCCTATCTTGAGCTAATGCTTTCCAATCATTCCCTGTATAATCTACTTCCCTCAAATCATAGTTAATGTTATTCTCCCACCTCATCCTTGGTCTACCAACTGGGCGTTTTCCTTCTGGCTTTCCTACAAGAAGTTTCCATGCACGTCTTTCATTCCCCATACGCGCAACCTGTCTTGCCCATCGCAGTCTACGAGACTTAACTGTTCTTATTATAGCTGGCTTCCCATAAAGACCATGCAGTTCATTGTTATGTAGTCTTCTCCATTCACCTGTCTGCTCATCTCTCTTTGGTCCAAAAATTGTATGCCTTTATAAATTACCAGTAAATAGCAGAATAAAGCATGTAGGAAGAATCGAAATTCTGTACCTCCGTAATTTTTTTTTATATTTCGTAAAATTTTGTTTATTATAGTAAAGCAGTCCTCCGCTGTGGTCTCGAGATAGTGTGCTACCTTGTCACGCAGTGGGCCCGGGTTCGATTACCGGTCGGGACAGGCACCTCAGTGAGGTTTTTGGGGTTTTTTTCCTCACCACTAAGACAAATGTCAGGATGCTTAGGCTCCAACTGTCCCCTAAAATAATCCGGCCATCACCATCTTGATTATCATTATCATTATCACATCCTTCACCGGTGTGGAAAGCAACGGATAGCCATCACACCAAAAATTCCCTAGTAAAGCTGCAAAGCATAGCATGATTGCAGTGTAAGACTGCCCTCGAATAGAATGACTATGGATGAAGTTGATAGTAAACCGCTATTTTTACTTGTTTCGTAACGCTACAAATTATGTCTTAATATATAAGAATACTACGTAGTACAGCTATTTTTTACCTTCTTTTTTAAAAAAGCAGAAACTCTTCCTCAGAAACATTTCAAAATAATACAAAAGGAAATGAGCAATATAAAGAAGGAAACGCAATATTAACAATAGTAAAATATGGGGTGAACTAAAAGATAAGAACAACAATACGATTATTCTCTACTTTATGAGACATATGAGTAAGCTGGATTTTAAGATAAGTTGAGTTTCGAGATGAATTCACAAAACAATTTCAATATTGGAACTTCTATTTATGTAATAGTATTTGTTTTTGAAAAATAATAACAAAATTGAAGATTGATACAAAAATAACCTCTATTGATTAGACCAGACACGAGTAATTAGAATATTTCAAGATAAAATAAGAATAAAAGTAATATATAAATATATAAGCTTACAAAATATGAATCAATCCTTAAACTCGTTGTATGAATGAATAGTCAGTTACCGGAAATATTTCAGGTAAAAGAAAAAAAAATAATTGAAGGCTGATTCAATGAATGTAGATCAGTATTATCAATCCACAAAGATAAATACAAATTGTACATAAGATACACCACTCCAAATATTGCCCACGTAATATAAATTTAAATTGAAAAGTATAGCTATGGCCATATCACGTGTCAGAAAGCCATAATGTGAAATTTTACATTATAATTTACATATCATATAAGTGAAGTTTTATTAGCATTTTAATATAATAAATAATTAGCATTTCCACTCAGGTGTTTGTCTTTTGTACAAAGGTCCCAAAAACGTCCATTTTACATACAAACTAGTCCAAGAAACATCTGCAGAGAATACAGGAAAACTAACTATCATTACACACTGGAATATATTTATTATATTGGATTGAACTGGAATATGACATACATAACTATTTTTTTAAATATTAAAATATAGGTATAGGAAAGAATTCCAACAGGATAATTACAGCATGACAAATTTCTCTGTTGAACATCTGAACGAATACTTTTCAAACACTATGACAGATAAGTCTCGAGGTAGCGTGCTGCCTTGTCACGCAGCGGGCCCGGGTTCGATCCTCGGTCGGGGCAGTTTTTCTGGGTGAGGGTTTTATCGGTGTTTTCCTCAACTATAGGACAAATGTCAGGAAAACTTTAAGGCCCAAACGGTCCCCGAAATCATTTGGCCATCATCATCATTACCACTCTTATCATTATCGTCATCAACATCATCCTTCACCGGTGTGGAAAGCAACGGGAAGCTACGAAACCTACAGTTCCCTAGTAAAGCTGCGAAGCACAGCATGAAAATGCTATGATTGCAGTGAAAGACCTGCCCTCGGGCTGAATTACTATGGATGAATGGATGACAGATAACAATATTACAGTGAGATTTGTGAGGGAATTTACCGTTTAACTACTCTCCCGTTTATGAGAGAGGTTGGTTGAAAAGGAACAATACACGATACGTGAAACTACCGCACTGTGACCAGGCAGCAGCTACAACTTAAGTTCTGTCGAGCTGTTTCGTTAGTGCAGGAGTGTTATCTTTCAGTTATGGCAAATTACAGTTTAGCACAAATTATTTATTGTGAAACCGTATTACTGTATATTTCAGCTAGAGAGTGTGTTCGTGAATACAAATATGAATTTCCAGGCGAAAGGGTTTCTGAACGTTGAAAAATTCACCGATTGATAAATAAATTCGAGGAAACGGGCTCCAATTTGATTAAGAAAACTGAAAGGGATTGTACAGTGTTGACTGAAGAAAAAATAGACGAAATAAGCGCCAGGCTTGAACATAGTCCTCAATAGTCACTAAAGCGTTTAGCTCAAGAAACGGGGGTGTCTAAGTATTCCGCGAACGAGTAAAAAAAAAATTGAAATCAAAAATGTACCACAGCAATCCACATATATCACATGAACTGAAAAATATTACATTTGGTAACAATTAAATTGTCCTCTGCATATTGTAAGATTTTCTGACTCCGTTTTTTGGGCTGATTTCAAATATGTGATTATTTGTCTCCAAATGTCGACGATTCGATAGTAATCACGAATTTTGTGTTCGTTATTTTTTCAATTTTAAATATATGATTAATATTATTTTTCCCCAAATGTTAAGGATTCGATCGCATAATGGTTTTTATTTTTTGTTAGTTTCAGATATATTAATCAATAAGTGTGGCTTCTAGAAGTTACCGTAAGAAATCACCAGCGTATTTCTGCTACGTTTGTGGATATTACATAATTTCAAAAGAGAAGTACAAAATAACACCATATATTATGTATAACTTACTGTGCGTATTTTGTAGTTTCTATAGGCGAAAAAGACAATTCATTGTCTCCACATGACTGCTTGCAGTTCTGGCAAATTAACGTTGGAAGGATGACTAAGACGATCTCGGAAATGCGTGTAATTTGTAGTTCCCAGAATTTGGAGAGAGCCAACGAACCACCACGATTGTTGCTATTTCTGCATGGTTGACTTCTCATCTTTCAAAAATATAAAACATCGGGGGAGAATGCAGTATCCTGATATTCTTCTCGTCCATCGCTCCTGTTGCACATTCACTAGAATCTCCTACTTCTGAACCACCTACCTTTGGAGCACAAGAAATTGCATCGCCAATAAAACCTTGTACTGTGCAAGTGTGTTTTCATTGATTCTGTTATGTTGCCGTGACTTTGTTGATTGTTTGTTGTTTTGGTATGTGCCTCTTTGCTTCCTCCTTTTTCACTCATTCCCGTGTTTTTTTTGGATACACCATTCTCGCACCCTCTGTGCGCGCATATCTTGCGCGAGAGAAGAGGTCCTAGTGTAGCGGGATGAAACGTTAAGCAGTCTTCCAGTGGATCTGGATGAGTCTTCTTCAAGATCGGAAACTATTGTTTCGACGAGGGATTCGGGATGGTGAATACCTCGGCCACCTGCAGGATTTTGTATTCATTTATGTTAGGTTGTATGAAGAAGAAACTAAGACGTTAAGTATCTATTTGAATGTATGTCTAAGATTGGTTGTGTTGTATGAGTGAGATGTATATTATTATTATTATTATTATTATTATTATTATTATTATTATTATTATTATTATTAACAACGAGAAGAAGACAGTTTTGTAGTATGTTAATTTTCAATATGTTTGCAAATTTGGTTTACAGCCGCTATTATTGTTTATTTAACATTTTGACTACCATTTGTATTAAAAATACTTTCATTTTTAGTTAAGTGCTGTCATTTAATTATTTACTGCTTTGCAAGGGATTCCTTTCAATATGAGTATAGCTAATGTACGTTGTTTAGTCTCCTCAAATGTACTCATTCATGATCTTAATCAGAGTTACGTCAAATACGATGAGTGAGGTTAAAGCATTTATCATTCAATGCAATTAAAGTTTTTGAAAGAAACATATGTTTATTCAGGAAATGAAGAATTTCTACGTAATATCTGGGGCCAAGTGCGTAGACTCCCTGCCGTCGTAATAGGTTTAGTATTATTTACAGGTTTTCTCTCTCTCTGATTTATGTTATTTTCGCAATATTGAATCATTGTATTAATGTTGAATGTTATCCCGAAAAGCTATAATCCTACGTCTTGGATGTTATTGTAAATGCCCGTAGAGTTTGAGTAATATTATTGTAATCGGATATTATTCTGTGATAATCCACGGAGGGCAAGCATTGGGCAAGAGTAAATATTAAAGGCGAAAAGTATATTGTAAGAAGAGTCGATAGAGGTCATATACCTTCTCTTCATGACCGTGCAACATCTATGCTTGTCTGATAACTGTGATTATGACTATGTTGACAATTCAATCAGGAACCCTCATTTTCCATCTCAGAAGGAACTTGACCTAATATGTAATCTGACTTTACTAGAATCAAAAGCAGAGCTTCTGGCATTTTGCCTACAAGAGTAGATTTTGTTGACTACTGAGTGCACAGTCCCGAAATATAGGAAGCGCCATGAAAGGTTTGCACAGTATTATGAGTACGATGATTGCCTCTGTTATTGTGGCAACATAGCGGCCTTTTGATACAATTGTAATGGACAAAAATCACGCCGAATGGTATATTTTCATAGAGAAGCATCAACAAGTGTTGCCTTAAAAAACCGAACTGCTTCTAGGAGAAAATAATGCTCTACGTGAACCTCTTGACAGGAAGAAGATCTTATCACCTCTCCACATAAAATTGAGACTAGCAAAGCAGGATGTTAATGATTTGGTTAAACCATCAGACGTTTGCAACATATTCGCACTATGTTCTCATGTTTGTCAGATGTAAAAGTACTTGCTGGAGTTTATACAGAACCTCAAATAAGACAGATGCTGGAGTTCGCAGAATTAGAACAAAAGATAACACCAATTGAAAAAGTGCATGGCAAGCTTTTTATAATGTTGTGCATGGATACCTTGGAAAGAAGAAGAGTCCTAATTACCGAGGGTTGATTGAGAATTTGTTGAGTACATATCGTACACCCTTCGACAAAAAAAAAGAGTCATCTCTTGAACGCACATTTCTTCTAAGATATACTCGGCACAGCGCTGGGTTCAAACTAGGAAACTAGTCATAATTGTGCAGTCCCTGAGCTACTGTCTTATGTGGCATGAACTGAAGACTCTTCTACGTTTCCCGATAGCTCAGCGGTAAAGCACGCGGTCACTGTTTCTGTTAATGAAGATCGCAGGTTCGGGTCTTCAATTACGCACTTTCTTTTCGTGATATTTGTATTGAAACGTTTTATGAATTAAATACATTTTATTTCGACATTTGAATTAATCTATACTTTTTAAGTTCATAATTTCTTTTTATACCGTTGACGTTATAACAATGTTAAATTATATATTTACACGCTTTATATTAGCTTGACCTGTATATGTCTATGTAACGAACCTGTATCTATGTAACGAAATTTTTGAACACGATTTTCATCCACTTAAAAACATTGGATCGACTTGAAACTATGTACGCTTGTAAAGGACCCATGACAATACAATAATTTCATAGTTTATTTTCTAAACTCCTGGCCAGAATCATCGGAAAATCGAAAAAATAAAAACCTGTGTAATAGGTTGCGGACTTATCGACTTTTAGTCAATCGTTGTAAGAGCTCAGTTAGTAGAGCGGTGGACAGTAGTGCTATATAATTTCAGCAATCAATAGGTGGCTGGTTCAAATCCGGGCCGGAAGTATTTTTAGAAAATTATTAAGCAATTATATTTTAATGGGATTCCGGTTTATGACAATCAATTAAACTAAAAATTAAAAAAATAAATAATAGTTTAAAAACTGAAACAACACGCTTTATTAGATAACCAAACTAAAAAATAAACAAAAGAAATAATAGTTTAAAAAACTTTATTAGAAAAACGTACAAAAAAATAAAAAAAGTAATTTTAATTTCCAACACGCTTGGGGGAAAAAATTAAAGTGATCAACAAAAAAATCATCTCTAACACATCTAGAATAAAACTAGAGTTATCTACAAAAAAATTACCATCATAATCGTTGGTTGCTTTTTATGGTTTTTACGTTTTCTTCTTAGAGACTTTACTTTTATCAATATCTGTTTATTATCAAATATAAGTATTAATTGATATAGAGCACCCCACGCTTCTGATATGAAAATTATTTTTTTGTAGATAACTCTAGTTTTATTCTAGATGTGTAGGAGATTATTATTTTGTTGACCACTTTAATTTTATCCCAAGCGTTTTGGAAAATAAAATTATTTTTCACAATTTTGTTCGGTTTTCTAATAAAGCGTGTTGCTTTAGTTTGTTTAAACTATTCTTTATTTTTACTTTGTAGACTACCGTCTTCCTCAACTATCTAAAATGTTCGTTGATTTCACTCTGGGCCTTTCGATGCATGCTTCATCTTCTGGAGTTGTTGTAGTAGTATTGAATTAACTGTATGTCTAATAGATAGTTTTGCTTATTAGGCACATTTTCGTTGAGAATGTTTGTATTCTTGGCCTTCTTGATAATTTCAATTTCTTGTAAAATGTTAATTTTGTGTCTGTTGTTTTCTCTGTGTTTAATTTACATTATATTATCGATATTGTTGAAACTGTGGCCGCTTTCTGAAACATGTTTAGCGAATTTGATTTAATTGTTAAAGGAGAAGGCAAATCAAATTTCGCTGTTCACCAAGTTGAGTCCAATCGATAATGTATGGGCTAAGATGAAAATAGAGATGAACTCTAATTGGCCTGCATATGCACGAAAAACGGAAGATGGCTTATGGGCACAAATTCAAGACACCTGGGATGCTCTAGCCGATCGTCCACGTGCCTGTAGAAATTTGATTGCATCAATGTCCCGCAGATAGAGGGCAGCAATAGATGCTGAGGATTCTTATACCCGATATTGATTTTATTTTTGTTAAAGTTTCATTTTAGAAGATATTATTTTCTTTCTTCATTTAATTATTAGAAGTTTTTAATTTATGTGTTTTGTGTGTGCATTAAAGCCATAAAACTCAAATATAAAATTAAATTTGAAACTATACTAACGGCGAAATGCTATTCTAATATTCAGTAAAAAGAAGTAGAACGGGAATCGAACCCGTGAGGTTACGAAAGCAGATGTTGTGTGTTAAACCGCTCGACCACGGAAACACACAAAGGCAAGCTCTCTCTTTTATGTTACTTGAGTATGCACTACGTTAACTAGCAAACACCACAGTACAATTACTGAAAACGTGTTAATGTGAATGAGGCTTCTGCGAGTGCTCACGAAGTTCCCCGATCGGTTGATTGAATCAAGAGATGACTCATTTTTTGTCTAAGGGTGTACATTAGGTTTCAGAATGTCAACTAAATAACATTTTCTGTACTCACAATTGGATTTCATTAAACCAAATTTAACCGATATGAGTGAAGAACGTGGAGAACGATTGTATCAGTATCACCAAAACATGGAATTAAGATATCAGGGCAGATGGGATATAAACATGTTGGGACTGCGTTTATAGTTTGGTGAGAGACAGTCCACAGCCACACAAAATAAAAGGGGATCACAATGACATCAATACCAACATAAGCTGGCATTTATTCCATCTATATTTGTGGATACATTTTTGTGTTAATTCTCACATTTTCGAATATATCAATTTTCCATAGAACTATTGATGCTGTGTGAGAAACTGACATTTTTGAACTCAGGGTGCCTGAATTATATAAGAACCATGAAAAAGGTGATAGGAACAATGCATTGACCAAAACTTGTTACCCAGTGTTATAGTTTGAAATCCTGTAGAATTTGAACAAGAATTAGTTTAAAAGATTACAGCTGTGCCTTACTCACAATGGAAGATATTTTCAACTCACCTTAAGCACAAGTAACTGTGGTAAGTTCGTATTCTTATGCTAATGAAAAAAATTACTTTTCAAATAAATAATAAATAATAAACATTTAAGGTACTTCTAAAATAAATAATAATAATAATAATTAATAAATATTATTATAAATATTAAATATTTCAGATAAATAATAATTATGTGATAATTAAAATTATAAATATTAATATTAGACATACACAGTTCGGTTAAGGTACAGTGGAATAATTAAATAATATTAATAAATAAAACAATACTAATTATAACAATAAACATTAATGTTAGAATATATACAGATCTTACAGTAAAAAAACAGTTATCGGGGAAGTGATTTGCTGGTTATATATATGCTGTAATAACCAATTACTACAACTACGATAAAGCAGGCAAGCGGTTACGTCTTTCAAGAATCACACTGCAGAACAGATTACTAGGCCGACTGAACTAATCAAATTATATTCTGGACTATGATAAATACAGTAATCTTATTAACATGAATCGGGACACGTCCCGTTGAAAACCCCTATATCATTACAGGACAATTATTGACAGTATTATATTTCCTTTTATTATATTATGAATCACCTGCTCCCAAACGAGCAAAGTCATTCGTTAGTTACATAAATACTGACGACGTAAAGAAAGCATTGCCAGAGATTAAATCTAAGGCTATAGGCGTAGACTATATCAACATGACACTTAGACCTATTAATAAAATCTTGGACATTATTTTGCCAACTATAATGCATATATTTAATGCTTCTATTATGACTGCAACATAATCTTCCTTATGGGGGAAAGCTCATGTACATCCTATCCCCAAAGTAAATGCACCCTCTTGCCCTCAACACTATATACCTATCACTATCTTACTTATCAAAAGCACTAGAAGTGATTAAAAATAAACAAATCACCGACGATCTAAATGGTAACGCAGTTCTTGACACTTACCAATCAGGATTCCGAACTGTTCACAGCAGAGAATCCGCATTACTTTAACATTACTGAAGACATACGTGAGGGGCTATGGATCAGAGTAAATTGACAATCCTAATTATAGTATATTTTCAACAGTTTTGACAAGGCTAATATGAACGTTATGGAATTTTTACTGAAAATTTGATTTAGTGGTTCCACTCCTATCTCACTGCCCGCCAACAGTGAGTTGATGTAGGTGGTCGTTATTCTTCATGGAAGTCAGTACAGCGCAGATTACCATAAGGATCAATATTAGTTTCAATTTTATTTTATACTAGCTAATGCACGGCGTGCGCTGCTACTCCTAATTAAATGTTGTGTGTTTACCACCAGGCTTGAGTTGTTATACTCTACTTTTTGTAGAGTTTTTTTAGATGTTCAATTCTGTGTATATAAATTTGTGTATTTGTTATGGCTTAGGCAGAGTAAGCCATTTATGCATCTAAATAGGGACTTTATGTCACGTTTTTCACTACAGAGGGTGGTTTTTAGGGGTGAAGTGGTTGCGTATTACAACACTCTTACAGCCTATGTTCATTCCTAGAATCTCCTGAACATTTTTCAAAAATCCCCATCACAATCGGATGAACGGTATGGCAGGGCACGCTTGCCCATGAATCTAATTATCCCGACATTCTTGGTATCAAAAAAACTCAAAGCGCGACAGCCATAGAAGGCTTTTGGCTGACCAGCCGCATGTTGGCCTCACATCCACATGTGTTAATCACAGATGTAGACGATCATCTAGCCAGTGTAGATTGACATGTGGTCAGCACGTGGGATCCTCCTCCCGTTATAGCTGGTATTCTCAACTTGGAGTCGCAACTTATTATAGCTACTCAAATGTCTCACGATGCTGGGCGGGCACCGCACAGTGGGTCAGATACGAAATCTAGATGAAAAAAGTATTTTAATAACTCTCGCCAATTCATCTTTCTTCACTCTAAAATTATTGTCAGATGGCTGCGCTTCACTTATCTGCAAAGGAGAATCGAATTATAAAATGTCTGTAGACAATATAAACATCGGAAGTTGCCGATAGTCAAGACCTCATCTGGTCCGCATCCCAGTTTTGTACCGAGCTGTAGAAATAAATACGTTTTGCATTAAAGTTCAGTGAGTTATTCTGTATAGACACCTTTACCTCAAGTGTTTGTACTTTTCATTGATATATTTAACATGTTTCTATACAACCAGATATTGTGTTAAATACACGTGGAATAATACTTTGAAACACCAAAAAAAATACACAATCGTCATATTTAAATTAAGCTACGAAAAAAAAAACAATTCTGAAGAGTAGTACAAATTTTAGTTAGAATATAGAGTGATTTATGGACTTCAATTCCCGCACAATAACACGTGTACAAATTATTGCGTTTTTTTTGTAATTAGCTTTTTTATTAGATGAGGCGGCCGGCAGATGAGGCGTATCTTCGCGAGCAGAGAATTGTTTGATGCAATATATGAAGAAAAGTGATCGAGAGAGGCAATAGCTGGTCCTCCATTAATAAATTACAGCTAGGGGATGTTCGGAGAGTGTTTTAAAATATTGGAAACATTTTTAAAAGCGATTTTCTGAAACATAAGAAGTTGTGCCAGAGAAAGAAAAAAGTTAGATTTCTACTGAAATATTCTGATTGGCTAAAAGTAAATATAGCTTTCCCGTTATTAAGAATTTAGAAATCGGATAGTCGTTGGAAAACCCTGTTCCAATTGCTTGTGGAATTGTTAGACCCAAAAATCTTTCGAAGAAGCTGGAATAAAACAAAAAAAAATATTTCTGTTGAAATGTCTGTCTTGAGAAAGATAGCACTATAAATATGCTTCACTGGAAGCATTATAGGGTGGATAAAATATCACAACCTCTCTTTTTGACACCTAGTCTCTTGATAATGTATCGACATATAGATATTTTATTGTCAAAAAGACAAAGCTTCGTCCGACATAGAAGCTACGGGAGTTGAGCGGGGTGTTTTTTAATGTTTATTATTATTTTGAAGCTGTTTTTGTGGTTTTCTGAGTAATATCGTTAAACCATCCGCAGTAGTCCGTTTACCATATGACCAAAGTGATATTTCTGATGCAAGAACAAGTTCATCCCAAAGGAATTCCTGCTTAATTGAAAATTTCTTCTATTCCAGCCTCTTCGAAAGTTATTTTGGTTCTTCCAATTTCATAAGCAGATGGAATAGAATTTTTCAACGACTGTCATTGTTCTAAATTAATTCTTGATGACGGGAAAGTTAACATCCACTCCTAGCCAAACACAATATTTCTTTTTTTTTTCTCGCACACAACTTCGTACGTTTGGAAAAATCCCTTTTCCAAAAAATTTTGATTCTTAATATCATTTACAACATTGTGTTAACATCCCCCTACCCCTAATTTGTTTACTAAAAGATAACTTTTTTCCCCATATTAAATCAAACAATTTCTCTCTGTCCACAACGGTAGTCCTCAGTTGCTGGATACCTCCTATAATGAGAAAGCTAATTAAAAAACGCAATAATTTGCACACATGTTACTGTGCGGGAATTAAAGTTCATAAATCACTCTGTATTATAACTCTTCAGAACTGTTTTCTTTGTAGATCTATTTAAAATCAGATGATTGTGTAAATGTTTTAGTGAATGGAAGGTATGATTCCATATGTATATAACGTAATATTTGGTTATATAGAAAAACACTAAATACAATTACAAACCTTCAGGTGAAGTGTCCATGTAGAGTAAGAAAAAAAGCTCACTGAACTTGAACACACAACGCTAATAACGCAACTGGGATACAGACGAGTTCTTAACCATCGGCAACTTCCGATGTTTATATTGTCTTCATAAACATTAGAATTGTACCCTCCTTTGCAGATAAGTTAAGAACCGTCATATAACAATTATATTAGAGTGAAAAAAATTATAAATTGATGAAGGTGAGTGAGAATAGTTTTTTTTTTTCAGCTAAGATTTAATTTCTGGCCCACTGTGCTCCGGCCCCAGAGAAAACTGTCTTCCCATATGGAGACTCCAACCAGCGTACGTCCCGCAGTTCTGCGCCATTACTTCTTGCCTTAACCACTCGGCTACGGCGCGGGACTCTTGGTATCAATGAAAGATAAAAATGGTTGTTGTGAGATATCCGTAAGAGATAAACATATGCTGTCGCGGACTTTTTTGTAGAGCGTTTTGAGGGATTCAATTCTGTGTACATTAATGATTTGTATTTCTTATGGCTTAGGCAGCGTAAGTCATTTAACCGTCCAAAGAGCCACTTTTTTCACATTAGAATTGTGCCGTCCTATGAAGATAAGTTAAGAACCGTCATATAGGCTAACAGTTATATTAGAGTGAAAAAAATTAAATTGATGAGGATGAGTGAAAATAGTATTTTTCCAGTTAGATTTAATTTCTGGCCCACTGTGCACCGGTCCCATACTGGCCGAAATTCCATGAGAAAAAAATGTTCCCCATGGAGACTCGAACTAGCGTAAGTCCCGTAGTCATGTGTCAAGATGTCTTGTCTTAACCATTCGGCTACGGCGCGGGATTCTTAGTACTTATAATAAAAATGAAAGGTTCACCCGAATGGGTATTATTATCTTGGTATCAATGAAAGAGAAAAATGGTTAATGTGAGTTATTCGTAAGAGATAAACATATACTGTCGTGGACTGTTTAGTAGAGCATTTTGAGATATTCAATTCTGTGTACATTAGTTGTGTGTGTTTCTTATGGTTTAGGCAGCGTAAGCCATTTACGAGTCCAAAGAGCTACTTTTCCACTACAAAGGTCGATTTTTAAAGGTGTAGAAGTTGAGTATCACAACACTCTTAAGCGTACGTTCATCCCGGAAATCTCCTGAACATTTTGCTAAAAATCCCATCACAATCGGATCAACGGTATGGCCGCGCATAAAGTACGATCAAACATACAAACATACAAACAAACGAACAAACAAACATTAATTTTTATATATAAGATATTCATTAACGACTTCACTGACCACATTCAACATTACATATATATATTCGCTGATGAATACAACTACATATACGTATGAGACCAGAATTTATTAACGATGTAATTAAACAACTTAATGAAGAGCTTGACTCCATAGAAACGTGGACAAAACAAACAGACCTTATTATATATCCTGATAAGTCGCAAAATACCAGCCTTCAAAATCAATTGAACAAAATTGATTATTCATCGAACGTTTATGTAAATATAAATCAAACTGTTATTCTATTAGAATCTTCCTTGAAAATTTTGGTTTATATTTCGACCAACATCTTATTTGGCAGGTTCATTTATGAGAAACCTGTAAAAATTATATTCGATATTTCATTTCATAAAACGTTAAAAAATGTCCTTCCTTCTTCATTGAAAAAAGTGCGTGTCTCAAATTTGATTATCTCGCATTTCGAATATTGTGACTTATACTTAATCGATAAGAGTATCATATTCGTACAAAGACTGCAACGAGTTTCTAATGGTTATGCACGTTATATATGGAATCTTCGGTAAATCATATTACGTAACTCCAGCGTTTGAAATGTTGCCTTGGCTCCGATTGGAAGACTGGCGATACATACATTGCCTCAGCTTCTTATACAAGACATTGTCCACCTCAACGCCCCTTTATATTTGTACTAGCTAGCATTCGCTATATTCCCATCATAACTATGTAATGACGTCTCATGTCATTGAACCGTGACAAAACTGCGCAGTATTAAGTAATCTTTCCGTGAGCCTTATTTTTTGACGTGTTCAGTGCACAAATAGCGTTATATCCATCTAGGACAATTTAGAGACATAGCAAATGTTTACAAATGATATCACGATTTAACGAATATATCAAAACATTTTATTGATAGAATAATACGTAATGAATTCTATCCAAGTATCTTATATTATGGTAAATTCTATATAAGTAGTGGAATTAAAAATAGAGTAATTAGATATGAACGTGGATTTGCTTAGATTGTGTATAGAATGTATTAATGCAATCAGACATACATAAAGTTTATAGTATATCAACAGAAAATGGGTTCATCATTTTCATTATCAGAAATTTGGTTTTGTAAAGATATTTAATTTTGTACTAGAGCATGCCATTAAATATTTAGAGAATGAGGATTGCTTAAAACTCAATGGTATTAATAAGCTGTTAGTTTATGCTGACGATGTAGTACTATTGGCCGATAGCGAGGAGGTACTAAAGGACAACACGCACACACTATTGAGTAACACTAAGAAATTAGGACTGGAAGTAAATATCAATAAAACTAAATATATGGTCACACGTAGAAATACATTATAAAATGGAAATGGACAGGCAATGACAAATGAGGGAAATTTTGAGGAAGTGGCTGAATTCAAATACCTAGGAACAATAATCACAAATAGGAATGAGTTGCACAAATATATTAAACCTAGGCTTAATTATGGAAATGCGTGCTATTATGCATTGCACAGACTCTTGATGTCCCAACTCCTTTAAAAAAACGTTAAACTGGAAAAATATATGTAAAACTATTATTCTACCAATTATATTATATGAGTGCGAAACATGTACTCTTACTTTAAGGGAGAAAAGGAGATTACAAGTATTTGAGAATAAAGTATTTAGGAAAAATTTTGGACCAAAGAGAGATGAACAGACAGATGAATGGAGAAGACTACATTACAATGAACTACATGGTCTTTATAGGAAGCCAGATATAATAAGAACAGTTAAGTCTCGTAGACTGCGATGGGCAGGACATGTTGCACGTATGGGGAATGAAAGACTTGCATGGAAGCTTCTTGTAGGAAAGCCAGAAGGTAAACGTCCAGTTGGTAGACCAAAAATGAGGTGGGAGAATAATATTAACTATGAATTGAGGGAAGTAGATTATACAGGGAATGATTGGAAAGCATTAGCTCAGGATAGGGATGCATGGAGTGCTTATGTTCGCGCGGCCATGAACCTACGAGTTTCGATAGTGCAGTGAGTAAGTAAGTTGGAAGATACTGACAAATTATCATCAAACATTGGCATGATTTTTAAATATGAAAGACACAAAAGAGGAATATAATGATGAAGATCTACCATGTCCTTTTCATTGGCTGCTGTAAAACAAAGTATGTTCTAACGATTTAGTTGATGTCTACCTTTTATTTTGGCACTTTCGTTAACTTTGATGGAAATTATTTGTTCTCCCAAACTGCATCTAACCTTCAATTGGTATAAATAGATACCCGTTTTTTAATCATTTGTAAGTTCAGTTTTCTTTTCAATATCTCCTTTTGCTCCAATTCTCAGCATTAATATGACTGAAGTCTTGCATGTATCCATAATTAGAAATGCCAGTTATGAGCATTTATGAGAAAATTATTTTTTTTACCTGGTTTCATGTCATTAACCGTACACCAATTACGGAATAGGGATTACATAGGTACATGTTCCTTATATTGATCACAGAGCTAAGTAATTATGGGTATGGAATGTGTTTTCTAGTACAATGTTTCTAACAGCCAAGAAATAATTGAATGTGCTCTTGTATATTGCTGGTATTTACTGTATTTGCATGTCCTTTTAATCTCCTTGAAACTATTACTATGAATACCTACTATGTCCTCAAATATTCACACTGTACTGAAACTCTAACGCTAATAGCACTAAATGAATTTCCATTCATTTTTCATATATAAGAATGGATTTGCTGAGTTAATGCTCTTAGCAGAAGAACAAATCATTCAAAGCACGAAGTGCAACTATTTCAGTAAAATATTGTATTGCTGGAGTCACCTAAAACACAAACTATTATCCTCCACATTTCAAAACGGTAAATTTAACTCCAATTTAAGAAGAACTCCTAATTTAAATTGGGGAAATTGCTGCTATAGCTATATGTTTGGATTCTTGTTCCCTGTATATTTGATGGACGCTGATACAAAATCGTAGTGTTTGGTAGAAAAATGTGATAATCCGATTACACTCGTATTATTTTAAAGTGGATAACATATTAATTTCTTACTTATGGATGGATATAATGAATATAAGAATGAATTAACTCTGTATAAAATATCCTTAATTCCAATGAACACATGTATCAATATTCATAATTATCTTGTTATCACTTTCTTATTATGACATATATAAGCACATATTTCCTCTATCAAAACAGCGAAATAAAATATCTTTAGATTTTATATTTGTAAGCTCTCTACTGTAAATATAGATGTTGAAGTTTTGTATTGTTTAACTAAGGTAAAGTGGAAGAGAAGACCTTACGAAATTCAGTATGAAAGTGAAAATGATTATTATCATTTACATTATTATAATATTATTTTAACATTTCTTTTAATATTGCCTTCAATTTATTGCTAAGAGTTTACTTAAAAAGAGTTGACATAGTTTATTTAATTTTAAAAAAACTCCATAAACTAGACATTCATTTCTTTGATATTTAGAGGAAAATGAAAGAAATAATATTGCATTACATTTACTGAGATTCGTAATTCAGGCCCTGGAAATAAAAATTCGATATCGACGAACATAAATGAGAATTTTCTTACTTTTTCTCAATCGTTAAGGCAAATGCTTGGTTTGGATTTGTTCTATCAGAATCCATTTCTTCCTATTATTTTCTTACAGCTTAGGATCCTATGAAAATCCGAAGTAGTAAAGAAAAAAAAAAAAAAATATCTTGTAATTTGAACTAAAATTGTGTAAAATCACATAGCTTATATATAAAAAGTATATCAAAGTAACATAGACTTTCTAAAATGCGCTACAATGTTTATCACTCAATATTTTATTGTTTTTTTTAAAGAGCTGAACATTACTGAATGTCTCTCAATTATTATTAAAAACTATGTAGGCAGTTTTAAAATTACGACATGGTCGTGTAAGTGTAATTCTTGCACCCATTCCAATCATATTCACTGTCATTTGGATCGTCTATTAAACGGTCTACTTCAACCAACATATTTAGAAAATAAAATATTAATAAAGTTATTGATGTTTAGAAATGCAAGGAGTGTCACGCAACTATGAATTCGTAACATAAAGTCTTGGAGAAGTTTGGATGGAGAAGGGAACGAATTTGGTGGAGATTCATGACGAACATCACATATGTATTCTGCTCACCTGCTCCGCGGTGGCCATGTTCAGAATTAACTAACAGAAATACACAAGTTCCATACTGAATTCTGTGAAGGATTTGTCTTCAATGTGACATATTATCTTTCAGTTGTATTATATTCATTAATGATGATATCTTTATTTACAATATATTTATTATAAAAGTGGTATAGGTGCCATATTCTAGTATATTGTCAAACTGTGTCGTAAGTGAGCTATAGGATAACCTGGACAGCCCATTATTTATTTTTATTTATTTAAACGACAATGATCCAAAACATAGCATGCAATATATTCTACGATAGATGCAGGAAATATTCTCAGAAAAAAAACATAATCGGCTACACGAGGTATTTTATACTGTTCTCCTCTCATAACTCACAATTTGGCAATAATCTAATTTAGACATTACCAGTATTATTGTAAATAAACATTTGTTATTATTAATTTAACCCCTACCGTTTATGCACGTTAGCGTGTCTCGTAACATTTAAGACTGTAGATTGAAGCGACTGTAGAAGAAAGACTTTTAAAACATTGAATCACATATCATTTTAACCACACAAAGATATGGAAGGCCTCGCGGAATGAGTAATCAGCGAGCATATAAGACAAGACACAGATTCAAATTCAAGCAAGGCGAATATGATATTATGACTATGATGGTCAAATTAAGTTAGGGAACTATCTGGGCCTTCAAGTTTTCCCACATTTCACATACAGGTGAAGACATGAAAAATTAAAACCTTACCCAAGAAACGTGTCCCGAACAGGGCCCCGCTGCGTACGAGGTAACGACGATATTCCGAGACCTCATGGTGAACTATTAAATAAATTAAGTTTTTATATTAAACTAGCTAATACCTGCGTGCGGTGCTATACCTAAATAAATAATAGATAATAAATAAATAATAGATAATAAATAAGTAAAAGAAAAAATAAATATAAATTTATATCGTTATTATTTTTAGATACGCCGTGTTCATTACCCGGCGTTGCCTGGAAATCTACGCATCCCGATGTACTTGGATTAAATGAGCTGAAACACAAAATGCCTTATTTTGAGTTATCCTTAAAACATAAACATATGCTGTCGCGGACTTTTTTGTAGAGTTGTTTTGTGATATTGAATTCTGTGTACATTCATTTTGTGTATTAGGTATTATTTTGGCAGCGTAAGCTATTTAATCGTCAAAAAAGGATTATTTCTCACGTTTTTCACTACAAAGGGTGATTTTTAAGGATTTAGGAGTTGAGTGAGTATCACAACTATATTATAGCCTATGTTCATCCCGGAAATCTCGTGAACATTTTGCAAAAAACCCCATCAAAATCGGATCAACGGTATGGCCGCGCATAAATTACGAACAAACAAACAAACAAACATACAAATAAACAAACATTCATTTGTATATAAAGTGTGTCCCAATAAGAACGCCAGATCCATTAATGCACAAAATAAACTATATTTGAAAGAAATTACTTATATTTATACATGAACAAAAGGGCATATGTTCAGATTTAAGTATGGAAAATGACATCATTTCCAGCACGAGATGCTCTGCAGCTAGTGACACTGTCCATGAAATTTGTGATTACTTTTGCACAGTCTTGCGTCTGGAGTTCGGCGCTGACACGTAGAATTTCCTGCTTCAGGTCTTGTATGGTTCGGGAATTATGTTCATAAACCTGTAATTTGAGAAACTCCCAAAGAAAGAAGTCGCACGGTGTCAGGTCACATGACTTTGGTGGCTAGTTTTGGTAACCTCTGCGCGAAAGGAGTCGGTTTGGAAATCTCTCATGCAACAGATGAATAGTCTCGTTGGAGGTGTCGCCATCGTGCTGGAACCACAACTGTTCGTAATCAATGTCATCCAAATAAGGTCACAAGAAATCACTAACCATATTACGGTAACGTTCTTCATTAATTGTTGTCGCATTACAATCGTCACCTTGGAAAAAGTAAGGCCCTATCACTCCATCGGCCCAATGTCCACACCAAACAGTCACTCGTTGAGAGTACAATCCCTTTCCAATAATTTTTTAGGGTTTTCTGTTCCCCAAATGCGACAGTTCTGTTTGTTTACGAAGCCTGAAAGATGGAAATGAGCCTCGTCGCTAAAGATAATTTTGTTGGCAAAGTTGTTGTGTGCATGGTGCCTCTCAAGAATCCACCGAACGAACTTTCTTCGTTGCAAATGGTCTGTTGGTTTCAGTTCTTGGGTTAACTGTACTTTAAATGCATGCATGTGCAGATATTTCACGAGAATCCTCTGCAATAAGCTTCTTGAAATGCCTAACTGCTGTGAACGTCGACGAATGGATTTGTTCGCACTCACTTGAACACTATCTCTCACAATGACCATGTTCTGAACAGACCGCGTACGACGAGTGCGTTCGAGTGTTGGGATTTCTGCAGTGTTCCCTGTTACCTCGAATTTCGTCATGAGCTTGCGAACAGATGACTCATTAGGCGCATTGTTCCGGCCTAACAGCGCACGAAGCCTTCGAATAGTTTGAGCATAACACTCTCCATTCTGGTAATGCGTTTTTGCAATTAAAACTCGTTATTCAGCAGTGTAGCGCTCTATATCCAGTAATTGCAACAAATATAGAAAATAAACGTGTAGGTAGAGTGCTGCCGACCCCATAGTAAAAAAATGGCGGCCAATTCACATCCGGCGTTCTTATTGGGGCACTCTATATTAGATAATGTACAACATTTGTTTGATAAAATATTCTCCTAAGACGATTTTACTTATTATCGTTTCGAAGGATACACATACAGTAGCCGACTCTAATAAACAGCCACTACGTTTCTGATAAAGATGTAATTCGGTCAACATGATAGTCGAATTAAAATTTTGTAATCACATGAGGATTCAATGCAACGACATCAATATCGTATATTGAGCTCTGCTTAGTCGAAAACATCGCCTAGTTGTTTCGTTGAAGGTTTTCACCAAAAGAAAACACTACACTACAATTGTCTAAAATGCAAGATATGGATATGTGCTTGTTGAAATAATTATTAATTTAATCGATAATGGAAATGATTTCGGGCACTTGTGAAATCAAGAATGGGTTGAAGCAAGGAGAAGCAATATCTCCTCCACTATTTAATTCTGTACTAGAGCATGCCATTAAATCATTAGAGAATGAGAAAGGCTTACAACTCAATGGTATTAAGAACCTGCTAGTTTATTCTGATGATGTAGTATTATTGGCCGATAGCGAGGAGATACTAGAGGACAACACGTACATACTATTCAGTAACACTAAGAAATTAGGACTGGAAGTAAATATCAATAAAACTAAATATATGGTCACATGCAGAAATTCATTATATAATGGAAATGCACAGCTAATTAAATATGAGGGAAATTTTGAAGTGGCTGAATTCAAATACCTAGCAACAATAATCACAAATAGGAATGAGATGCACAAAGAAATTAAACATAGGCTCAATTCCGGAAATGCGTGCTATTATGCATTGCAGAGACTCTTGATGTCCCAACTCCTTTCAAAAAACGTTAAACTGAAAATATATAAAACTATTATTCTACCAGTTATATTATATGGGTGCGAAACATGGACTCTTACTTTAAGGGAGGAAAGGAGATTACAAGTATTTGAGAACAAAATACTTAATCAATTGAGTTGGTGTTTACTTGATGAAAATCCATATTTATTAATTAAATAAAAATAAAACGTAGTTTTATTTGATTTTTATATTTGTTATATAATTCAGTGACAGCTATTTCGGTATAATTTGTTAACATGTCTGAAGAAGGTACAGTGTACCGAAACAGCTGTCGCAGAAATATATAATAAATATGACTATAATAAATATAAATATATAAATAAATAACTACGTTTTATTTTTATTTAATTAATAAAATACTTAGGAATATTTTTGGACCAAAGAGAGATGAACAGATAGGTAAATGGAGAAGACCACATAACAATGAACTACATGGTCTTTATAGGAAGCCAGATATAATAAGAACAGTTAAGTCTCGTAGACTGCGATGGGCTAGACATGTTGCACGTATGGGGAATGAAAGACTTGCATGGAAGCTTCTTGTAGGAAAGCCAGTGGGAAAACGCCCAGTTGGTAGACCAAGAATGACGTGGGAGGATAACATTAACTATGATTTGAGGGAAGCAGATTATACAGGGAATGATTGGAAAGCATTAGCTCAGGACAGGGATGTATGGAGAGCATATGTCCGCGCGGCCATGAACCTTCTGGTTCGATAGTGCCAGTGAGTAAGTAAGTAAGTATGGAAATGATTAATTTGTGTAAAGAGACCTTTAGCAAATCTTTATGTTGATTATCGAGCTATGTTGATTATCCACAATTTGACACCAGCCTTAATACTCATCTATTGAAACCAGTCTCTCACCATTCATAAGGGAAATGGTCTAAATATCATAATTTGAGTTGAGTTTGAAGATTTGAAAGAGGTAAAGGAAGATTGCATATAGCTATGTTAATAATTATTGATACATTGAGACGTCAAAAATACTTAGACTGTAGTGTAACATTAATTCTACGATTTTCAACAAATTGTATGCTTAACTGGTTATGTGGCGCATTCAAGAGTGTGCGTATCAAGTTAATTTATATCGTATAGCTAGTGAAATATCAGATTGATACATATCCATCCATATCTTTTTAATAACAATACATATAAATGGATTAGTGATATCAGTACGTGGAACTACTTTTATAGATATGTTCGATACTTAGATTGTCATAAATCATGGTAGAATATTACGGAACACTCGCCCGTGCTGCTACCGTTCTATAGACTTGTGATTATTCCTGTTGACTTTCTCTGCCCGTGTAGTCGCTTATGTGCCCGTGTGCTGAGGAAATGCATTTTTTACCACAATTAAAAAAAACAGTTCCTAACTAGTTTAAAATCCATGTATATATAAATTAATGAAGACAAAAAGTTATATTTGGATCGAAATATATATCTAAATATATAAAAATTACGTGTCACGTTGTTTGTCCGCGACGGAATCCTAAACTACTGAACCCATTTTGATAAAATTTTGCACACTGTGTGCAGTTTGATCCAACTTGAGACTTAGGGAAGTTTATAACTAAATTTATAGTCGCATTATTTTTATTGCAAATTATTTGTTTATTATTTAACAAATAGTTATAATTATCTGTGAGTTCCATACGATTCTAACATATGGCCGTGTAAGGTAACTGGTTAATTATTTATTTAACCAGGTGGCTGTGCTTTTTGTTGCAACCGCGAATTTCAATTGAATTACAAATATTGATTATTTCATAATTTAAGTGAGTTTGTGTTTATTTTATTTTCATAATATTGATAATAATATTAATTTCGTGTGTAAGTATTAGTTTTAAGTAATCTGGCAGAAAGACAGCAACTTAATTTAAATTTTAACTGGACCGAGAACGAACATTAAACAATATGGCGAATCAGTTTTAGAGACCATGAATGATAAGATATCAAGTGAATTTCCGTAAATTGGTATAGGACTAGGTGATATGAATCTTATATTTAAGACGAATGTCACTTTAAAAACATATGAAGGTCCTAAGGAACGGAATAAGAGAACTGTAAGTAATTTGGTTAGTTATGATAATATGCCTAATATTACAGAAACAATCTCCATGCCTCAATTAAATGAAAAACAAGATGACTATAATATATCACTAGATGATATTACTATAAAGAGACTTCTTGATGATGATGAGAATCCAAACAACCAAACAGTTCGAAGAATAAATCGAAAGTATATTGAAATCAGCAAGCCTCCTCAAAATATTCCATCAATAAATGTATATAATCCTTATGACACACTTATGGTAGATACTGAGAATGCAGACAACATAAATTCATCTCAATCAACAAAACCACTTCCTCATAAACCAGCACCCATACTTATACAGGGTGTAGTTAACGTACCAGAACTAAAAAATTGTGTAAAACAAAAGCTTTCTGATGTATATATATATATATATATATATGTGTGTGTATGTGTATATGTGTATTTGTATATGTATATGTATATGTATATGTGGGGGCACGCCGTAGCGTAGTGGTTAAGGCACTGAGCTACAAGCCGGAGGGTCGAGGGTTCAAGTCCCGTTGTGGTCAGGATTTTTAAACTGACCCAAACCCTCTGGCGGCACTATGGCCCTGGGGTCGACTCAGCCTCTAACTGAAATGAGTATCAGACGCTTGTTCTGGGGGTAAAGGCGGCCGTCACGCAAGGCTGACAACCCGGCTGACATAAAGTGTCGATTGTCTAGAAAAAGTGGGAGCCTTAACCTCCTACTACCCCAAGGGTCTCCGGGCCTGTTGTGGGATCACTTTACTTCTTATATGTATTTTTATGTGTATATGTATATATATATGTATATGTATATGTATATGTATATGTATATGCATTTGTATTTGTATATGTATGTATAAGTGTAAATAATAATAATAATAATAATAATAATAATAATAATAATAATAATAATAGTTTTATTTTACCTCTCAGAGTTAAGGTCTTAAGGCCTTGTCTACAACTCAACCTGGTTTTAAAAAAATAAAAAAAAATAGTCATATCTAAATTACAATAGCCTATATATATATATATATAATATATATTATATATATATATATATATATATATAAACGATTACATGTTATGAACACATACAATTAATATTTATAATGTATTTTGATTTACTCTAAATTTAACGAATTAAATATATAATATATTCAAGTAATATAAAAAACGAGGAAAAGTTAATGACAGTATAAAATTAATTAAATAGAGAAAAATTAATTATTAGACAACAGGTAACTGTATAAGCGTGACTTTAAGGGACCAAGTGTGCGGCAACCCCTGATATCTTGAGGAAGGAGATTCCAGGAGCGGGCAGAGGCTATTGTGAAGGAAGTAGATTACGAGGAAGTGCTATGAAGAAGAATTGTTAGCAGACTGCTATCTTTTGACCTAGTGTCGATATTGTGGTAAGAGGATAACTTCCCAAATCTGAACGCCAGGTAAGTAGGAATGTAGGAATTCAGAAGAGTGAAAAGTAGTGAAAGAGAGTGCAATTTACGTCTGTCAGTAAGACGGAGCCAAGAGAGGTTATTAAAGTTTTCGGAAATATGGCCATAACGGCGGATATTGAAAATGAATCCAACGCAAGATAATGAACACGCTGCAGTCTCTGCGACAAGTCATATTTTAGATCATTATATATAATGTCACAATAATCGAAGTGTGGTAACACAAGATTCTGCACAAGGATTTGTTTTAACGAAACTGGGAGAAAATTCTTTAAACGTCTAAGGTAATGTAAGATGGAGAAAGTTTTTTACATATGTGTTTCACTTTATGTTTGCCAGGTTAAATTTGCGTCTAGATGTAGTCCAAGATCTATTGCTGAAGAAGAATAAGGGATAATTATACTATTTATAGTAATATTTGGAAGTGTAGATATGTTAAAGGTTGTAAGCTGTCTTTGTTGTCCCATTAGTGACTTGTCAGGATTTAGATTTAGACCAATACTTGAAGACCAGTTAAAGATGGATATGAGATCGTCATTCATTTTCCTCAAGCTGTTATAGAGAGAATGAGAAGGTGAATGTAGGTAAATTTGGAAATAACAGCATAGAGGTGATAACGGCAGTGCTTTAGTACAGTTGTTAAGTCATTGATGTAGATTGAGAAAAGAAGAGGTCCGAGAACTCTACCCGGGGGGACTCCAGCTGGCACGTTGCGCCAAGACGAAGATCTAGAGTTTAATGAAACGTATTGTTGACGACCGTGTAGGTATGAGTCGAACCAGGATACAGCGATGTCTGACAAGTGTAGGTACTTGAGCTTTATCATAACTAAGTAATAGTCTACTGTGTCAAAAGCTTTGCTGAAGTCTAGTAAGGTTAATTGAGTCAATTGACGTCTGTCCACGGTTTCACGAATATCTTTAGTAATTTTTAGCAAAGCAGTGGCTGTGCTATAACCAGATCTAAAGCCGGATTGATAAGGATCAAGGAGATGATTTTCTTGGAGGTATTTCCTCTTTCATTCCCCATTTTTCATGATACATGTCCTGGCCATAGTAGTCCACGAGGCCTAACTGATCTTATTACATCTGGTTTCTCATTAAGATATTGTAGCTCACTATTATGTACTTTTTTATCTTCTCTCATTAGTTCAAACATTTCCCGTGAAATTTATTCTCGAATACTCGTAATATTTTCTCCTCTGTTACTTTGACATACCATGTTACACATCCATATGAGACAACATATCAAAAAATCTTATCTCTGTCTCATTATTTTTCACACAAGGAAGATTAATGGCCCAATCATTATGTTAGGAAATTCGACCAGATTCCCTCAACAAACACTAATTTGAATTTCAAGTTAAAGACGATAATAAACATATATTTTAAGCTATGTGTTCGTCATGCTGGCTCAGATTGTAATATGTCTGCTTCAGGGCACGCGATCCAAATTTTGATATTCGGCAGGGTTAAAAAGTTTAATTGTAAGTTTAATTTGTGAGAAAAAGTTATGGATTTCGGAGCCATCGATAGTTTGTGCACCAGATTCCTGTATTAAATTGCAAATCTCCCCAGTGTCTATGTTGAGAAGACATGTGGTACTCTTTATAACATTAATACATCAGATGGGAACGTTCAGAATGGCCGACTCCTCGGTGTTTTTCGACAAAAGTAGGCTACGGCCCAGCACTGGGTCATCATCATCATCCCTTATACAACACACCTTACACTACACAAACATACACTCACTACTACACTCTACTACACTCATACCTGTATACAACTTACAGGGATATCGAAGTAAAGTGTCTGCCGTAGTGATGTGTATATTGAAAAAGACCACATTAATTACATATTTCCGTCTAGCATGGAGCCCCCGAAGCATGAAAAACAGGAGTTGGTGGTAATATTACAAATCAAACCACAATTTTTAAGCTGCGTAATAATAGGAAAATATTCATCACAAGATTTTACGAACATTTGAAACAATCTACATGAAATCAGGCAATTCATATGTTTCCAGTCGGGGGGTGTTGGCTGTACATACCTGTAATAAGAAATAACAAATTAATTAATTAATTCAGAAATGGAAAAGTACGTTATAAAAACTTTAAAAGACTCACAAATACCTTGCATTTGGGACGATAATGATTTATTTTCATACAAGCCGTAAATTAAATTCCTTTAAATTTTCAGAGGATTTTAAAAAATCGTTATGCACAATTTAACCGTGGGATTTATCTGAGAAGTAATTATTATTGGATTTATATACATATCTGGAAAAATTTAATAGAGATTAATATTTCAAAGAAATAATCATATTTACATAATTAGAGCACGGATAAAAAAATTCTATCTGAAGTTGCAATCAAAGCTCTCAATAAATTAACAGCAACATTTTCATAATTCTACTTTAAAACAGTAATAAGAAAACATTCACTTTATAAGCTATATTTTTAACATTAGAGATAGAGAAAGTTTCGCATCCCTTAAGGGGTGTATGAAAGGCATATCACAGTTATGTTAAATTAACTAAATGTATGCCCCATTTTGTCTAGAAGCGTTGGATATAATGTAATGAATGTTTTACAGTTTTAATTTTTTTCTCTCTCGTGTATTTGCTGGTATAATTTCATCAAGAACAATATAATATATATATATATATATTAAAGTTGCTTTATATTTTATATACTGAATATAATTTTAGAAGTGAGCATAGTAGAGCAAAATCGTCAAAATTAATCAGTATAATTACAAGAAATACATTTCTACCCTATAAAATCTCCATTATTTGAGGAAAGTATATTATACAGGGGATGATTGAAAAATATTAGCTCAGGATAGGGATGTATGGGAGGATTTATGTCCGCTCGGGTCAGGTACCTACGGGTTAGATAGGGCTAGTGAGTTAATTAGTTAGTTATAAAAATCTTAATTTGCCTGTAGTTTCGAGGGTCGCGGGTTCAAACCCGCCAGTGTTTAAGACGGAAAAATCCAAATTGCAGATTCGTCGTGAGGCACGCAAGCATAAGGTCCCGAAACTACAATTTTTGAGCTTGCAAAATAAACTGAAACCTAAATTAGAACCTGCGAGCAAAATGTATTCGGCCTTCTATGTATCTCTTTCAGGCGTTGTGCTAACCACATTTTAAACGCTGACATCGGTAAGGAAGTAAGTTTAACTAAATTACTTTATTTTCAGCAACTTCCGCTAAAGACGATAGACCAATGGACGGGATAAGAACAAGAGGAAGACCAGCCAAGAGACGGATAGACAGTGAATGCACATACGAGGAGTGATTTTAGAATTAAACAGGATGAAAATCCTACAAATTATGAACAAGAAGATGAGCAACTTCCGTAACGGAATACTCTGGTCTCATGTGGGAATGTACGAGAGTAGTAGATAGATAAAATTACATGCTAATATCTTAAACGGTTTGAGGGAAAGTGATACAAAAGTTTGGTTGATTTAAGATTAGCTGCATATTGTTTTGATTCATTCATAGACAGCTTTTAACATCTTGCTGTGACAATGTTCTACACTCTAATTCTTCCCTCCATATCTCTCTATCTTCACAGACCCAGTCTAGTGATCCTTTTTTAATTCATCGTTTTAATTTTATCCTCTAGTCAAGCGCATTTTTGCTGTTCATACTGACTTTAAAAACATTATAAATCTTACCGATATTTCTTGCCTCAAAATAGTATTTAATTCTGTCAGGTAACCATTTAAAAATTAAATCTACACAAACTTAACAAATAGAGAGTAATTTATTTAACGACGCTAGTTGGCATCTGAATTCATTACTACCAATCTTTAAAACTGATCATCATTTGCCAACTACTTTGTTCAGAGGCCTCTTATTTGAGGTACAATTAATGACCTCGCCGGAAATATATGACACACGTTTAGATCCACTCCAAATAAAATTAAAATGAATTATCTTTTTAATTAAAATATATATACAGTCAATATGCCCAATTCACCAATTAATGTTTTAAAGTGGTCAACACGTTTCCACAGCCAAGCTGTCATTCTCAAGACCAGATATTGACTGAAGTGAATTGAGCATATTGACTGTATATATATTAATATTTTATCACCAAGAAGATCACTTGTGTATTAAATATCTTTTTAATGATATTCCAACAGATTGTATTACGACACTGCGAGGAAATTTGGATTTTTAGTCCCCTGCCTAAACTAACTATAGTTCTTTTATTTACTCAAATTCACTTTTCTTCCCATGTTTCTTTTTCCCAAAAAGTACAATATGATAAATCCAATGTTCAGTTTTAAATCAACAAGTAGGGTTTCTTTGAGCTAAATATGTGTTTACTTAACACTGAATTTAAAGGTTTAATCACGTGATAATATTCACAAAATAGATACGGTCGTGACTTTGTTGCTCCAAAATAATAAAAATAGGACTACTATAATTTTGCTAATATGTTGGTATGGAAGAGAAACCCTACAGTTCTTAATCAAACTCTGTCATAAATACAACTTTATTGCTATTATTATTATTAGTCTATTATTATTTTTCATCATCATCATCATGAACAAATTCGTTTTAGGCCATGTGGCCTGTACGGTAAACCTAGCAAAGATGGTCTTGATCTTTCCACCGATGTTTTGGTCTTCCTTGGTCCCTATGTCCAGTTGGGGTATATTGGAATGCCAATTTTGGAACTCTATTTCTTGCCATTCTTCTCAGATGATTTTTCCATTCTTGTTGGTATCTTTGGATATCTTCATTTAAAACTTGCTACTCCAAGGTTTTCCTCTGGAGAGTAGTGTTCCTTTGGTGATCCAGTCTATTAACTCCTAACAATGATCGTAAGAAGCGCATTTGGCTTACTTGAAGTTTATGAGAGTTTCTTTTATTTAAAATCCAAATTTCACTTCCGTATTTTAGAGCAGCTTTTGATGTGACGTTATGTAATCTTAGTTTGTCTCTGTCCTCATCTGTTTACCAAAATGTCTTCGTATTTACCCCATTCATTTTATTATATTTTTTGTAATTTTGAATCAATGTCACTCTTATACTCTGCAAATACACTTCCTAAGTAAGAGAAATCTGACACTTGTTATTATTATTTTTATTATATATATTATTATTATTATTATTATTATTATTATTATTGTCACTTTAATTTTTTTTGCGAATGAGCTCATGAAGGGCTATATGAAAATTAGTTAGAGGCATTTCATTTTAATACACATATCCCCCATTTTTAGGCTATGGACTTACTTTCTCTCGTCTGTCCGAGTTATTCCAGTTTTTTCTTTGGTTTATCCTCTTGGGAAACTTGTCACTTATGCACCTCAATTCTAATTAAATCTCTGTTTAAGATAACTCTTGTAATTCCTGCCAATTTGAAGTTTTTTACTCTTCACCAATCCATTTTATAGTATCCACTGGTGCTCTGCTTCTATTTTCGTAGAATTTCATTTTTTGTTCGTCATCATCATCATTATCATCTTCATTAACATTCACTGATTAAGCCCATTTGGCTTTTTTTCGGTCTCGTACATCCTCACATTCTCATTTAAAAAGTTGAATCCATCTGTTTTCGGTATACCATCATTCCTGTTCCATTTTGGTTTTTAATTGAGTATTTGGTATGCGTTCATCTTTCATTCTTTGAACATGTTCTTTCCTGTTTTTTCTAGATACTTTTTATTTAATATGTTATTATATTTATTATTATTTTAAATTATGTTTATTATTTTTGTTACCTTTATTATTATTATTATTATTATTATTATTGTTATCTAACTCGGAAGTTTAGGACCATGCTAATATAACCTCTCCATAGAATTATGATAATTATACTACTACTACTACTACTACTACTACTACTACTACTACTACTACTACTACTACTACTACTACTACTACTAATTATAATAATAATAATAATAATAATAATAATAATAATAATAATCCCTCCATGGTATCTTTACCTTGTCGTGGTGGAGTGGCTTGCGTGCTTAAATGATCCTGAGAGCTATGCCGGCGGTAGCATTGCTGCCGATAGGGTTACCAATGCCGGACTGGTCGAAGGTGATAAGCCAGACGAAAAAAGTACCTTGGGCGAAAGAGTGACGATCTTTCAACCGTAAAAATACAACCGTCAAGAAATGCGGACATGGGTTCTTCTGGGGTAAAAGTTTCCGGAGGTCAAATAATCCCCCATCTCGGTTTCTCCGGGCGGGGACTACTTCAGGGAACCCATGCCAAAGGCTCAAACACAGGGACATGATCCTACAAAAATTACATAACAGCCATGAACCTACGGGTTCGATAGTGCCAGTGAGTAATTAAGTATAATAATAATAATAATAATAATAATAATAATAATAATAATGAGGGAGAAGTTATATAATATCCTGATGGACTTCGGAGTTCATAAAAAGTTTGATTGATTTATACGAATGTGTCTAAATGGTGCAAAGAGTAGGCTGCGTGTAGGCAAACTGTTTTCGGATAATTTTGAAATCCACAATGGGTTGAAGCAAGGATATGCATTATCTCCTCTACTATTTAATTTTGTACTAGAACATGCCATCAAATCTTTAGAGAAAAAAGAAGGCCTACAACCCAATGGTATCAATAAGCTGTTAGTTTATGCTGATGATGAAGTACTGTTGGGCGATAGCAGGGAGATACTAAAGGCCAACACACACACACACACACACACACACACACACTACTGAGTAAGATTAAGAAATTGGGACTGGAAGTAAATATCAATATAACTAAATACATAGTCACACCTAGAAGTACATTATATAATGGAAATGGACAGCTGATGAAAAATGATAGAAATTTTGAGGAGATGGCTGAATTCAACCTAGGAACAATAATCACAAATAGGAACGAGATGCACTAAGAAATTGAATATAGGTTCTATTCTGGAAATGCGTGCTGTATGCATTGGACAGACTCTTGATGTCTCAACTCCTTTCAAAAAACATTAAACTGAAATTAATTAAAACTGTTATTGTATCAGTTATAATATATGGATGCCAAAGATGGACTCTTACTTTAAGGGAGGAAAGGAGATTACGGGTATTTGAGAATAAAGTTCTTAGAAAAATGTTTGGACCAAAGAGAAATGAACAGACAGGTGAATGGAGAGGGCTACATAAATATGAACTACATGGTCTTTATAGCAAACCACATATAATGAGAACACTTACATTTCATAGACTACAATGGTCAGGACATGTGGCACGAATAGGAAATGAAAGACTTACACGGAAGCTTCTTGTAGGAAAACCAGAAGGAAAATCCCAGTTGGTAGACCTAGGATGAGGTGGAAGAATAATATTAACTATGATTTGAGGGTAATAGATTATACAAAGGAAGATTGGAAAACATTAGCCCAGGTTAGGGATGTATGGAGAGATTATGTCCGCGCGAACATGAACCTATGAGTTAATAGTGCCAGCCAGTTAGTTAGTTAGTTAATCATTATTATTATTATTATTATTATTATTATTATTATTATTATATTGATACTGTCACATAAGTAACGTACTTTTTTTAAACAAAATTTTATTAGGAATTATTTCTGACGAGAATATAAACTATTCTTTAAGACATATATCATCAGGTTCTAAGATCTTGAGTCATCTTCCAGCGAGGTTTATGATGCCGTGACGGTACCTATATCCTGGTTTTTGAGGCGAGGAATTCGTTGAGATGTATTTCCGCATATTAAATGTTTAAATGTGTTTGAAATTCCACATAAGTAATGGCCCATGGATGGAAAAAGAACGTAAACTGAAGGTGCAAGGTAAGGGTATGGTATGCTGATATGGTAGCAGGTAGATTCTTCCCAAACGCTGAAATTTTATCATGCTTGTTTGTGTAGTATGGATCCGGTCGGGTTTGCAACCGAGAGACTCAAAATTTCATGAACGCGTTCCAGTAGTTGAGAATAAGTCATCGTCTACTGCATTGCACGTTTGGAATTAACTTGCAGCCAATGACATTCAGAATTCCACCAGCACGCAACAATACATAGTTCGGTCAAAATAGACATTTCAATTTACAAAAATTCGCATACTTACTTACTTACTCACTGGCACTATCGAACCCATAGGTTCATGGCAGCGCGGACATAACCTCTCCATACATCCCTATCCTGAGCTAATGTTTTCCAGTCATTTCCTGTATAATATACTTCCCTCAAATCATAGTTATTGTTATTCTCCCACCTCATTCTTGGTTAACCAACTGGTCGTTTTCCCTCTGGCATTCCTACAAGAAGCTTTCATCTTCCATGCAAGTCATTCGTTCCCCATACGTTCAACATATCCTGCCCATCGCAGGACTTAACTATTCTTATTATAGGCCTATCTGGCTTCCTATAAAAACCATGTAGTTCATTGTTATGTAGTCTTCTCCATTTACCTGTTTGTTCATCTGTCTTTGGTCCAAAAATTCGTATTGACCTGAATATTGGTACGAATGTTGGAAATACCATTATAAATAAAATGTGAAAAGTCCCCATCGATTCAACATCTGCAAAAAAATTATTCAATGTCAAAGTTCGTGAATAAGGGCTTTTTGCATTCTGCAGCCAAACGGTAAGTTTTGTCATAACAAAAGGTCAACCAAAGTTGTAGATCGTACAATTGTCTACACAAATTGTTCTTATACTTTTTTCATAAGAATCACCATTCTTGAGATATCGCGATTCTAACATTTGAAGAAGTCGTATTCTACATAACATGCACACATTTCCTCACCACATATGAGGTAGTGACTTGGCGCATTTTTTTTAATACGGTTTCTTCAATAGGTATACCCCACGGTCTATTCTGATTAAGTTTTATTAAATAAGATAATATTAATTAAAAAGGTACTATTGGAAGTGATTCAAATGACAAAAATTATTCTTGATTCCGGGTAATGTTAATCTTACTGATATAATCTTCGAATTCTATTTCGACAGTAATGACTTCTTCGATTTCTTCTTCTTCTAGCTAGATATTTGTTAATTGTTCTGAGCAAGATTTATCAGTTGTCTCCTCATTGAAATCATATAAATGTTCTTCTGTTCCCTTTGATTGAATATTGGAGCACGACTGGCTTTGACAATTGTTACATACTGGTGAACAAAATAATCCGAAATTAAAGTATAAAATAATTAAATATTTACCTAAAAGTCCGTCTCCTCAACATTATTTGTAATTAGTTATAAAACAGTTGAGGAGAGGGACCTTTTAGGTAAATATTTCATTATTTTATATTTTAAATTTGATTAATACCTCAACAAAACTTCATCATAAATCTGATTAATTTTGAAAATAATCCCACTTTTATACAGCCACATTTTGCACTACAACAATTTTTTCAATTACAAAAAATGGTGTTAAGAATATTTGTGGAGCGATTGGGAGTAACGTTTGAATTGGTTCCAAAGTATTATCTATTAATTGACCCAATAGCAATTTTGGTTTGAAATATCTAGGCTACAGCAGTCTTAACACTGTGGCTCGTATTAGTACATAAGCGCCCTACTTGTTTTAATACTTCTAGTTTAAATTGTTTATTTTTAAGAATTACTTGTTCCAAAAAGTAAGTCAATGACTCCGGAATATCCCTGTTAATATTTTTAAAAAAATCGACTAGGCGGGGGGTAATTGGTATTATCAAATACTAAAGAATTAATGTCCACTGGAATGATTGCTGCTGCAGCTTCGATGATTCGAAGTCGTTCTTTCTTTTCATTTTGACTTTTTTCTCATACCAGGCTTGGTTAAGGATATCGTGATGATCATGCTTTAACTTCAATCGAATCTTGTTCTATTATGTATATCTGAATTTTTACAATTACTTTGTAATTCTTCCAATGCAAACTGACGGTCATCAAATTTTTTCTCCAACATTAGTAGATTCGTCTTGAGAATGACCGATTTTACCCCCAGTGCTGGGTCTCAAGAAGGAATTATAGCAATTATTATGGTACCTAGCCTCGGCAGCAACTAAATCATATTCGTACTGAATATGTGCAGTAATTTTTTTGGCTACGTCACCAGAACGAGTGCGAGCTACCTTCTGAATGAATTCTTTAAATTAAAGTATAGCAACTTTATGAAAGGGCTTGTTTTCTTCTCAGCCTCTTCATTTGCTTCATCTCCACAATACAAGCAATTTTTTTTAAAACAAAAAACGGATTCGCTTACGCGTGCTCTAGAACGAAGAGGACTGATTTCCGATGTACTGGCTTGCTCCATCTCATGCTGTCCTTTAACTGCAGCAATATAACTCTTCCGAGTGTACATGTTACGGCACTGCACATGAGTTTCACAGAGTTCTTGTCCTTCAGGTATTCAGAAAACCCATAATTTCTTTGAACACTTGAATCGATCAAAGTCTTCATTCCACGATCAATAATAACTGTTTCATTGTCAGTCAAACGTTTACTACAAACAAAGAAAATTGCGACATTGTTTTAATTATTGAACAGCACAGATTGTTTTAAGAAATATTATTAACACGCACGTGTATCAATAGCCTCGTGTATTGACTGTAAAGGAACGTTCAACACTATACTAAAAGTCTTTCGTTTATGCCTTCCAGAAAAAAAAAACAGCTATATGACTGTCGCCAGTCGGACAACAATAGAATAGTCGGCAGATGTTGCATAAGGTTATACGGGCCAATTAAATTACTGACTGAGTTTCTGTTTTATGTATATTCTCACTATTATATAATATATAATTTGTATATATAAGTCATTCTTTAAATTGCTAAATTTGGTAAACTACTTTGCCGCTGAGGGAGCGTTGTCCAGGTGTACCACGTGGAGGTGAGTTTACCGTTGCGTGATATAAGTTATTCAACCAATATTTTTATTATATTAAATATCCCGTGATACGTAGGAGGTTAACTTCCGGTTGAAAGCGTGCATATTATTATTTTAAATTATTCAAGTGGTGATGTCTCAAGAATGGCGATTCTTATGAAAAAAGTATAAGAAACAATTTTTGTAGATAATTGCATGGTCTACAACTTTTGTCTGGCCTATTTGTATGATAAACCTTTCGTTTGGCTGGAAAATGCAAAAAACCCATATTCGCGAACTTTGACCTTGAATAATTCTTTTGCAGATGTGGAATCGATGGGGACTTTTCACATTTCATTTACAATGGTGTTCCCAACATTGGTACCAATTTTCAGCTCTATGCGAATTTTTGTAAGCCTACCCCTATTTTTAGCTAACTTGACCGGGTTAACATTAAACACCAAGATTAGTTATGAGGCAAACTGATATTTTGTTATTGTTTTTAATATTATTATAATAAGAGGAAATGCACTTATGATACTTTATATTTTAAGATACAAATTTAATAATACATTATACAATATACGGCCTATAAGCGATATTCTCGTACATTTGTTTTCTAATTACCATCTGCTTTAAAAGATTGTGACATGTTTAATTGAATATTTACAGAAGAAAATAAAAAGTTACATTTAATACACATTAATATATATATATATGAATGTATATTAAATGTAACTTTATATATATAAACTTATATATATATATATATATATATATATATATATATATATATATATATATATAGTCACAAATATACATGGGCAGCCAGGAGCCTTAAATCAATTATCGACTATGCTATATGTAATAAAATTAGCATCTAGAGTTCTTGATACAAGAGATTACAGAGGACCTGAAATCGAATCAGATCATTACTTACTTGTTTGTCCAATCCGTATGCCACCGATATGCAAAATAAAAGAAAATGAATAATATAGAATTTGAAAATGTGGACCACACTTATAAAGTAAGTCTTTTCCGAGACCCCGGTATACAAATGCTGATTAGATCGTCTAGTTCAAGAAACACCGGTTGGCGAAGATATTGAAGAACAATGGTCTGCTCTACAAAGTATTTTGACACAAGCAGCAAATGAAAGCCTGGGTATCAATACTAAATGGAATCGAAAAAAAGGACTACGGATATGGGATGAAAACATCAACAAGTAATTGATGATAAAAGTGAAGCATACAAAAAATTCTTGTCTACAAAAAAAGATGAAGATAAAGTAGAGTATCATAGGCAGAGAGCAATAGCTAAAATTGAAGTTCGCAAAAAACATAGATAAAGCTGGGAAGAATTTGTATCATTTTTGGAATATTATATCACTAGGCCTCAACCACAAATATATAAAGTTTTAAAAAAATTAAATAATGATTCGAAAGAAAATTCACATTTAAATTGTATATCTAAATAATCTTGGCTTAACTACTTTCATCATGTATGGACACAAAAAGATGATTTATTACAAATACCGATCTCTAATAACACTGCTTTGGAACTAATTCCTATAAATGACTAAACTGATGTTAAATCATTAAAAGTAACAAAGCTCCCGGAGAAGACCACATTAATCAGGATTTCTTTAAATTTTCAACTAAAAACTTTTTAGACGGATTTCTTATTCTCCTTAATATGATATGGGAAGGACAATAACTACACACAAAGTTGGAACAAATCCATTGTTATACCAATCTTCAAAAAAGGAAGTCGTAAAATCCAAGATAACTATCGTGGAATTAGCTTGTTGAACTCTGGATATAAAACTTTACGCTTATATAAGAAGACTAATGAAAAAAAAAAAAAAATGTATGAATATCTAATTGGAGAAGAGCAGAATCGATTCAGAAAGCAAACGGGCTAAGATCTTTTACAGATGGAATTTTTTACTCTAAAACCTACTATTAGAAAAGCACAAGGAATTCAATATAGAATACTCATATCTCCTTTGTTGACTGCATAACGGATTTTGACCCAAAGTAGAAAGAAATATGATTATTTACCAAATTTTAGCAGATGATGATACGGTCCACCAAACAAATATATTTCTAATATCTTCATTACATTTATAAATGTAATGACATCTATGTTAAAAACATGACAAAATATCTTCTGGGAAAAAAGATCAACCACTGGAGTAAGACGGGTAGGTGGACTTTCACCGGTGATTTTCATTATATATATATATATATATACGTATATGAATAGAATAATAAACGAATGGAGGAAAACACAACGGTGATATATACCCATCAATAGGAACCTCAACCTCGATGCTATTCTTTTTGCAGACGATTTAGCGCTTCTGGCACTTTCCGATAATGATTTTCAACGATCAATTTATAATTTACAAAAAACGGCTGCCAAATTTAATATGGAAATATGAATTAACAAAACTAAAATTATGGCATTTCATGGGAAGGACCCCATACAAAGTAAAATTTGTCTCCAGAATAAAATTTTAGAGAGATCTAATAAATTTAAATATCTTAAATATCTCTGGGAAGAAAAGGTTATCCCTGAAAAAATTACTAGTTATAATAACAGTCTGGGAATTATTAATCTAGTTATGAAACCATCCCTTGTAAAAAAACACCCGATTACGTTTATGTAACACTTTGGCTAGACCAGTGTTGACTTATGGTAGTGAAGCATGGACACTAAAAAGACAACATGAAAGCAGAATAACGGCTTGTAAAACGAGATTCATGCGCAGAACAGCGGGGTACACCAGATAGGATCGGAAATGGAACCGATATCTTAAAAGAATTGAAGAATACGCCAATTTTGGAATATATTATACAGTACCAACTAAATTGGAAACACCATCTTGAAAGAATGAGTTCAAATCGGATCCCCAAAGCTGTTTATAATTATATACGAAGAGGACGAAGATCTCTGGGCCGTCCTATGAAACGCTGGAGGGAAAATTTTCTATAGGATCGTAACAGGCCTTGGGCTAATACTTGGAAGGAAGAAGAAGAAGAAATATATATATATATATATATATATTTATTTGTGTACCATCGAGCTTGATATATCTGATGGTAGACTTCTCCTCTCATATTTCAGAAAGTACAAATAATACAGTCCCAGTGGGAATTTCTCATGATTTTCAACTATAGAGCCTATTCATAGCAAACGCTGAGTCGTAATTCTAACCATGATCAGTTCCACCAATTAATCGTTCTATAATTCATTAAATCAATATCACTGTATTTGCATAAGACATATAAATACACACAATATATATCGGTTACTCAGGTAAATTAACCAGTCTATATTAAATTATCGCAGTCAAAATATCACTTCAAGGGTTTCAGCAACAATTTATAAAATACTGCAATATCGAGAAATCTTTCAGTGACAGTTGTTGAATATTGTGTAATATTATTCGTATATATAATGTGTATAATTAATTTCTTCTTGTTATAATTATGGCATAATATTAATAAAATATATCTCCATAAAGGCAGTACCTCATAAGAAACCTAATAAAATTTCATTTAATTCAAGTATTCAACGTTACTTGAAAAAAGCGGTGAATAGCTCCTAGATTTGTGATTTATTATTATATTAATATTTTAGTGTATATTTTGTAATATTGCGTTGTATATTGTATTCAATTGTATCTTGTTGTACACTATAATTAACTAACTCTGGCAATATCGAACCCGCAGATTCATTGCCGCGTGGATATGAGCTTTCCCCTGTATAATTAAAATTAGCCTCCCTCAAACCATGGTTATTGTTACATTCCCACCTCATTCTTTGTCAAGCTACTGGGCACTTTCCTTATGGTTTTCCACAAAAAAGTGTCCATGCGCCTCTTTAAAATCCTTTCGTCCCATATGTCACAGTTTACGTGAAACTACTTTTATGTCCAGTTTCGCATAACGATGATTCGGTTGTTACCTACTCCATTCGCTTGTCCGTTCGTCTGTCTTTCTTCCAAATGTTGTCTTAAGAACTTCGTTTTCAAATATTCGTAGTCTTTTCTCAGCCCTTTAAGTAAGGACATGTTTTGCATTTACTTAACTGAAAATGACAGTTTCATTTCATTTTTAGTTTAACGTTTTTCGAGAGAGTTTGGAAAGACGAGAGTACAGTAATGATTAATAGTATATTCCATTATATTGTAATAATAATAGCTATGACGGTAGTAATAGAAATAATTACAGTATTATCAGTAACAATAATTATAACAGCAATATTTATATAAAATATTGGCCTATAATAATAGTACAAAAATAATATAATAATAATAATGATATTAATGGTAATAATATGTTTTAATGTTAATGATGATGATGATGATGAAATATTATGATTGATAATAATGATGATAGATAAAATTAATTTAGTTACGGATATTTGCCCACAGAGTTCATAAATGGTATCCGGTTAACTTACCGAAACAAAGATAAATTCGGCAGGCAAGTAATGTATTACTAGATGATGAAGTTGGTAAATTAAGTTTACAGGTCTTTTCATTCAGTTTTAAGGAATTTTCGTGCCCTGAAAATCTTCATACTCGGGACCCACAGCTTGAATTATCACCCGGAGGACTTGCTCCTCGGATTTTTCTATCCTAAAAAAAGGCCATCGATTCCGGCGGGATTTGAATACGCGATCCTCGGGATCACAGGCGATGATAGTAATAGTGGTAACAATAATAATAATAACAATAATACCAATAATAATAATAACTATTATTATTATGATAATAATAATGGTAATAATGATAATTATTATAATATTGATTATTATAAAACGAATTGAAATGTGTAATTTACCCAAAAAATGTGAAATATATTAAAATATCCAACAACCCATACATTTTCCCCATGTTTTCCTTAATAAGCTCTAGGCCATTAATAAAATATCTCGGCCATCAAATATTTTTGTATGACTCATGTTGACACAATCACTTCTACCTCTTGAGAAATATACAACATTGTAATGGAACACCTTAATGAAACAACGCATTATATTTAGAAATTTTTAGAACCACGCAGAAATTAATGTTGATACAGTCTAAAACATGATTTCTGAGCACTATACACATAAGCTAGCGGTACTCAATAGATTTTTTTTGCGGATCGTAACAACACCTTATATTCATGTTTAATTATTGAGATAAATATTTTATAATAACAATGAATTGCAGCGGCAGACTAATTCATAATTTATATGGATAACTTAATTTTGTTCATGTGAGAGTTGGCAATAAGAATTGTACTAAATATCGTTTCTCTGAAACTATTATTAAAAATGCAACAAAGGAAAGCCTTAAATCCCATAGTAGATTTTTCCGTAGAAAAAATGAACAAAAACATATTCAGAATGTTCACGTTCAAAGTCTGACATGTCAGTCGAAGGGATTGTGGATAATCCTTTGGAACAAGAGGATCTAGAAATCAGTACCTACAGTTCAACATCATCTGCTGATATGGATTCTACTACTAGCCAACCTACAAAACCACCTTTCAGCTCTAAACGTGGATGTGCAATAAAAACGTTTCATTGACAAAATCATTGCTTCAGAAAAATTGAAATCCATTTAGCGCTTCCTAAATTTATTTTTGGTTGCAACATTCCATTTATCGTTGTGTATAGCAAATATTTTTAGGATATGCTATAGAAATTGCGCCCGTCCTAGCAATCGTTCAAATGAATAATTATTTCGAATATGCTACTCGATGAGAAAAAAATCAAAACGAAGACATGTTGATCCTGATTCAGTGTTATTCTTCGACTGATGAAAAAATTAATACGAAATACAAAAAATGTAGTTACAACGATAAAACATGTTAATGCAAGTACAAAAAAACAAGAAATATGATTTTGGAAAGTTTTCGTTCTGTCAGGTGAGATAAAGAGACAGGAAATAAATTACATGAAATTGCAAAAGGAAGCATTTGAAATAACAGAGGCATGGTATAACAGAAACATATACTGCAGTGTGTCCAATTATGTCAGCAACATGGTGATAATGAGCAAAGATCAAAGATTATAGTACTCTGCCTGTTAATTTACACATTGCAAATCTTCTGCAAAAGGATCTGTTACCAAAAAATATATCATAAAAAGTAAATCAAATATTGACATTATTAAAAAGAAGACCAACATCTGCAATTTGTGTTGGATGGTGGTTCTACAGTTTGTCTTGCCGGGTATATCCAGTGGTTCTCTCAATGAGACGCATGTCTCTTTCTGAAAAAAAAATTAAGCCATAATTTCCCCACTTTTTCTGAAATCGGTCTTTTACTAAAAGTATGATCTATTGTAGAACAATATCTTCCAAATCCACATTGATGATCTCCTATTACGTAGTCTATGTAGGAAGTAAGTCTGCATGGTAATACATTAAAACGTAAGAGATATAATTCTCCATAAAAAAAGTCCAAAAAGCAGGAACTGCATAAAGTAAGCGAACTCCTTAGCAATTCGGATTTATAATCTTAATTTGCTGGTTAAAGAAATATAGCCTATATATATGTATGCATGCATATATCCATCCATAGTAATTTTGCCCTAAGGCAGGTCCATCACTGCAATCATAGCATTTGCATGCTATGCTAGCAGCTCTACTAGGGAGTTGTAGGTGTGGTAGCTTCCCGTTCCTTTCTACATATATATACAGGGTGATTCAAAATTGACTTTACAACTTTACAAGCTTATAGAAATGTAGTTAGAAGACCTACAGAATTGGTTTTAATGTCATATGATAGCACAACTCATCCAGTTTTCACCGACATAGTTTTATAGTACCCAGTTCTCTCACCGCGTGCGCTAACGTAATTCATATCAAAATGGCTGCTTTCACAGGTGCCGAGCGTGCTCGTTGTGTGTTTTTGTTCGAAGAAACTAAATCTGCGACAATTGTTCAGCGTAGATTTCGTACCCAGTATGGTAAGGATCCTCCTAGCATATCCAGATAAATCGTACCGTTGATAGTTTTTTCTTGGAAAAAGAAGGGGCCGTACACTTTAGTTTTACTTAGGGCACAAAACACATTCACTTTCGGGCTGTCACGTACATGTTGCAGATGGAGATGTGGAGGTTCAGAGTCCCAGATCCTGCAGTTATGGGTATTTACTTTGCCACTGACGTGGAATGTAGACTCGTCGCTGAAGATTACGTGGTTCAAATACGTTTCATCTTCCTCAATCCGACCAAGCATTTCTGCACAGAAATCACGTCGAACCATCTTATCATTATCAGTAATGTGTTTCACCATCGAAAATCGGTATGGTTTCAAGTGCAAACGTCTCCGTAGTGTGCGCCAAATGTTCGGTTGTGAAATGCCAGTTTCACGTGACGCATGCTGCATTGATTTCCTAGGGCTACGAGCAAAGCTATCCCTCACTTGTTCAACCACAGCTTCAGCCGTACGTGGACGGCCAGTATGCTTGGAATGACTAACAGAACAGCCAGTCCTAACAAATGTTTGGTGCCAAGAATAAATTTTTGGCCTGCTAGGAGGATCCTTACCATACTGGGTACGAAATCTACGCTGAACAATTGTCGCAGATTTAGTTGTCATCGAAGAAAAACACACAACGAGCACGCTCGGCACCTGTGAAAGCAGCCATTTTGATATGAACTACGTTAGCGCACGCGGTGAGAGAACTAGGTACTATAAAACTATGTCAGTGAAAACTTGATGAGTTCTGCTATCATATGACATTAAAACCAATTCTGTAGGTCTTCTAAATAAATTTCTATAAGCTTGTAAATTTGTAAAGTCAATTTTGAACTACGGTGTGTGTATATATATATATATATATATATATATATATCCGTCCATCCATCATAGCAATTCTGCCCGAAGGCAGCTTTACTAGGTAATTGTAGGTGTCGTAGCTTCCCGTTGCTTTTCACACCAGTGTAGGATGGTGATTATGATAATGATAAGGATGGCCATATGATCTCGGGGACCGTTTGGGCCTTATAGGTTTCCTGGCATTTGTCTTATAGGTGAGGAAAAACGCTGATAAAAACCTCACCAAGAAGAACTGCCCTGACCGGGGATCGAACCCGGGCCCGCTGCGTGACAAGGCAGCACGCTACCTCTAGACCACAACGGTGGACAATATATATATATATATATATATTTAATTGGACAAACTCAATTTCTGTGCCAGCTTATCTAAAATTGCCAGAAAACAATAAGAAGAATCATGTTTAACCATAATTTATTTCTTATTGCCTTAGTGTTGTATAATTTGATACCAATCTAAATACATACCGATTCATTTTTCCATTTCTCTACGAAACATATTAAGTAAATTAATCTAAAGTATATTTTAGCGTAGGCCTACGTTACCAATTAAATGGTCAATTACATTGTATGGTATACATTGGGACGAACCAAAATGGTGGTGAATAGTGTTAATTTTTAGTTTCGGATTTCAGGTTAAACCGTAACTTAAACCTCGTTCATTTTTTAAGACTATCTTCATATGTATACTTTAATAGCTTATACTGAGCTTCGTTGTGAAACTTAGGAGTTGCGACCGCTAAAGCGATTTTAAAATTTTTGTTTCAGGTGAAATCGTACACCTAATTGTGCGATTTTGATGGTTAAAGAACTGTACCTTAATTTCATTCATTCATTGATATACGCCATGTTTTTTTTTTCAATTATATGGAGCGTTAACGGACAAACTCAAACACATGCACAAATACATACACACATATGTTATTCTTAGCTCATCATGGTCATTTTCGGTATGTACTTGATAGGATGTCCACTGCTGTACTCTCGAGGTAGCGTGCTGACTTGTCACGCAGCGAGCCCGGGTTCGATTCCCTATCGGGACAGGCTCCTGGATGAGGTTTTTTCGGGTTTTTTCCTCACCTGTAAGACAAACGTCAGGAAGCATAGGTCCCCGAAAATCATCCGGTCATCATCATCATCATCATTATCATCATACTTCACCGGTGTGGAAAGGCAATGGGAAGCTACCACACCTATATTTCCCTAGTAAAGCTGCAAAGTATAGCATTAAAGTTAAAGACCTGTCCTCGGGTCAGAAATACTATGGACGGATGGACTAGATAGGATCGGTGATGATCTGTAAATATTTTACTAAATTATTTTCATGAGAACAACCTCAATAGTTTAATTATTTTCGAATTCGTTAATATCTAATCAGGAAATAAAAAGTAACATTTTATAAATATATTTATTGCATGTTTATTTGTAATTTAGTAGGGTAATTTTAATTATTGAAACTTTTTAGGATGTTTTAACAGTTTTGTTTCAGAACCATAAAAAAACTACACTACACTATACTTGAAAGACATGCTCATAAAATAGAGAAGAGGGAGAAAAGAAAGTGAATATTCATTGCTATTTCATATTGAATACACAGATGATCCTTCTATTTATGACACAACAAAAAATAAGCCAAGTACAACAGTTCCCAAGATAACGTATGAGTGCCTATTCGGATATACAGTTCACAGGGATCCACAATGTGAAAGTAAAAAGTACAATGATGTGTTGAAAAAATATTGAACACGAAATGTGTAGAGCAGGAGTTAAATACACTTAGAAACGTGATTGACTTTATTTCTCAGATGTTTGTATGTATGTAAGTCTGTCAGTTCTTTATTTCCTCCTGAATTTCCTGTATGCTGCGCCTCTCTTAGTCTTAAGCACGCGGATATTATCAGACATCTAGGGTGCAGGTGGTCTATTTATACGTCTAGTCTTGATAGGTGCATGTTTGTGGTACAATTGTAAAATTATTATTATTATTATTATTATTGTTCGGATGTTCGGATAACGTGGACCGTTCTGTTTGAGTGGACCCTGTTAACATCTTCCTTAATTGGCGCTGCTCTCGGACAGAAAATACTTTAACTTCTTCCCTTCATCAACTTTGATAAGTTAAAGTTAAAGGTAATTTTCTTTTATTATTTGTGCGGAGAGAGGGTTTATTTTTGACACTTATGAAAATTATAACTTTAAAAGTTTTTCCAGCTAAGAATCAATTCTTAATTTCAGCTATTGAATATTACAAATGCTGAAAAAAACCCTAAACATATTATATTATGTAGATGCTGTTTTAATATACTGACGGGTTTGATTTGATATTATGTAACATGATGGCTGTATGAAATAATTAAACACAAACAAAGTAATTCGGTTAATGTGGACCCTCCATCAGGACCTGTGTCCACTTTACACGAATGCGTATATTTCATCAATGAGGATGCAATCTGTGAAAAGCATTCACTTAATTAATTGTATTTAATATCCTTGTAATTTTACCAAACCCAAAGACCGTTACTTTTTGCGGTTGAATGATGTGTGATAATTATAATTAGGGCCCGATGTTTACGACGTTAAACTATTTAAAAAATGGTCTATAATATTCCCTTAAAATTCTATTAAAATGACCTAAAAGTGTAAAAAATGACGTAATGAAAATTATAAATGTGATAATAATTAACTAATTAATTATTATTCATTTATTAATTAGGGATGGTCTAAGAGTACTAATGACTATTATTATGTGTAGTAACTATTCTACAGCAATTCCTGTTCTTAGTAGTATTATAAAATATTTTAAAAAATAATTGCTTTCACTAGGTGAATCTCATTTCTATTAAACTAATATGAAAAGTTATTAATTAAACATATTTTAGTGGGCATTGCTATACACCACCATAGTCATCCTTAAGTTATCAAAAGTGAACGATGGGCGGTTGTCAGCTAACAGGTTTTTTTATTAATGTGACTTCATGACATTTTATTAAATATTTTTTTGGGCAATGTTGATTCGTCTCGAACGGTATAACCTACGGCTTTCAAGGAAATCATATTGTATAGAATTGTTTAATTTTTCTAGTTGAATATTTGCAGTGACAAACACTTCACACAATTCTTACAAAAGAGATGACTTTCTATTTGATGTGGAAGAAATTTGAAATTTGTTTTAACAGTAATTGACACATTTATCTTCTGTTCACGTTTTTAAGAGCCCACAAATGTTTCTCTCGCCCGATATGTTGGTGTACTGTGAAACGTTTATCTGCAGTGACTTTAATTTTGCACACCTTGCAAAATAATACACTCCCTATAGTATAAAATACTTGTTCGCCAAATTCTGCACATACTATCTTAAACTGGTAATAATAATAATAATACTAATACTAATACTAATACTAATACTAATAATAATAATAATAATAATAATAATAATAATAATAATAATAATGCTTTATTTTAGCCGGCAGAGTTAAGGCCATAAGGCCTTCCTCTTCCACTCAACCAGCGAATAGTAAAATTATACAAAAATTACATACATATTACAATTTTAAAATACTATTAAAATACAGACTAAACAAAATACAACGATGATGTGATCTAATACTAGCTAGTACTTACAAAAATATAGAATATAATAAAATTAAAATGATATAAAATAAAGTAAGCAGCTTCCTAGATGATTATTAATGGAATGCTCTATATAGTTGTTATGCAGTTAATGTTTCCATTGTGTCCAACTTAAGATATCAGTTAATTATTAGATTTAAATGATGATAGCGATTGACAGTCTCTGGCATGACTGGGAAGTGAGTTCCATGCTCTAGTCATAGATATTTTGTATGATTCAGAGTATAGACAGGTCTTGTGTTGTGGTATCAAAAGTAAAGAAAAGTCTTGTGATCTTGTTCCTAAATTGTGATGAGCCGATAAATGTTGAAAACGTGTTGTTAAATAAGTTGGTAAATATGTGTGCAGAATTTGGAATAGCAAGGTATGTGAATGTAAAGTTCTTATATCATTTAGACGTAGCCATTATAAGGCCTCAAATGGAGGACACGTGGTCATAACGACGGAGATTAAATATAAATCGAATGCACGCGTTATGAGCACGCTGTAGTCTGTCAGATAGATCAGTTGTCAGATTAGTCAGTAATATGTCGCAGTAGTCGAAGTGTGGCATTATAAGTGTCTGTACAAGTATTTGTTTTAATTTTGTAGGAAGGAAGTTTTTAAAACTATTTAGTGAGTGAAGAATTGAGAACACTTTCGCGCAGGATTTTCCAGTCTAGGTGTTGGTCCATGTAGATACTCACAATTTTTACTACTGAGCTCTAGGGGATGTTTTTATCATTTAGGAGAATGGTAGGGATTTTTTCGTAATTTATTATGATTTGGATTCGCCGATGTCCTATAACACTAGACATATTTTGTTTTGGCATTTTGCACTGCACGAAAATCAACACAACCACACTAGAGACGGAAATATTACAAATCGAAAGATTATTGCATTGAAGGGAAGTCCCGAATAAATACACGTGGAGGCACATCACAATGGTTTTTTTACGTTATATTGAGGCAACGCGCTGTGGTTTCTCACTGACTTACCTGAGCACAACAAACAAGAAAGCAAAAAAAAATCATAAAAATGAACATTAAACCATAGATTATTTGAAAACTGACGTATAAAAGTACGAAAAATAAATAAAATGACCTATTATTTATTTATTTTATTATTCTTATAATATGAACGTGACACAAAATAAAAATATTTAATATTAAAAATAATAATTTTAAAATTAACGTATATTATTAAGAATTAAATACTTTATAGCATTATCTTGTCCTATAACAGAATGTGTTTCCGCCATTGAAGTGTTAATGTAGCAGTGCCCTCCATGATTCCTGACTGATTATATTGTACATGAAAAAATAATAGTCTTAAAAAACTAAAACAACACGCTTTATTAGAAAACCGAACTAAAAAATGAAAAATAATTTTAATTTCCAACATGCTTGGGATAAAATTAGTGTGGTTAACAAAAAAATAATCGCCAACGCATTTAAATTAACCTAGAGTTATCTACAAAAAAAAACCATCAAAAGCTTGGGGTGCTATATATCAATTAATATATTTCATAATAAACGGATATTGGTAAAAGTAAATTCTCTAAGAAGAAAATGTAAAAACCATAAAAAGCACCCCACGCTTTTGATAGTAAAATTATTTTTTTTTTGTAGATAACTCTAGTTTTATTTTAAATGTGTCGGCGATTTTTTGACCACATTAATTTTATGCCCAGCGTGTTGGAAATTAATATTATTTTTCATCTTTTAGTTCGGTTTTCTAATAAAGCGTGTTGTTTTAGTTTTTTAAAACTACTGTTTATTTTTTATTTTTTAGTTTGGTTTTCTTATAAATCGTGTTGTTTTAGTTTTTAAAACTATTATTTATTAGTTTTAATATTTTACAGAATAAGATAAAAATGTAAACATCTTTAAATTCGATAGTATTGTAGTATGAGCTAAAAGTAATACTCTACTAAAAAATCCTTCTGGCCGGATTTGAAACCAGCGACCTATGGATTACTGAAATTATATACCACTACAGTCCACCGCTCTACCAACTGAGCTCTTACAACGACTGAGTAAGACGTTGATAAGTCTGCAACCTATTATACCGGTTTTTATTATTTTGATTTTCTGCTGATTCTGGCCAGGATTTTAGAAACATATATGACATTTTCATATTGTCATTGGTCCTACACACGTATACAAAGTTGAAAGTCGATCCAATGATTATAAGTGGGTGAAAATCGTGTTGAAAGATTCTGCTACATATACACAAACACTTTTTTGATTTTCTGATGATTCTGACCAGGATTTTAGAAACAAAAATGAAATTTTTGTATTGGCATGGATCCTTTATATTTAGATTTAGATTTATTTATTTAGCCTGGTAGAGTTAAGGCCATGTGGCCTTCTCTTCCACTCACCAGGGCGAACACATATTACATCAGAATATAACAATCACAATGAACTCTAATATTAAATACTAAATAAAAATTTGATCAAAAAGATAATATCTATTATATTATGATCTATAATGCAACTAGTTAATGTTAGTTAAAATTAAGACTAAAACTAATAATAAAATGTATACAATCAAGACATATTAAATTGTCCCTGTCTAATGTATGTATAAAACAAAGAAAAATAATGAGGTATAGAAAACTAATTTTACGTTTGTACAATACTTAAAACAAAACAAAGAAAAAAATGTTTGTTAATCTTAATATTATTTTCATAGATAATTAAATTTATTAATTGTTAAAAGAATACTATCAGTGAGGGTGTATAAGTTAGTTTGTTATTAAATAATTCTTTAATTTGTTTTTGAAGGATGTTATAGTTTGACAGTCTCTGACATAGGGCGGAAGGGAATTCCATGTTTTGGTAAGCGAGACCGTAAAAGATAATGAATAATATACAGTGTGATGAGGAGGGATATAAAGGAAAATGTGCTGATGGAATCGAGTGTCAAGATTATGTGTGTCGGATAGTCTGATGAAGAGGCGTGATAAATAATTAGGCGATGATGTTTGAAGGATTTTATAGAGAAGGGACAGTGAATGGACAGTTCTACGATCTCTTAGACGAAGCCACGATAATTCTTTCAGGGACGGTGTAACATGGTCAAATTTGCGAATACCAGAAATAAAACGTGCGCAAGAATTATGAACACGTTGAAGTCTTTGAGGGTAAATAATATTTAAGTCTGTAAAAAGAGTGTCAAAATAATCAAAATGGGGCATTGCAAGTGTTTCTACTAACATTTTCCTAAGAGCGAATGGCAGACAATTTCTCACGCGATTTAATGAATGTATTATTGAGAAGACTGTTTTGCATGTATGGTTTATTTGTGTATTCCAATTTAAGTTGTTGTCAATAAATACTCCTAGAATTTTTACTGTTTCACTATAAGGGATTTGAACTCCATTTAGTGACACATGCCAGACTGTGTTTAGGTTAATTGTAGATAATAGTCTCTGGTGTCCCATAATGATTGATTGTGACTTTCTAGGATTTAATTGCAGTCCATATTTAACTGTCCAAGTCATTAGTGAGTCAAGATCCTCGTTAATTTTGACAAACAGCATCATTTAGAGAATATTTGTCTCTGTGGATGTAGATTTGCATGTCGTCTGCAAATAAATTACGTTTGCAATGCTTTAGGGAGTTAGATATGTCATTTATGTAGATTGAAAAACGTAAAGGTCCAAGCACCGAACCCTCTGGAACCCCAGCTTTACAGAAGGACCAAGAAGAACATAATGCATGATTTCCTACAACAGATTGCTGGCGCTCATGAGGGTAGGAATTGAACCATTGCGTGGCACTATCAGAGAGTAAGAGGCTTTTAAGTTTATGCAACAAAAAGTCCAAGTCTGCCGTGTCGAATGCCTTACTAAAGTCCAGTAATGTAAGAATGGTAAGTTTTCGATTATCAGCAGCTTCGCGTATGTGTTTGCAAATATTTAGTAGAGCAGTATTTGTATTTTGTCCTGTCCTGAAGCCAGACTGAAATTGATCTAGAAGGTTGTGTTCATTTAGGTAGTCAGTCAGTTGTTTATGGACTAATCGTTCCAGAGCTTTTGAAAGGGTAGGTAAAAGGCTAATGGGTCGAAAGTCGTTCGGAGTTAAGGGCATTTTAACTTTAGGCAGTGGGCGTACGAGGGCTTGTTTCCACAATGAGGGTATGTAGAAGTTTGTAGTGAGGAGTTAAAAATATGAGTTATAGTAGGTAGTATAGCGTCGATTATTTTATTCAGTAAAGTAATATTTATACGGTCAGTTCCTTCTGCTTTGGTTTTTATTCGCATGATGGCTTTCTTTACGTCGTAATCTGTAACAATATACTTACTTACTTACTCACTGGCACTATCGAACCCGTAGGTTCATGGCCGCGCGGACATAAGCTCTCCATACATCCCTATCCTGAGCTAATGCTTTCCAATCATTCCCTGTATAATCAACTTCCCTCAAATCATAGTTAATGTTGTTCTCCCACCTCATTCTTGGTCTACCAACTGGGCGTTTTCCTTCTGGCTTTCCTACAAGAAGTTTCCATGCACGTCTTTCATTCCCCATACGTGCAACATGTCCTGCCCATCGCAGTCTACGGGATTTAACTGTTCTTATTATATCTGGCTTCCTATAAAGACCATGTAGTTCATTGTTATGTAGTCTTCTCCATTCACCCGTCTGTTCATCTCTCTTTGGTCCAAAAATTTTCCTAAGAACTTTATTCTCGAATACTCGTAATCTCCTTTCCTCCCTTAAAGTAAGAGTCCATGTTTCGCACCCATATAATATAACTGGTAGAATAATATTTTTATATATTTTCAGCTTAACGTTTTTTGAAAGGAGTTGGGACACCAAAAGTCTCTGCAATGCATAATAGCATGCATTTCCAGAATTGAGCCTATGTTTAATTTCTTTGTGCATCTCATTCCTATTTGTGATTATTGTTCCTAGGTATTTGAATTCAGCCAATTCCTCAAAATTTCCCTCATTTGTCATTAGCTGTCCATTTACATTATATAATGTATTTCTACGTGTGACCATATATTTAGTTTTACTGATATTTACTTCCAGTCCTAATTTCTTAGTGTTACTCAATAGTGTGTGCGTGTTGGCCTTTAGTATCTCCTCGCTATCGGCCAGTAGTACTACATCATCAGCATAAACTAACAGCTTATTAATACCATTCAGTTGTAAGCCTTCCTCATTCTCTAAAGATTTAATGGCATGCTCTAGTACAAAATTAAATAGTAGAGGAGATAGTGCATCTCCTTGCTTCAACCCATTCTGGATTTCAAAAGGGTCCGCAAACTGTTTGCCTACACGCACCCTACTCTTTGTGACATTTAGACACATTCGTACAAGTCTAACTAACTTTTTAGGAATTCCGAACTCCAGCAGGATACTATATAACTTCTCCCTCTTAATTGAATCATATGCTTTTTTTGAAGTCTACATATAGTTGATGTATAGTACCATTATATTCCCATTTCTTTTTTAAAATCTGTCTTATACTAAAAATCTGATCTGTTGTAGACCTGTTTCTTCTAAATGCACATTGATGATCTGTAACATATGAGAAATGGAAATGTTCTCTGTCGGGTTGATTTGTCAGTGATAATTCATTTACAGTTTGTTCTTTATCCTTTGGAGTAGTAGTTATACCTGTGAAGTGATTTTTGAGTGTGTCCAGAGAAAGAGGTAATTTGTCTACCTGCGTGTCTTTTCTCCCAATTCCCATTCTATTCACGATTTTCCAGATTTCTGAAGTATTCGTATCTGTTAGGCTGTATAAATGTCTAAGTTTGGCGTTTCTTATAGCTTGATTTGTCTTGGTACGTAACTGTTTATATTGATTGAGATTTGTGTCTGTTTTATCGAGTGTATATTTCTTATGTGCTGCGTCTCTATCAGCCATCAAGTTAGGAATTGAAAGAGTAATCCAGGGTGCAGGGCGTCATTTCACGAGTTTAGTTTTTAGTGGGGCGTGTCTGTTGTATAATTAGAAGTATACAAAGTTTCAAGTCGATCCAATGTATCTTAGTGGGTGAATATCGTGCTGAAGGATTCCGTTACATAATTACGTAGACACCTTTTGATTTTCTGATGATTCTGGCAAGGAGTTTAGAAACAAATTATGAAATGGTTGTATTGTCATTGCTCCTTTATAAGTATACAATGTTTCAAGTCGATCGAATGATTTAAGTGGGAGAAAATCGCGTTGTAAGATTCCGTTACATAGATAGATACAGGTCAAGCTAATATAAAGCGTGTAAAAATGCACACCCGAACCACCTCGTGAGCCAAAATTGTGCTATCGTGCTCACTACTTGGTGAAGTCTAGAATATATTTATAACTGTATTATGATGGTGTAAAAACTAAACAATTCATAACTCTGCCAAACGATGCAAAAAAATATAATACATATTTTGCTATATAAAAGGAACTAACCCGGTATAGTATATTGAAAATATCATCATCATGATCAACAACAAGAATAGCCTCTTCCGATCTCATTATAGGTCGAATATGTCCTTCCATCTCTTCAATGGTCTTCCCAAAATTCTTCTCCCTTTTGGTTTATAATTATACATTCTTCTTGGTATGCGCTGTTCATTCATTCCTAATACGTTCTGTAGATAAGCATTATGATAATATTTTATTCTTTCACAGAGATTAAATATATTAAGTTCTGTTCTTATGTCCTCGTTTTTCTTTTTATCGGTCCTTTGGTATCCTGCTATTGCTCTCAACATCTTCATTTCAGCAGCCTCTATTTGTTTACTCTCTACCTTTATTAATATCCAGGTTTCACATCCATAGATAAGAGATGTAACTGCCAATACTTTGTAAAACTTCAAAATAGTTTCTTTTCTAGTCTTATTGAAATAAAGTGCGTTTAATTGTGCCACATAGATAATTGGATCGTTTGATTGTAGTGTGTTTATCTTAATTTCTGTCATTGCCTAAATGACATCCCAAATAATTAAAATTCTGAACTTGGTCTATAATTACATTGTATATCATTATTTATGTTCTTATTGCACATTTTCCTTTCTGAGCTAATATTTTTGTGTTAGATGTAGATATTCTTAAATTGTATTTTAGAGAGATATTATTTAAAGTATAAAGCATTTTCTGATGCTGTCATTATTACTTGATCGTCTACAAAAAGCAGAGTTGTTGTCAACACACTTATATTGAAAATATTAATACTATAATATTGTTAGACAATTCAAACAACATTATGTCTATGAATGGATCAGATAAAAGACTTTCAAAATTACTAACTGAATATATTAAATATAAAAACGTTATTTGGCCAATGCTAAACTTTTAAAATAACTACAGTCCATATCAAAATTGAATACTAGTTTGTGTTTCTAATATTCTTAATCTGACAACTGCATAGTTTCATAATCAAATTATAAAATTATTTAAAAAATTGTTTTGGATGTACGTGGAAAGATAATTCAAATATATTCAGATGTTGTAATTTAATATTCGGATAAACAATCCGCGCCTTTCTCTTCCGTGATTATCGAGTCTGCAAAATATTCTTATCTCCATCTGTCCGTGAATATAGAAAACTTCAATTCCACTGGTCTACAGTTTTTTTTATGTCAGCTGTTAAAACAAAAGAAGGAATAGCTTCTGTTGGAATAAAGCGTTAAAGAAACGAGCGAGAGAAACAATCGTCATTAGGATAGTGGAATTGATGGTTCTACTTTAGACGAGCTTAGCGAAAAGCTTTGAGCGGAAGAATAGAAATAAAGAGAGGACAGAAGATTGCATTGCAGTAAATGGCAGCAGGCAGACAGCATCGAGAAAACTTTGAAGGCTGTCGAGAGGCGAAAAATTAATATGCAGCTCTTTCCTACAGCGCCAAGTTCATGGATTATTGAACAAGTAGAGAAAGATGGAAAAGAGGAGGAGAGGGAGAGAGAGAGAGAGAGAGGGGGGCTTCAAGTTATTTCCTCAAACCAAGCTATTTCCTTCGATTCAACTAAACAGCTACTTTTCTCCACATTTTGTGGTCCATCTCAGCTTCAACTTCTTTTTTAAAGTAATTTCCTATCGTTATCTGGAGCCAGCTTCATCTAATAAATTGGCTATTGGAATGTAGGAGGGGGAAGTAAAAGTAAAGATGAAGTCACATTAGAGACTAATATAACTTCTTCCATTCTCTTCTCCGACTCTCTCAACTATCATTATTAAATACTTATTTATGAGAACAACTTTTATTTCCATCAGATAAATTTAAGTCAAACAGTTATTCAATTGTTTACTTAGAAATCTCAATATCGTAAATTTTATATCAGTTTTATATAACATAAAAAGTATAAGGTATATTCACTAATAATATCGAAATATTTAACAAGACTTATTCGTTCTCGATACAATCGAATAGTAGAATTAGGAACCTCCCTATCAAATCATATTTTTATATGGTTCTTTGCTCAATTTTGCAAACTCTATTTTCAATACATACCCAGTTTTTACTTTTTGAGTTACAAAGATTGAAAGAGGTGTTTTACGGATTGATTTTGAAACCAATTACAAAAATTATTTAACTCCTTCAAACATATAACTCCATAGCACGACAGGCCTACCAGCCTGCTGTTGACTTCACATGTACCAATCACAGAGATGGACGATCATTCAACCAGTGTAAGGGTAATATATGGTCAGCAATTTGGGACTCCCAGCCGTTATAATTGATTTTATAAAACGTGTCCTTCAAATATATAAAATTTCAGTTCAAGTATGTCGAATATAATTTTTTTCGAGATAATAGAGATAATAAGTTATGTGATATTAAAATAACTCACAGTTAGGAATATGTAGTCACTTCCAATATTACTGCACTTGTGAAGAACTAGCAAATGAAGAGAATTCAAACAGAACTGTAAATTAACAGAATTAAATTTCAACAAAACAAATTAACAAATTTGGACTTCATTATACGTACCATGTTATGAAAACTGTTTAGCAGTTTGATAACATATATTTATTTGGACTTCATTATACGTACCATGTTACAAACTACTTATTTATGCCATTATAATTTATTATACTTACTTGATTACAGATTAAGGTTTCCATTATTATTTGCATATTGGTAAAAAAGCGTATATTTTGTGAATATTACAAAATAGGGTACTGTATTTAGTTTCGTCTATTTATAAAATTGAATGGAATAATAACAGACATAGCATGAAATAGATATCCTCTAATTTTGATTCAAATTTTGTAATTAAAAATGTGTTTTGAATTTATGACAAAGTCCAAACGTTGAATATATTTCAACTCTCGCTGATTATACGCTCTGATTAATCAATAAAACTTTGTTCCATCACAAAAGTTCTGAGATATTTTGGTACAATTTCTAGAATTGTTTTACCATAAGTTCTTCTGGAATACACCTACACTTTTCACGCTAATCATTAGAGAAATTAAATATGTTTTAAAATTTCAACCATCAAAAACATTTGTTGGAACTGAAGTAAGAAGTGTAAAACAAAGACTAAGGAAGAAACGTCTGGAAGACGAGGTAGATTTTTAAAGATATTGGAGAAAATACTAGATTACATAGAATACCGAATTACAAAGAAGAAGCCTTGGAGCTGGATTGAACTTCAGTGACGAAATATAGAAGCAATAGCTAAAGCGGTGTGTACTCACTGTCAGAATGGACTATACAAGATGGCCAAACGAGATCGTAGAATGGTTACTACCAGGGAGCAAGATGTTGGGAAGAACTAAACAGAATTGAAAGTGATATCCAGGATGTCATAAGGAAGAAAAGTACAGCTTAAACAAAGGAAACGGAATTTAGAAACGGAGTAAGAACGCCAGTTGTAACTATCTGCCAAACCATATTAATAAATTATTTATAACATGTAATGAGATTAAATTACATGATTATAATTTTGACCACCGCTGTGGTCTCGGAGTAAGGTCGCGGAGAAGCGGGCACAGGCTCGATCCCCGATCGGGCAATGTTTCCAAAGTGATTTTTATGCAGGTATTTCTGCACTTGTACGTTACGTTCAAGTTACCTTTACGACCCAAGCGGCCCCCGTACATGATCTTGCCGTCATAATCATCATTAACATATTCCTCATGTTTAGTATGAACATGCGAGTAAATGGTATATTTCATATGAAATGTTCGCATTGTCTCGAAGGTTATCCTAAACTGAGCCGATCACTCATTCGGTGAGGCCTTCCATGTCCTTTTAGTCAAATATACATGTGTGTGATCCAAAGTTTATAATCTCTCTCCTGAAAGGCTGTGCCTATAAGGCCCGGGTGGCTTTGGGCATATAAATGTATCTATAACTTGAGAGATTAAATTACGATGGAGAAGAAGAAAAATGTTATTTTATTAGGCTAGTGCCTTGTACAATTAAATAAACAAATTATTTGTAAACTTACGGAATTTGGTATCACAGTAACTGCATTAGACCAGAGCTCATAATGGTTATCGAGTTTAATTTCTTTTTCTCCAGAGGTTTGGTGGGACATAAAGGTTACTGGATTATAATTGAATGTTTACTTGAATGTTAAGGCCGGATAGGAATGAAACGTGCTCTGGGAGTAATATAAATAATTTACGCCAACTTTTTTCTGTGTATGTTTTTGTGTGTAATATCATTTAGTACCCGTATTTCGCCTGATTTTATTCCCGAGCTCTTTAAAAGCGTGCATGGATTATCCACATGCACTTTCTGTTTTAAATCTCTCCATAAATAAAATCACATATTTATTTACAGTGACGATATCCTGTTGGGCATACGTCATATTGCTCTTTATCTTTGGTCAACGCTAAAAAATAAGTAGTAATTGTAAGTTGATCTTATGTAAGAAGTGATCTTTATGGGAAACCAGTTGATTTAAGAAAGTTGAGTCTCTTAGTCTGGGATTGGCAGGACATGTAGCACGAATGGGGAATGAAACAGGGACATGGAAGCTCCTTGTAAGTAAACCATAAGGAAAGCGTGCAGTGCGTATGCCAATAATGAGGTAGGGTAATAATATTTACCAAGACTGGAGGAATGTGAATTATACATGGATATCTTCTCATAACATGCGTATGGTGCATTGTTTGTAGAATTGAAGTTCTAAATGAGCTCAGTGACAAAATCATACTTTAATAGATTAAATAAAATCTGTTGCTGGAGTATAATTGAATGCTCACTTGGCTGTTAAGATCGGATTACGTGTGTACTTTCTACAGACAAATGAACTTCACATTTTAGACCTGACCAATAATGACATACACTCTCCTTGGTACATAAAATCCTTTGAAATATCTAAATTCTCACACATTTGTCATAATGTCTTTACAACTTCCATTCCATATTTGTAATAGACGATTATTATCTAATAACTGTCATATTCTCCACAGTACAATTTATTCCTCTCATACAGAATCATATCAACACTATAAACATACGCTATACGTTTGTTTATAAAGCCGTAGTAACCTGCAAATCACGCCCAGAGTAATTATTATTTGGATATATATTATACATTACTCTAATATCAATGTTAAAAGAGAAAAAATGATATAATTTTAAAATCGGCCGAAGTGGAAACAGTCGATAAAAATACTTATCGTGAACCGACCATACAGAAAATCTACATTTACACACGAACCACGGAAACATAGGGTAACATACACAATCTTCACAATTATCTGACTTGCAACACACAAAAATAAAATTATTAATCGAAATAATCAGAAAATTCAGTCTACATTCATCATTATCATCTGCATTATTTTTCTTCTCATGCTCCTTCTTCAACATCTTCTCCCAAAGGTACGTATTTACACCGAAGCACTTATTCTCTTCTTTCAGTTGCCCATTTAATGTCTTGCTAGTGTCCCATCGTATCGTTTTGTTTTTCATATTCCAGAAAATACTTTCTTGAAATTCATCTTATTCTTTTCTTTAGTTTTTTTTTACATTTTACCAATACCATCAGGTTGTCGTTATAGAATTCCCGGTATTCCCTCCTGGAATTGCGGAATTGAACTCACATATTAGATTGGAGCGCCTGGTAGGCGAACGTACGTTACCCCGAGGATATGATAGGAGATGAAGCGTCAGGAGAGTCTTTAATCCTAAAATTAAAGTAAATCCAAATCATGGAAGGGGACATTAATAACACTGGTCTACAAAAATGATTTTTTTTCTTTCACAAGAATAAAAATAATATATTCTAGAATTATCTTTAATGCTTAATTCAAATATCATTTCAGTTTATCCCCATCAGGCAGGAGATTTGTGTGATATTAATTTGATTTTTTTATAATACTACTCATTCTGATTTACCTACAAAGTGGTAGATAGTGATTTTGTGGCCAATATTAAATCTAGATTATATATCTTGTTTGTCCAGTAGTAGTCAGCTAGCATATTAGAACACCACTTGCTTTGGTACCTGTTTTGCATTGTAGAAATTTGCTGATGAAAACGCTCACCGTGTTCATCTCTGACAGCCCCAAGATATTCTGGGAAGACGTCTAAGTGAGAGTCCAAGAAGTGAACTTTTAAAGAGATGTTGCATCCCATAACTTTATAAGAATGCAGAAGATCAGCCACTAGGTTACGATAGTTTCTGCTTTGTAGTTTTCATGGGAAATTGTAACATACATTTTTTAAAGACAGCCAGGCTGCTTTTTCAAGTGGATTTAACAGTCCTTTAAAATGTTCATCAGTCATTAATGATCATATTTGTGGTCGTATAAAATTCCTTATTTCAGTATAGCATCACTGTGTTTGGATAATTTCGGCATCAGGTACAAGAATCCAACAGAAAGTTTATCCATAGCTTTCACGAAATTTTTCATTATTCCTAACTTAATATGCAAAGGAGGCAAATGTATTTTTTAGGACTGAGTAAACATAAATGTGACATATATTTCTGGCAGGGATAAAAGATTCACGCCAAGATTTTCTAACGTAGTGAGACTGACACATCACAATGCCAGATTAACACGTCTGGGCGCGTCAAAACATGAATGAACCAGCACAGACTTGTATTTTGGTGCTTCAGCTTGATATTATGTATACTTTCCTTAAATACAGATTGAATAAAATCGCTACATATAAGGTAAAGGTTCCTATGACAGGTCAAACAGAATGCAAAAACCAGATTATAAAATGTATTTGTCACACAAACACTGTGCCTGATGGAAATATTCTGACTACATTTCTGAATTCACAATAAAAATGCACTAGTGTCACTAATCAGATTTCTTGTAAAGAAAATCTTGTCAATCAGTGTAATTATCTTTAAAAAACATCCCTGTGGTCTGACCAAAATTCGAACACGTGACCCATGAACTGTAGTCAGAAGCTCTGACCACTAGAACAAGAGGCTGTTTTACAGAAGTTATTTTGAATGTGAATATTATTATATAATTGAAGGGATTATATTAATTCAATTACTTTCGATTTGAACTGAATTGTTATACAAAATAAAACACTTCATGTTTAAAATGTGCTACTTTGAGATAGAAACTGATGTCGTTATAACGTCTTAGAATGGCGTTATTCCTGGGAACGTGATTTTCACAGTGATGTGAGAACTAGGGTAGATCCGCTAAGTAGCTGGCTGTAATCCACGTGCTATCTGCAAAGTAAGTTGGCATCGGTCCCGAACCCCAGCCAATTTCACTCCGTCTTAACGTAGCAAAAACCAGTTCAGAGTTCTTGATACCAGACACGTGATGTTTCAAGTTTTAAAGTAAATGGGTTCCCTTTCGCACCTGGCGACACACACAAACGCGTGATTCAAATTTCAAGAGGACCTGCTCATATCGCATATTATTCACATTTCTTCCACAGCAGTTTTTTTCTTTCCTTTGTCTTTCCTTTTATTTCTTCTCCTTTTATTGTACTTTGATGTTGGCACTTATATTTACCAATGACTTACTCCCTTGCTTTCATTTATGTTTGTTTTAGAGAGGGTAGGAGTATAAGTAGCTAACTCCTATTGAAATAAAATATTCTATATTTCTATTATCTGACATATTAATATATTTTTTCGTAATTAAGGCTACAAAATTAAAAATAAATTATACGATGTCTTTTAGATATCATAAAACAATAAGTCCAAATTAACATTTAAATAATTATAGTTTGGCAACAGCATACCATTCAGGTACAGTTTTTTTCACTCTGTACAAAAATAAGAAGGTAAAATTTTAATTATAAGTATGTACAAATCTGCCATACTACTTTGGCTGTTGTACCTCTAATATTTTGAATGTAGGTTTATGATTACATTTAACTTACAATATATAACTTTTCATACAAAGTATTGATGAAAATATAATTTAGACCTATAGGGAACTGCTTTACTGAATTTCTTATATAACCTTAAGCATATAATGAGTTAAATATGGAAACTACTATAATTTCACTAACACCATTTTCACACATATTCAAAGTCTTCCTTATTTTATTCACAATGAGTCACTTTTTACACAAAATAATTATTATCCTGTATGAGTCTATTACACACACTTTATTTTATAATTCAGAATTTCTCATTCGTAGCACTTTAATTCGCGAAACATTCTTCCTTGGATATCACAAACCATTCGTCGTCTTGAAATAAAGATTGCTCATTATGGACTGCGCCTGGTCTTATATAACTTATAGGAGTTTCCAGAGGCGGCCGACCACGTACACCGGCCTCCGCGCCGCTAGATCAATCGCAAAAGCGAACCATTACATAAAAAAATAAGTCTGGAGAGATCAGTTGCAATACGAATACGAATCCGAATCCCTTATGACCTATAAGACGGGAATTAAGCCTTCCAGCCGCCCGCGAAATTCAAATACGGACATTTGAGCAACTGATAAAAATCAACATACAATTTATATTAATAAGAGTTACTTTTTACTCCAATTTTCTACCGATTCCCCTTAATACGAGTAGATGAGTTAAATTAGTATATAACATTGTCCCTTATTCTCGTTCTTAATTTATTTCAGGGACGTTCTAGTCCCAGGTTAGGGCTATCTAGGCCTGTCGCTTTTGGAAACATCTAGTGCCAGGTTGCTTAACATCAATTATATCTCTCCACCTTAAGTCGCGTCTGCCCAGATACATATTTTCTTGCGCGGAAAATAATTACATGTTTCATTTCCGAGAACGTTTTATATATTTCTGTAAACACAAAACGAAAATTATGACTTAAATTACATCGAAGGAGACATTATCTACACGTAAAGGCCTAAAATATTTGTGTAAATTAAATAAATTTCATGATATTATAATAACTTTCTTGTTTTAACAGGAATCACCATTATCGTAAGTGCAAATATTTAGTTTAGTTGTGCCTAATAAATTCCGCCTATGTTATGAAATAGATAATTATAACGTATGTTAGAGCAGTCTCCACTTACTAAAATATGTAGAGAAAAACAGCCTGTATCGTATTAAAAAAGAATATGAATGTGTTGCTGAAACAGTTGCTGTAAAAATTCACAATTGTATACATTAATCTGACAACTCAAATAGAAAATAAAT
>JASPKZ010004812.1:0-21534 GCA_030220185.1 Diploptera punctata | reverse complement strand
GCACTATTTTTCTTGTAGAACTTCGACATTTTCTTGGGTGACCTCATAGATATATTTTCCATAATTTAAGAATTCTAAACAATGTTTTAAGAAGCATTTGAAAATGTTTAAAATAGTAGGTGTTATGCCTACACTAGGGCCTAACTGTCATAATAATAAAATACTATAAAAAAGTCGATAAAGGATAGACACATATACATGTGTATTATATCAGAAAATAGGGAATAATTAACCGCACTGAAAAAACATATTAGTTCATACTCATATAATATAAAAAACGCTAGTAAAAGGCATGTTTCTATATCCTGGATCAAAACCATGTCACAAGATTCCAGAATTATTTAGTCAGAAAGATGACCACATTATATAAGAGTAATGTGAGTTGCGCGAAGTGAAAGTAGAACAAAGCTTTCCATTTTGACATAGATGAAGGTTTCGAACTAGATCATGAACTTTCCACCCAAATTTCCCCGATTAGAAACTTAAAATTTATCATATAAATATTCGCGATTTTTTTAAACGAAGGCAGAACGGCGGCGGGGACCGAACGCGGTCCTCCTGCGGGGGAGGCAGCTCTACATTGTAATATGAGTATTTTTATTATCATTTCTTTAATGGTCATTTTTCAGACATAGAATTAATTAAAGGACCAAATGGTCCAAAGAACTTAGAATAATGAACAAAGTTGAATCTTTTAAATTATTATTTTCTCTCTCTGAATTTTAACACTTTTAGTATTTTGACGCTTGGCAATATGGCGATTTTAGCTGATTTTAATAAGTGTTTTATATGTTGTTGATCTAATATTACTATATGTTTTGATTTTTCAAATAAATATGTCATTTTATTGTTTACTGTGTTTTAACATGTTTAAATGTGGAATTCATCCTCCAAAACCAAGGCCAAACGCTCGGGCCAAAGACCACTTAAACAATAGGGATCTTCACGCTACCTACAAGCAGGGCTTAACTGACCCCCGCGTAATAGTAGGAAATGTTAATCAAAAACAAATCCATAACCCAATAATTTGACAAAAGTTGTTTTGAATGTTTAAAAATTCAGTGACCAAACAAAAACTTCAAAGTGCCTACAAAGGGATAGGTTAAACTAAGATAAAGAAAGTCATTACTAAAGAAACGTAACAAGATTTATCTTCACAAGCATAGTCCACCGCAACTGTCTGGCATTAAAATGAAATGGATATACTTACTGAATAGTATTTTGAAAATATTATTTTGTTATTGGTAAAATTGGCCTTGCTGTAGGAATATGCATGCCTTTAACAACAGTCTAATGTTTATATTAGAGTATACTGCAAATCATAACCTACTGGTTTATTGGGATAGTAGTTAAAATTAATTCAGGAAGAATACGTAATGTTAAAACGTTTCAATATTTAGGATCTGTTTTAGATAAAAATGAGAATTCAACTACAGAAGTTGAAAAGGAATAACTGATGGAAGAAGAACCATTGGCATGTTAAACTCAGAGCTTTGGAATAGAAATATACTATAGAACGAAGAAAAACTATATTTCAAGTTCTGTTTTACAATGCATTTTATTATATGGATCCAAAACCTGGACAAGTAAGTAGAAAAACAAGCCAACAAGCTGTTAGCAGTAAAAATGAATTTTTGGAGGCGACCGGCAAGAATTTCAGGAAGGGATAAAGTCAGAAACAGCACAATAAGGGAAATAATGCAGGCTGAAAAAAAAACATAGAAAAAAAATAGAAGAAAAACGGGCTGAGGTTACCTGTACTGTTTGTCGCACATGATTTTCCATAAAACATCCTTACGCTACTGTTGCACTACACATTTTTAAACACTTTTGTACTATTTTAAACCATTTTGGAATCATTTTATAAACATTTCTTACGATTTTTAAATATTGAAAATATTTATATATTTACAATAATATTGTGAATCGAATTTTACAGATAGTAAATGCTTAATGTAACATCCGCTAGATGGTTCTCAAATCGGTATTACCAACATTCACAAATAATTCCAAACCATATTTCAAGAAATAAACTTCATTTTGTTAGATTCTGATGAGACAAGTTAGTGTGCATAAAATTAGTTTATAGTTTATTAAATAATATGCATGTAATTTGTTTTGTTAGGTTAGGAAATGGGAAGTTAGTTTACATCCATTTTTTTAGCATTTGGGAATTTATTCCAAAAGTTGATAATGCCAACATCAGAGCATCTACCGGAAGCTACATTAACCATTATAGGAACTCCCACAAGCACATTGCGATTCTGTAGAATTTAGAAGAATTCACCTTTTTCGAAAAACGTTTGAAATGGTATGGACACCTTATAAGAATGGAAGAAGATAGAATACCAAAGAAGATCTTTGTTTGGAAAGCTAATGGAAGAGGCAGACCTAGAGAATGTTGGATATATGGAGTAAGAGTATGGAAGCTAGAGATTTGAGGGAAGAGGATGCTTTATACAGGAACCTCTGGTGACAAATCACTTTGGGTTGAAGGAGAAACATTGTATTGTGGAATATTCATAATAAATAAAAAAGTTAAGGGTGTGGTCGGTTTGGTGCCTCTCACATTCTACACGTACATTCTTATGCCACTGATAAAGTTAAAATTAAAAACAAAGGATTTGCCACAAATACCATATCCTATGATTAATCGTATCCAGATCTACGTTAATTTCTACACATATAATATCCCAACATTACCTTTTGCTTTATTATCCTTGTCTTTAGTTTTACTTAATACATTACTTATCTTCGTCTAAAAGGGTTAACCACCTCGAATAACTCATATATTAATGTCCAGACGTAAATAATACAAAATTTGTACATCAAACATAACTTGTTTATTGAGAAAGACGCCATGTTTAAACTGAATGAACCAGCCAATGCAATGGGTGCAGCGGTTTCGTCTGTCTGCAGCCTACTTTTACTTCGCTGCAATAGCTGCAAGTCCGCTAGAGCGCTTTATTGCCCGCTGAATGATATGCTGCAGATAAAGCGCTGGCCGCTGAATGCCCCCACATATATTCCATCCATCCATAGTAATTCTGCCCGAGGGCAGGTCTTTCACTGCAATCATAGTATTTTCATGCTATGCTTTGCAGCTTTAGTAGGGAACTATAGGTTTGGTAGCTTTCCGTTGTTTTCCACACCGGTGAAGGATGATAAGGATGAAGATGATGGCCGGATGTTTTTCGGGGACCGTTGGTCCCTAAGCTTCCTGGCATTTGTCTTACAGGTGAGGAAAAAACTCCGATAAAAACCTCACCCAGGAGCCTGTCCCGACCGAGAATCGAACCCGGACCCGCTGCTTGACAATGCAGCACGCTACCCCGAGACCATAGCGGTGGACTCATATATGTTAAGATAATTATTTTATTTGGCATTAGAGTGTCCATTGATTGGAAATATGGATGTATGAAAAATATTATGTCCGCGCAACTAGGAAGTACCGGGTTCTACAGTATCAGGGAGTTAGATAAAATGGAGACTTGTTGTCGTGATACTCATCACAGAGAATGATATTTTTGGGCTTTTATGGGCCGTCTATTGCGCTTGCTTCAGGAATTAATATACTATCGATCAGAACAAGTTTATAAAAAAATAAATTAGAAAAATTTATAACATTTTATTTACCGCTTTTGAATCCATAATCTATCAGAATGTGGGTTATTAATTGCTGATCATAAAGTTAAATATTGAAATAAATAAAGATCTCGGCATGTGCCGTCGTCCTCAACTTGGTTAAAACATTTTAAAACTGTATACCAGAGCCGCCCATACTTACTCGAATCGCGTGCCAAATAGAAGATTCAAGGTGGCGCGGGCCGCCGTAGATCCTTTTATAACTGTTGCCGATTATTATTATTATTATAATTATTATTATTATAATAATTATTATTATTATTATTTCAGAAGATCTAAGTAATATTAATAATAATATTAAATATTAAGATATCAACCTGCAGGAAGAAGAAGACCAGGACGTCCACTCAAAAGACATCTGGATGGTGTTTCTCTTGAGGCCGAAACATATCAACAAATGGCCTAAATTCGTAAATGTACTATGATGATGATGGTGATGATGATGATGATGATTATTATTATTATTATTAATTATTATTGTTGTTATTAATTTAGGAGATTTCACATCACCTTCCTGCGCTCAGTTAAAATACTGTAGTTCCAAAATCTCCAACGTCCAATCCTTTCTCCCTCATGCTGCTCAAAACACCCATCAATCCACGTTATTTTTGAATATCCTCTTTTTCTTCTTCTACCAAGTGGCACCCATTCTAGTATTCTCCTTGGGAATCTGTCTTCTGTCATTCTTTTAAATGGCCATATCATTTTATTATTTGTTATTTTATTATTATTATTATTGTCGTTATTATTATTATATTATATTATTATTATTATTATTATTATTACTTACTCACTGGCACTATCGAACCCGTAGGTTCATGGCCGCGCGGACATAAGCTCTCCATACATCCCTATCCTGAGCCAATGCTTTTCCATCTATTTAATATATTATTATTATTATTATTATTATTATTCCATCCATCCATAGTAATTCTGCCCGAGGGTAGGTCTTTCACTGCAATCATAGCATTTTCATGCTATGCGTTGCAGCTTTACTAGGGAATTGTAGGTGTGGTGGCTTCCCGTTGCTTTCCACATTATTATTATTATTATTATTATTATTATTATTATTATTATTATTATGACAAAGTAAATAGAAACAAATTATTATAAACCCTCAAATATGATGAAATTCCAGACCAACTGAAAAAACTATATATGATATTTAAAAGGATAACTAGCTACCGAGGTAGGGCATCAACTATTTACAACAATTCAAAATAATTAAAAACAGCGAATTTAATGACATTACTAACAGCCTATAACGTACTGCCCCAAGCTCAATATTATGTAGTCTTTTTCATTCTCCTGTTTGTTCTTTTCTCTTTGGTTCAAACACTTTCCTAAGAATTTTATTGCTAATTACTTGTACTTCCTGCCTTGAAATAAGTCTATATTTCGCTTCCACGTAGTCCTAATATAAGTGGAAAAATGACCGTTTTGTATATTTTACTTTATTGTATTATTATATTATTCATCGTTACTGCGTAAACATAATTCCTAAATATTTGTGTTATTCATTTCATATATCTCAATGATAGATAAATCATATTTGAAGAAAAAAAATTGAACCCGGGGCCTTTGGTTTCCTAGACCAAGTGCTCTACCGACTGAGCTACCGGAGCAAGTTCCGATCTAAAATCTTAGCGTATAATTTTTCTCTTCAAATGTGATTTATCCATCATTGAGATGTAAGAGTCCACCGCTGTGGTCTCGAGGTAGCGTTCTTCTGCCTTGTCACGCAGTGGATCCGGGTTCGATTCCCGGTCGGGACAGGCTCCCGGGTGAGGATTTTTTCGCGGTTTTTCTCACCCAACGGTCCCCAAAAATCATCCGGCCATCATCATCATCATCACCCTTTTATCTTTGTCATCATCATTCTTCACCGGTGTGGAAAGCAACGGGAAGCTACCACACCTATAATTCCCTAGTAAAGCTGGAAAGCATAGAATGGAGATGCTATGATTGCAGTGAAAGACCTGCCCTCGGCGGCAGAATTACTATGGATGGATGGAGATGTAAGAAATGAATCATAAAATCATCGAAAGAAGTCGTACTGGCTTCATAATCTAATGTATATTTCCCACATATGTCTTCTTAAAAAAGAAGCTGCCATTTGCAAAGACAGAAGCAAAGGTGTCATAGCATTTAGTGCGCGGAAATTACAACGTATGTAGAGAACAAAATGCGTTTAGATCGGAACTTGGTCCGGTAGCTCAGTCGGTAGAGCACTTAGTTTTGAAAACCAAAGCTCACCGGATATCATTTTTCTCTTCAAATATAATTAATTCCTAAATATTTATATTTTCCCGCGGATTTAATTATTGTAAAATAACAATATATGTATATATAAATTACGCTACAATACATTCTTTATTAATCAAACTATGGTAACTAGTTGTTATTATATTAAAGCGATATTAGAGTGATACATTCAAGCGATTAATTGAAGTGATTTATTGAAGTTATAGATTAAACTTATAGATTGAACATATATATTGAACTTATAGATTGAACTTATAGATTGCAGTCATAAAATAATGTGTGTTTTAGGCACACTTTATAATTACTTTTTTCCGACTCCCGCCCCCAGACGGCGCGGCAATGATGGCCCAGAAATCAATGAAGGTGATTCATCTGGACCCATTCGGGCCAATCCGGAAACACCATACCCAATGCGATGGCAAGAACAAAGGAGAAGAAACCCAAGGAACAGAGTATATACATTGAATGAACTGAATGAGATGATAATGGAAACTGAACATGAATTAAATATGTCCATTGGAGAGAGTAACGCCATCAGAACCACCCGGCATGACAGTTCACAGATTTTTAACGCTCCTCCGGCATGCTATGTTTCCGCAGTTCGGAGATAATACTATTTAACTCTCCAATCTTATATGTTCAGATATAGAACTACAAAAAGAACGTTATAAAACAACAAAATAGAAATGAAAGGAAATAGAAAGAAGAGAACGAGTAATAGAAAATTCACGTCCTTTCTCTTCAAACTTGGGTAGAAGAATTTTTCCATTATTATTTACTGATATTTGATATTTTTGTAACAGATCCAGTAGTAAGCCTATCATTTAATAACGAACATTCGTTAGCACCACATTAGGCCTAAAGATAAAAAACCAACTGGTGCCATCACCACACTGCACTTAAAGTGACTGGATTAATTGACGATACATTAAAGCGGAACATATGGATACTACTATTTAACTCTCCAATCTTATATGTTCAGATATAGAACTAAAAAAAAGAACGTTATAAAATAACATCCACGAGACAACAAAATAGAAATGAAAGGAAATAGAAAGAAGAGAACGCGTATTAGAAAATTCACGCCCTTTCTCTTCAAACTTGGGTAGAAGAATTTTTCCATTATTATTTACTGATATTTGATATTTTTGTAACAGATCCAGCAGCAAGCCTATCATTTAATAACGAACATTCGTTAGCACCACATTAGGCCTAAAGACTAAAGATAAAAAACCAACTGCTGCCATCACCACACTGCACTTAAAGTGACTGGATTAATTGACGATACATAAAGCGGAACATTTGGAGGAATACCAATTGTTTAGTTTCTCCGCCCCACAACATTTACATCTGGTGATATTTCCTATTAAAGTGAAGCTCATTTCGAGTACACAAATACGGACGATGGAATAATAATCAGGCGACTTCGCTTCCAAGAACGTAGGAATTCCCTCTCAAACATAAAGTTCTCAACTGGAACGTAGAAGCACTAAAAAAACGCGAATAAATACGCGCCAGGATATCAAAAGAAGAAGGGCGCAGCCGAGCTACGAGCCTTAAAAATTAACATAGACACCCCAGAGAGACAAACAATATAGAAATAACATGTAGTCCAATAGCATACGGACAGCTAAGAGGCTCATCCAAGTAACTCATACCAATCTGGACAGAACTCTACAAATGTGTAAACAGGAGAAACATACCAGACAAAAAATACATATGCACAATCATCTAAATCAGAAATAGTGGCAATAATCCGGCCCATGACGTGCCATGTTTGTCCAGCAGGACATCTGTACCACATGCATGTAATAAAACACCATTCTTGTTTCTTTTGTTGTTTTATTTCATAAAGTTCTGTGAATAGTGTAATATACATACTTAATTAGGATCTCTCTCCATTTCATTACTAACATTTATTTCTAAACCTAAATTGTTAAAATACACACTTGTTCTACTTGTTTATCATCTATGTACAACTGTGTTTTTGAGCTTACTAATGAGTTCTCAAAAATGCTATATGTTTTTTTGTGCAATTCCATTATCCATCTATAGTAATTCTGCCCGAAGGCAGGTCCTTCACCGCAATCATAGCATTTTCATGCTATGCTTGCAGCTTTACTAGGGAATTGTAGGTGTGGTAGCTTCCCGTTGCTTTCCACACCGGTGAAGGACGATGATGATGATGATAAGGATGATGATGATAATCATATGATTTCGGGGACCGTTTGCGCTTTAAAGTTTTTCTGATATTTGTCTTACAGGTGAGGAAAAACCCCGATAAAAACATCACCCAAAAAAACTGCCCCGACCGGGGATCGAACCCGGGTCCACTGCGTGACAAGGCAGCACACTACCTCGAGACCACAGCGGTGGACAATTCCATTATAAGGAACCATTTTATCATGACCACAGTTTTATAATGTTAATAAAAAAATACTAACAATAGAAAGATCACAGCCTATTGTATTCAACGCAATGTTCATATTTGCATTAGGTATATACAAACCGTTCGTAGCTCGGCCGGACCGTTCCACGGTTGCCTTGGACTGGATGAGTATTATCGTGCCTTCCGCCAGAATTACACATGCACTTCCGAAAAGTCATTGGTACGGAGCACTACCTACTATGGTAAACATTACAAATTACTACTTGTACTAACTTACATTATGTTTACCTGCATCACAACACGAGCTGAAAGTGATGGACTTGAAGGTGAATGCATTCCCTCTATTTCTGAAAACAATTATGGTTAACTCGCAAAAGTTCGTATTGACTGATTGCCTGTATTTCTCTCGTTATGTCGTCCTTCAATTCTTGTAATGTGTGCGTATTTGATGCGTACACTTTATTCTTTAACGTTCCTCATAAATAAAAATCGCATGGCGACAGGTCAGGGGAACGAGGTGGGCACAATCCTCGACTGATTATAATATAGGATATTTCAAATGTTGATTCTTGTCGTCATTACAACACCAAAACGATGCATTTGCGGACATAGTTTCTTCTTTAAAACTTTATCTACTACTAGCGTACCCGGCAGACGTTGTCCTGCCCGAACGTTCAATTCTCATGTCATGGACGGACGATAAAAATGTTACTTTTTTACCATAAAATTCAGAAATTATGACATAATTAGATATTATTAAATAAGTTCGCAAGAAAACCTCTTACAGCCTTCTGTTGTGGCTCAAGAAGTATGAATGATGACGTCACACAGTCATGAACATTAGAATTGTACCCTCCTTTGCAGATAAGTTAAGAACCGTCATATAACAATTATATTAGAGTGAAAAAAAAAAGATAAATTGATGAGAGTGAGTCAAAACAGTTATTTCCCCCCCCCCCAGCTAGATTTCATTTCTGACCCATACTGGCCGACATTCCATGAGAAAAATGTCTTCCCCCGTAGAGATTCGAACCATCGTAAGTCCCGTAGTTCTGCACCAAGACTGCTTGCTTTAACCACTCGGCTACGGCGCGAGACTCTTGGTTTCAATCAAAGACAAAAATGGTTATTGTGAGTTATCCGTAAGAGATAAGGGACTCTTGGTATCAATGAAAGACAAAAATGGTTTTTGTGAGTTATCCGTAAGAGATAAACATATGCTGTCGCGGACTTTTTTGTAAAGATTTTTGAGATATTCAATTCTGTGTACATTAATTTTGCGTATTTCTTATGGTTTAGGCAGCGTAAGCTATTTAAGCGTCCAAAGAGCTACTTTTTTCATGTTTTCCACTACAAAGGGCGATTTTTAAGGGTGTAAGAGTTGAGTATCACAACTCTCTTATAACCTATGTTCATCCCGGGAATCTCCTGAACATTTTGCAAAAATCCCCATCACAATCGGATCAACGGTATGGCCGCACATAAAGTACGCACAAACAGATATACAAACAAACAAACATTAATTGTTATATATAAGATTACATCCAAGTTAAGATTGAAAGTAATATCTCTGAATGCAGATCAATTAATCAAGGAGTTAGACAAGGATGTGGTCTTTCACCAATGCTCTTCATAATATACATGAACTCAATTATTAAAGAACGGAGACTACAACCACATGGCAGTATACCACTTAATAGATTATATAATTTAGACACCCTATTATTTGCAGATGAAATTGTGTTTATAGCAAATTCAGAAGATGGCCTACAACGTTCAGTCCACTCTTTTCACCAAATTGCAATAAACTACAACATGGAAATCTCAACAGAAAAATCTAAAGTCATGGCTTTTCTAGGAAAAGACCCAGCTCGCAGTAAAATTGTTATTAATAATAAAATATCAGAACAAACTAACACATTTAACTACCTCGGATACCAAGTTATATAGGAAGAGAAATATTTTAGTCAAAAAATTATAAAATTTAACAGACTAACAAAAATTAAAATAATATTTTCAAACCAAACACAGTTCAGCAACACACACGAACAGGAATTTATAAAACTCTGGCCAGACCCATATTATATTACGGCAGTGAGGCCTGGACAATTCGCAGTGTAGATGAACAAAGACTAACTGCGGCAGGAATTAAATTTATTAGACGTGCTGCAGGCTACTCAAGAACAGACCATAAAAGGAATTCTGAGATTCTCAGAGAATTACAAACAGAATCAATCATTGGATATGTACAAAAATACAGAAACAACTGGAAATGTCACGTAAAAGAATGATCAGGACAAGAATATCACGTCAAATGTTAAATTACCAGCCACCCGGCAAGAGATCTTTGGGCAGACCCTTCAAATGTTGGATTGAGACCGTAACAGACCATTAGGTCTATCACATGAAAGGAAGAAGAAGAAATAAGATTATTATTATTGTCATTGTCATCATTATCAACAGCATTATTATTATTATTATTATTATTATTATTATTATTATTATTATTATTATTATAAGTATGTGTTGATTTCCTGCTTTTCTTGTCATGTCGTTATAACACATTTCACAAGTTCTTGATCCATTACTGGTAGACTAATATTTTAGGTCTACTCTTAGCATACAACATATTGGAATGCTACAGGCGTACAGGAGTCGGACAGAAAGTGTAGGGGTGACATGTGGTCAGCATGTCGGGTCCCCCAGCCGTTGTAGCTGGTTTTCTCAACCTGGAGCCGCTACTTATTGTAGCAACCCAAATGCCTCACAATGCTGGATGGAACCGCTCCCATACTGGCCGAAATTCCTTGAAAAAAATGTCTTCCCCCATGGGGTCTCGTACCAGCACAAGTCCCGGAGCTCTGCGCCAATGCTTCCTGCCTTAACCACTCGGATACGGCGCGGGACAAGGGAAGTAATACAACTCCTGAATTGATCGATTGAATAACCCTTACTACCTCCATCTACGCCGCATCCTACCTTAATACACTCTGCTCTTACTCAAGCAGGGAGTCCATCTGTTCTATACAGTGGGTTGCCATTGCTTCATTCTGGTTTCAATTTTTATTCATTGGAGTTAAAAATAGCAGATCATTTTTTGAACACTGCTTAGGTACATCACAACGCTTCTCTGGGAGATATTTCTAGAAAGGGTTTGGTATGCATTGGTTGACAGCTCCCTTGTAAATCATGGAGTTCTCAACTAAAATTACAGTTTAAATAAATTATTTGCTTTGTTATAAAATATGTTGAAAATTATATATTTGTATCACCACATATTTCCTACATATTTTAATAAAATTTGTATTATTATGTAGGTCAACATATTAAATCTGCAAATAATACAGGGAAGTGTATAAAACACTGGCTCTTCCAACTCTTTTGTATGGTAGCGAAGTATGGTCGTTGAAACAGAAGAATATACAGAGACTTAGATCTGCTGAAATGAGATATCTTCGGAGGACTACAGGATACACACTACTAGATCACAAAAAAAAATGAAGACATCTTAGAAGAATTACACATGGAATCTTTAGAAAACAAAATTTCTGATTATAAGTCAAGATGAATACAACATGTTCATCGAATGGAAGATCACAGAATACCCAAACTAATGTTAAGATATCAACCTGCAGGAAGAAGAAGACCAGGACGTCCACTCAAAAGACTTCTGGATGGTGTTTCTCTTGAGGCCGAAACAGGTCAACAAATGGCCTAAATTCGTGAATGTACTATGATGATGATGATGATGATGATAATACAGGGATAACATACAATTCCTCAAAGAATTATTGGACACTAAATATAACAATTTTCAAAGTTATATAAGAATTACCCACCGCTGTGGTCTCGAGGTAGCTTGCTGCCTTGTCACGTAGCGGGCCCGGGTTAGATCCCCAGTCGGGGCAGTTTTTCTGGGTGAGGTTTTTATCGGGGTTTTTCCTTACCTGTAAGACAAATGTCAGGAAAACTTTAAGGCCCAAATGGTCCCCCAAATCATATGGCCATCATCCTTATCATTATCATTTATATAATTTAGGTCTATTCTGCTCTAAAGAAAGATAAAAAAACTAATATTAATATTAAAAGGAAACTTCAACCCAGTATTCTATTTAATAATCTAATTTCCCCTAAATCATCCTTCACCGCCATGGGAAGCTACCACACCTACAATTCCCTAGTAAAGCTGCAAGCATAACATGAAAATGCTATGATTACAGTGAAGGACCTGCCTTCGGGCAGAATTACTATGGATGGATATAATAATTATATTTGAGATGGAAATTTTGAACCTCCAACTCAAATATAATTAAAAGAAACGTAATAGTGTTATTTCCTGCGTACATTAAAATATGTTATATAAGAATAACTTTTCTAGTTTACCTGAGCTGTTTTTTCTCCAAATATTTGTATTTTCTCATTGATGTACTCCCATATTGGCATTGAAGGCAATGATCTAATTTTACGTCCTTTCAGAATCATTTTTATTAAAATGCTTTACCTAGAACAAATAAAAATATATTATTCACTTTTTTAAGATAGTTTGGATAGGACCGTTTGGCCTTCTCATTCAACCAGGAAATGCAATAATACATATTTGAAATAAATTTAAATATGTTATATTCTGCATATTAAATAATATTAGTCGATCGAAATTACTTTATTACAAAAACTAATTACATCTTTGATAAACAACTACACATTTTCTTGAAATAATATAAAACAATTAATGATTAATGGATTTACACACTGATTGAAAGTTAATTTATTTTAATTCTCTACATTTTATGTAAAGCTTCCTTATGAAACTTTTTAGTCATAACAGGGTTAAAATTTGAAGATTTGTACGAACTATAATTTAGATCTATTCTGTGTGACCAGCAGATACCTGACTTTTATACATACGGCTGTTATTTTAATGATGAAGAATGGAAAATGATGGTAATGGTAAATAATAATAATAATAATAATAATAATAATAATAATAATAATAATAATAATAATAATAATAATAATAATAATAATAATAATAATAATAATAATAATAATAATAATAATAAAAAATAAAATAAAATAATAATAATAATAATAATAATAAACAAATAATAATAATATACTAAATAATAATAATAATAATAATAACCAATAAATAACAAAATAGCGGTAATAATAATCATAATAATAATAATAATAATAATAATACTACTAATATAATAATAATCTCCACTTAGTACTTTTTCTCAATTTTCAGGAATTTCTACGGAAAATTTGTGGAGAGTTTTTTCTAAGGTCCAACAGAGATATATATTTCTCCAGAATTCAAGTTTTTCAACTTTTATCTCTTAGCTGCCGATGATGGTTATATATTTATAAAAGAAAAAAAAAAGATCAATTTGAAGGCAACTTTGAAACAACCTATAAATATCATTTCCATCCATAGTAATTCTGCCCGAAGGCAGGTCTTTCACTGCAATCATAGCATTTTCATGCTATGCTTGCAGCTTTACTAGGGAATTGTAGGGTGTGGTAGCTTCCCGTTGCTTTCCACACCGGTGAAGGATGATGATGATGGCCATATGATTTCGTGAACCGCTTGGGCCTTAAAGTTTTCCTGACATTTGTCTTACAGGCGAGGAAAAACCCCGATAAAAACCTCACGCAAAAAACTGCCACGCCCGGGATCGAACCCGGGCCCGCTAAGTGACAAGGCAGCACTCTACCTCGAGACCACAGCGGTGGACAAATAGCATTTATCACGGCAAAAGAAAAAGTTTGAGGTTACAAGCACTAATGAAAGATAATGAAGTGCACATAGAAAACTCAGCGAAAAAAAAAAAATAAATAAAATCAAAGTCGAGACGATAACAATAAAATGACTTAAAGAAGAAGGTGAACGGATTGGAATGCTACGAGTATAAGGATATTTTTTAAAAGAATAAAACGGATATTTTATGCAATGGAAATAAAACTTTAAATGACAATTATTACAATACTGCGTTTGATAGTATCAATGTATGTTCTTACTGACTATAATTTCTGAAACTAATATTTTAATGGGAATTCGTCAGATAAACTGCATTAATGCTTTATTTTTTTATCTCGAATATCGTATGTGATAAGCCTGTGAGGATGACGAAGGCTCTAATTAGAGATGAATAATAATGTGTAAGTACGGTAGTATACATGATTAAACAGCTAAATATTTAATAATAATAATAATAATAATAATAATAATAATAATAATAATAATAATAATAATAATAATAATAATAAATAAAAAAAATAATAATAATAATAATAATAATAATAATAATAATAATAATAATAAAAATAATAATACTAATAATAATTCAAGTCCCGTTGGGATCAGGATTTTTAAACTGACCCAAACCCTCTGGCGGTACTATGGCCCTGGGGTCGACTCAGCCTCTAACGGAAATGAGTACCAGACGCTTGTTCTGGGGGTAAAGGCGGCCGTCACGCAGGGCTGACAACCCGGCTGACATAAAGTGCCGATGTCTAGAAAAAGTGGGAGCCTTAACCTCCTACTACCCAAAGGGCCTCCGGGCCTGTTGTGAGATCACTTTTAATACTAATAATAATATAATAACTAACTAACACTATCGAACCCGTAGGTTCATGACCGCGCGGACATAAGCTCTCCATACATCCCTCTTCTGAGCTAATGTTTTCCATTCATTCGCTGTATAATCTACTTCCCTCAAAAATCATGGTTAATGTTATTCTCCCACCTCATTCTTGGTCTACCAACTGGGCGTTTTTCCTTCTGGTTTTCCTACAAGAAGCTTCCATGCACATCTTTCATTCCCCATTCGTGCCACATAATAATAATAATAATAATAATAATAATAATAATAATAATAATAATAATAATAATAATAATAATAATAATAATAATAATAATAATAATAATAATAATAATAATAATAATAACAGTAAAACTTGCTCAAAGTGGAATAGCATGGGACAATTTTTTTTCCACATTAGACAAAATTCCGCATTATAAAAAACTTATTAATAATCTTAGATTATAAAGTACCGTATATGTCTTTTTACGTACCTTGCTTTATTTGTAGTTCCGCTGCCGTTGGAAAGTGAAGTACAGTATAGTATATATGAACGACTTCGACGGTAACGCGCGAAAAAAACAAAAAACAATCCCATTTCGTCAGCGTTAAAAGTGTCTTTTAGGCGCGTATTCTGAAATTCAAGTATGCAGTTTCGATTTTCGCTTACTAACTACACTTTCGTCCACATCCTTTGACTGTCCGCAAATTTCATTCTACACTACATTATTTCGTCTTTTAAAACTGCCCAGCCAACCTGAAGATGCCTTGAAATAATTATTCTCTATGAATTTAGCAAAAGCTAGAGCTTTTCTTTGGAGCATCGGTCCGGTAATTTGGAGAATTATCCTCAATCACTTTCACTTTTTCGTTTAATGAGAATGATGTATACATTTCAGTCATTTTTATTCCGTATGTTTAGACGGAATAAAAATGGCTACCTGTTAAAGATAGGTCTCAGAACTTAAACAAATTTAAGATTTTACAGTTCAATGGTTATTTGCAAGGAAGGTATCTGTATTTCTCATTACGGGTGTGCAGTAAAACCAAAAGAAAATTTCAGGTACAGATAGAATCTCTATTTCACCCGGCGGCATGAATCATTCCTTATTTTTTCTAGCCTAAGGGGAATTCAATAAAGTGGAAACTAATTTATCTCTCTCTGTCTTTTCCGCTTTATAATTTTTTTCATGAATTGTGTAGAAATATCCTTTCGTTTCCGCGTTAGACAGATTCCGTTTTATGCAGAATAAATACACTAAAATTACTATTATTTCGCCGGGACCAATAAATTTGTTCACATTGGACAGATTTTCCGCATTATTTACGTTCCAGATTAAACAAGTTTTACTGTAATAATAATAATAATAATAATAATAATAATAATAATAATAATAATAATAATAATAATAATAATAATAGTAATAATATTAATATATTAATAATAATAAGATTAATAATAATAATAATATTAATAATAATAATAATAATAAGATTAATATTAATAATAATATTAATAATAATAATAATAATAATAATAATAATAATATTAATATAATAATATTAATAATAATATTAATATTAATAATAATATTAATAATAATAATAATAATTAATAATAACTAACTAAACTAACTAACTAACTCACTGGCACTATCGAACCCGAAGGTTCATGGCCGCGCGGACATAAGCTCTCCATACATCCCTATCCTGAGCTATGCTTTCCAATAATATATTATTATTAATAATAATAATAATAATAATAATATAATAATAATAATAATAATAATAATCCGGCAGAAAGAATTAATGTGGGCGACATTGAAGAATCGAACAACTACAAAATAAAAATATACACTGATGGCAGTAAATTCCAAGGAATGGTAGGGGCTGCTGCAGTTATCTTGAAAAACGGAAAATTAGAGCATACAATAAAAGCCAAACTGTCCAATCGTTGCTCAAATAATCAAGCTGAACAGATAGGAATTCTTAAAGCTCTAGAAGCAATACCATCAATTGACCAACTCAGCTCTGAACAAAGTCTTGTTGCAGTTTATACAGATAGTCAAGTTACTCTCGACCTAATTAAAAACAACTTCAAACAGGATACATCATATCAAAATAAGACAAACAATAGCAAAACTCAGGGAACAAAATTGGATAGTACATTTCGGCTGGATAAAATCACATGTTGGAATTTATGGGAATGAAATGGCAGATCAATTGGCAAAACAAGCTGCAACAGAAACCAGCGTAACCGTAGAATATACAAAAATACCTAAATCATCAATAGTTGCCCAAGTAAAAGAAGAAGGAACCATTAAATGGCAGAACGAATGGACAACGCAGATAAAGGAGCCACATGTAAGAAGTTCTTCCCATCAGTCAGAGACAGATTAAAACTTAAATGTGAAATAACTCCAGAATTTTCTGAAATGGTAACTGGTCATGGAAAAAATAAATCACATCTTTATCGCATTGGAATATTAAACAACGCAACCTATCCATGTAGAAATGCAATTCAAAATGTAGAACATCTCCTTTATAATTGTGAATTGCAGCAGCATCTAGAAATAAGTTGAAAGAAGAATCAGCAAGAAGGAGGAACATGGCCTGTGACGGAGAAAGACCTATACACAAATATTTAAGACATTTCAAAAAATATATAAAAACAATAGTGTACGAAAATGAGTGATTAACAAACAAGTGACGAAGATAAAAAAAACATGTAAACAAAAACCAAATATGTGATGTTATGTAATGTTTATGTAATCTATTTTATGTTTGTTATGTTATGCATGTAATATTACTACGGTAATGGGTGCATGCTGAAAAAAATAATAAATGAAAAAAAATAATAATATAATATTAATAATAATATTAATAATAATATTAATAATACTAATAAAACTAATAATAATAATAATAATAATAATAATATTAATAATAATATTAATAATAATATTAATAATAATATAATAATATTAATACTATAATATTAATAATAATAATATTAATAATAATAATAATTAATAATAATAATAATATTGAATAATAATAATCGTAATCAATAATAATAATAGTAATAATAATAATAATAATGTAATAATACATAATAATAATACGAATCATAATACTAATATAATAATAATAATAATATTAATAATTCAATATATTACATAATCATAATATTCAATACTATCAATATTCAATACATAATAATATTAATACTAATAATAATAATAATTATTAATAAATACTATTAACTCATCATCTTATACTACTACTACTAATATTATATTCATCCTAATACTCCTATTAACTATTCATACCTACATCTTCATATTCATACTCCTCTTCCTCTTCCTCCTCATCTTCCTCTCCTCCTCCTCCTTCCTCCTCCTCCTCTTCCTCCCCTCCTCACTCTTCCTACTCCTCCTCTTTCCTCCTCCCCATACCTCCTCCTCCTCTTCCTCCTCATCCTCCTCCTCCTCCTCCTCACTCTTCCTCCTCCTCGCTCCTCCTCCCCTTCGTCCTCCTCCTCCTACTCCTCCTCCTCCTCACTCTTCCTCCTCACTCCTCTTCCTCCTCCTCCTCCTCTTCCCTCCTCCTCCTCCTCCTCCTCCTCCTCCTCCTCTTCCTCCTCCTCCTCCTACTCTCCTCCTCTCTCCTCCTCTCTCTTCCTCCTCCCCCTCCTATTCTTCCTTCTTCTCCTCCTTCCTCCTCCTTCTCCTCCTCCCTCTTCCTCCTCCTCTTCTTCCTCCTCTTCCTCATCCTCTCTCCTCCTCCTCCTCTTCCTCCTCCTCCTCCCATCTCATCCTCCTCCTCCTCCTCCTCCTACTAATAAATAATATACTCATAAGAATGTTTATATCGGCAAAGCCAGGACATAGGAGTACTTTTCTTTTCACCAACCAGTAATAAAAGAAGAATTACAAAATGCATATTATAGACAGACTATTAAATATTCACACATTATGAATATTAAATTATGACATTAGTTATCGATATACTATAATAACAATAATCATAAGACAAAAGAATTTTTAGTCCAGACATAACAATCATTTTAAACGAAAAGAAGATACTGTATGTAAAGTAAGAATAAGGGTCGGTTTCACCACCAGAGGTACATACAAACCATAAGGACTTTATTAAATTAAATGTAAGATACATACAATGTTATTTTACAAATATTGATCGCACGGGCAGCAAGCCGTACGTGCTGTTGATAGTCCGTTACACTAAGTTGATGTTTGGTAATAATATACTTAAAACAAGAAAAAAAAACAAAAAAAGCACAATAATACTATTATTAGATATCAATACAATTACATTATACATTTACTTAAATATGTAGAATTATTAAGAATTAATGGTTATTGCAATTTGTTAACATATTTATTCATTCCTGAAAAAGTGTGTTCTTATTTTCCCTCCGCATTTTGGTCCAGAAATCTACCCACGTTTATCCAGTTTTCTGGGTTTAACCAGTAACGTCGTAGCATGCCAATCTTTCACGATTTGAATTTAGAAATCTTTCCGGTAATAACTGATGCCCCCAGTATTCTAAATCGTTAACATTTTCCTAATATATGTATCTCGTCTTCAAAGCTCCCGCACATTGGACATATTCGCATATCGTGATCGCGTCGCTAATTAAAAAAAAATTCCATGCCCCTAACCTAGCGTAGCTAGTTGAAGGCACTGAGTCTACAAGCCGGAGAGTCCGAGGGTTCAAGTCCCGTTGGGGTCATGGTTTTTAAACTGACCCAAACCATCTGGCGGCACTATGGCCCTGGGGTCGACTCAGCCTCTAACTGAAATGAGTACCAAAACGCTTGTTCTGGGGGTAAAGGCGGCCGTCACGCAGGGCTGACAACCCGGCTGACATAAAGTGCCGATTGTCTAGAAAAAGTGGGAGCCTTAACACTCCTACTACCCCAAGGGCTCTCCGGACCTGTTTGTGGGATCACTTTACATTTTATTTTACTAACCTGAACCAAGCAAGCCCTAATCTCTCTTTAATTCCTAGATTGAGTATATAAGGCTAATAGCTATAAGGTCGTTAAAGCACTGGTGTACAACAGAAGTAACTGTATTACGCCAGTTTAATGCTATGTATTATATACGGGGAAACTGGCGTAATACATTTATCTATGTTCGTGAAACCGACCCTAAAACAATAATCAAAATTAACGTTTGTTTTGAAGCGCGACTGCTCCGAACTCGCCGCTAATTTCAGAAGGGAAGCAATTCTCTGGAAAACTCATTATGTAGAGAGATATTTGTGCAGGGGGATATTAAGTTTTAAGTTACTCTGTGTCCTGGTAGGGACTTAAATCATGCTTTGAGAACAAAAACTAAAGAGATAGGTTAGTAGTTACGGTTAAAATTTAGTTTGAATTTTAAAAAAGAAGAACAAGTGAATCAGTTAATTTTAAGATACATTATATGGAATTCTTAGTAGCTTGTCACTTTCACTTACCGTTCAATGTGTGTGTTTCAAGCAGTGAAGTGCAAAATAATCTGCATCTTAACGGAAACAACGGAGGAAGGAAGAAGATATGCACATTTTAAAGCGAATCAGCAGAATAAGTACTCTGTTTGCAGATTCTTCCTGTTCTTAAGATATTATATAACATGATTAGAGATGGATGTTAGCTCAGTTACGATGTTCTGAAAAATATTAAATTAATGTACAGTAAAATCTCCTACTTTACGGGGATTATTATTATTATTATTATTATTATTAATATTATTATTATTGAATCTCGAAATATTTTGAAACCCTATTTCGCCACAAAGGCATGTTAGGATTGTAGCTTACTATAACAATATGATATTGTACATTGTGAAACAAATATATATATATATATATATATATATATATTTTATGTCCACCGCTGTGTCTCGAGGTAGCATGCTGCCTTGTCACGCATCGGGGCCGGGTTCGATTCCCGGTCGGGACAGGCTCCTGGGTGAGGTTTTTTCGGGGTTTTTCCTCATCAGTAAGACAAATGTTAGGAAACTTAGGGCCGCCCAACGGTCCCCGAAAATCATCCGGCCATCATCATCATCCTTATCATTATCTTCATCATCCTTCATCGGTGTGGAAAGCAAGGGAAGCTACCATACCTATAATTCTAGTAAAACTGCAAAGCATAGCATGAAAATGCTATGATTGCAGTGAAAGACCTGCCCTCGGGCAGAATTACTATGGATGGATGGGATGGATATTATAATATATAATATAGATATATATATATATATATATTCGCGAGGGATATGTTCTGCAAATATGCCGCGATATGGGAATGGTAATTTGTATGGGTATACAGGCTTAAGCAAGGGCATAAATAAATTAGTAATTTTTTTCCTGTTTTAAAAGTTCTTTCGATTCAGATGATATTCAACTGTGAATTCAGCGATATAATTCCTTATTTTGTCTTCGGATTTCTTGATGAATCGTACAGCTGATTCATTAACACTGAAACAGTCGTGATTTAGATGCAAACGACTCGCCTACGAGTAAACGGTAAAGCATTTATATTTTACTTTTAGCGGCAACAATCTCTTTTCCGCTTCGGAATAATTTTTCTTTCCTTTTACTCGACATTATAAATTGGCAACAAAACAGAAGAGGCA
>JASPKZ010004811.1:0-54596 GCA_030220185.1 Diploptera punctata | reverse complement strand
ATTGAGACAGTTATTTAGTTATATAAAATATGTATTAATGTAGTTTGGAATTAACCGATAAAACGTAACATTAGTAAAACTATAATAAAATTAATATAAGTTACATATTCAAATCACGTTCACTCTTTCTTCATAAATATCCAAATGTCAAGATTTGGTATGAAGAAAGTCATCGTCTTTAAGAATTTCACTATTACTACTCTGTCTATAATCAATCCTGAGCGACAGACACCTAGAAATAAAACAACTGACATGCTCATAATAACAAAGAAAACTTTTGACAACAAAATTATGAAGTGTCTAGCATTTGAATAGACGAGTTTAGAATGTAGATCGTGTGTTTATGTAGGCAGATATTGTGTTATTATATGTAATAAATCCAGGATCGTGACATGTTTTGTATTTAGAATAGACTAAGTCAGTTTATGAAGCTCTCTCACGTAGAGTAGATATCATAATCTTCTGTGAGATAGCAATCATTTGATTACCTTGTGCATATCTTTATCTAACAAGTATTTGTGTTGATAAATCTTTATAAAGATAAAATCAGTATTACGATAAGAAATATACAGGTGTGCTAATGACAGAAAGTTTGAGGAACTGGATGAATTCAAATATCTGGGAACAATAATCACAAATACGGATGAGTTGCACAAAGGAATTAAACATAGGCTCAATTCTGGAAATGCATGTTATTATACATTACAGAGACTTGACGTCCCAACTCCTTTCAAAAAACGTTAAACTGAAAATATATAAAACTATTATTCTCCCAGTTATCGATACTAGTTATATTATACGGTTGCGAAACATGGACTCTTACTTTAAGGGAGGTACGGAGAATACGAGTATCTGAGAATAAAGTTCTTAGGAAATGTTTTAGACCAAAAAGAGATGAACAGGTAGGTGACTGGATAAAAATTCATAACAGTGAACTACATGGTCTTTATAGGAAGCCAGATATAATAAGAACAGTTAAGTCTCGTAGACTGCAATAGGCAGGAAATATGGCACGAATGGGGAATGAAATACATGCATGAAAGCTTCTTGTAGGAAAATCAGAGGGAAAACGTCCAGTTGGTAGACCAAGAATGAGGTGGGAGAATAACATTAACTATGATTTGAGGGAAGCAGATTATACAGGGAATGATTGGAAAACATTAGCTCATGATAAGGATGTATGGAGGACTTATGCCCGCGCGGTCATGAACCTACGGGTTCGATAGTGCCAGTAAATTAATTAGTTTCATATATAGAGTGTATCTGAATCATTTCAAAAATTTTAAATGCTTGTAGTAGGGGAGCAAAAAATTATATTTAGCATAGGAACTCCTTCAACATTAATACAATTCATTATAGAACTCCGTTGAGGTGTTAGCTACAATATAAAAATTATAATATAAAGTTATGTAGGCCTACATACCTTATAGGTCCGTCACCTCTTCTTAATATTAATCAACTGGAGACCTTCGGGACTTGTCCCATCAACAGCAGAAGGTATCAGGTCTGTTGTCACTGACCCTCGGTGACCACATACCTGCTACCTCTGCTGATGATGGAACTAGTCCCGAAAGACCAACAGTTTAATATTGTAAGAAATTGAGAGACAGACCTATATCTATAATGGCGTGGCTCAATATTGATAACAGTTATAAACAAAGTTGATTTTGTTACCTTTTTTATCCATAGCTGTCATGAATGGCATGCGGTCAACATACCGACTCAATGAGACATCTAGCAGGTAACTAAGGTATTATTAAGACGTTGAGTTGGTAAATTTTGTTTAGAGGTGATTTTATTCAGGCTTATGGATCTTTTACGAGCCTGAAAAATCTTCAGACCTATGAGGTATATAATTTAATAATTTGATATTATAATTTTAATATAGGAACTCATATCCATAAATTATGTTTTCTACTTTATAATCAAAATGCTCAAATGGCCTCCACCAATGAAACAGAATTAATATGTGGACAGGTTTTCTGGATGGACGTGTTATCGGGGATCAGTTAAATAGTATAGATTGAATAACCATTAATTTTGGGAGGAAGACCGGTGTATACCTTCTACCTACACTCACGGGTACACATACTTCATCTTCCTTTTATTCCCGATGTTTTGTAGGTTAGAGCCATTGTTGTCTCCAATGTATGAAGTTTGACGTTTTCTCTCTTGTAGAAACAGCTGGCGTCTCTCGAGTAGAAACAGCTGTGGTCTCTCAGTGGCACGGTATCTGTTGTTATGAAAGGACGTATTAATTTTAGAATGAGGTGTTCTCTTTGCAGGTTTCAACAAATATCACGGCACCCGGACTCTTAAACCCGTCGAAAATATCATGGTTCAATATTTTAAATCTCGATTAATAAACACTATATCATATTTCTTATTCGTATTATCTAATTATAATAATGTGGTCCATTCGTTGTTAAAATATGACTCTGTTCTCTTTATTGAATATTTTTAATATGATTCATGATAACTGATAATTTTTTCTTCCAGTGCCCCAGGTTGTCATTTCGATTTTCCGATATTCTCTCCTGGCATGGCGTAGGCCTACTTGTAATCCACTTCTGAGGTTGGGACGTCTGGAAGGTGGGGTTACGTTAATGTGAAAGTTGATGATGATGGCAATGAAGCGCCAGGAAAGGCCTTAAACTAAACTTAGTATAATTAGGCAAATATGATATTGATGTTAATTATGGCCACATGGTGTTCGGGGACCGTTTGGGCCTTAAAATTTCCTGACATTTATCTTACAGATGAAGAAAAACCCCGAAAAAACCGCACCCAGGAAACTTGTCCCGACCGGGATCGAACCCGGGCCCGCTACGTGACAAGACAACACACTACCTCGAGACAACAGCAGTGGGCACTGATAATAATAGAAGTGATTTTAAGGAGCATTGTGTTCCGAATTCGCTGGTATCTGTCTTAGAGTTGAAATAAACCATGAAAACCCGGTTGAAAATCTAACCCGAACCTGGAGTTCTTATCTTTATAATTACTGTAGTGCTATATGGACATGGCTAAATGTTTCTGAAGTGGACTACCCTATTAACATTTCACATTTTATTCGGTATTTTTCAGTAATATGTTAATCAGTTTCGCTTAGGAAAAATTTGAATCAAGAGAGATGACCTGATGTGATAAAAACAGTAAAGTCCCGTAGACTGCAATTGGGTGGGCATGTGTTACGAATGGGGAAACAAGAGGGGCGTGGAAAATTCTTGTAAGAAAAGCGGGCATTGGGTAGGCCAAAAAATGAGGTGCGAGAATAACATTAACCATGATTTGAAGGATGTGAATCATACAGAAAATATAGCTGAGGATAGGGATGTGTGGAGAGTCTATGTCTTGACTTATAGCCATGCGTTTCCGGGTTGGTAGAGCCAGTAAGTTTATGTGAATCAGTTTCTCTTCTTTTCCTGACTGGAGAGTGATCTAACAGTGTAGGAATATTTTTGTGGTCATTTGGAAATTACCCTATATGAAGCTTCCAAATCACAATATAGATAAATTATAACACTTTTAAAATAATTCTCCTGACAGTGGTATTATATTACACTTGCACCTACCTAGACATTCTCTGCAGTCTACAAGAATAATCTGGATCTCTGGATGCTTCCAACATTCTACTTGAGACAACATTTTTATCATTCGGCGTTAGTTATCCCCGCTGAGAAAATACACAGAGATAAAACAAGAATGAGTAATGCGTTTGTAATCTGGAAGAAGTAGAGGAGAAACCGATAGACATAGCATTGCCTAATTTACCAAAGATTGTATTTAAATTAAATAACTAATTTAGTAAAAAACGTAACTTCTATTTAACTGGTAATTAAGTTATATAAAAGACCAGGCGGCTCCGAGGCGCAAGCAGTTAGACGCTCACCGCTGGGGTCCCGAGATCGACTCTCGGTCAATCCATGGGGGTTTCGTGGTGGACGAAACGGAGCTTGGGTAGATTTTTCTCGGTGTTTCTCCCGTTTTCCCTGCCATAAATTTCATTCCACCATTTCTCCATACTCATCCCATCCATTTTATTCATCCGCTCCTATGACGGTGCCAAGGGTGGTCGGCCGGCACTCTTATCGTTCACAGACCTCTATAATTATGGGGGCTTCATTTCATCTTATTCCTCGGCCCGACCCTGAATTGGACACGAGTTGAGGATATTTTACATAAAAGATCTCTGAATATGTTCCACTTACTAAAAAAAACTCTGAAAACTTTTCAAATTGTACAACTAGACTTAATTCCATTGTTATAAATGAACTGTTTACATGGTATATAGCTTTGTCTTCCACGAAGTAAATTAGTACAGACTTGAAACCAAAAGTTGCATTCAGTTGTTAGAGACTCGATAAAAATAAGTAAATATCGAAGACTTTATCATTATTATCATTATCATCACATTATTATCATCATCAATGGGCTTTTTTTAGCATTGTAGATTTTTTCAAACGAACAGGGAGCTAGCTTGATGCGTCAACTCCCAACCTGGAGGACCAGGAGATTTTAATCAAGGTTCTCATCCTTTAACCCTTGACCAACCCACTCCTAAATGCAAGGCAGAAATACCTGTAACCCTACTCAGGAGCCCTCACTTCAATTGTGGATTTCACTTAAGAAAACACAATTAAAATGTATGGTAATGTAAAAAGAATGACATAAGACATTGCCAAGAAGAATACTAGAATGGATGCCACTTGGTAGAAAAAAGAGGAAGGCCAAAAATGACGTGGATTATGGTGTTTTGAGCAGCATGAGAGAAAAATAATTGGATGGTGGATATTGGAATGACAGAGAGATGTGAAGGAGAATGATAGTAGATTAATTGGGTGCAGGATGACGTTTTAAAGCATTATGAAATGTGCTAAATAAATAAATTATTATTATTATTATTATTATTATTATTATTATTATTATTATTATTATTATTATTATTATTATTATTATTATTATTATTATTGTATTGACTTAGGCTTTCACGGCCGGAGTTGCTATGATGATCTTGAAGAAGATTTCCGGGCTGTCGCTGGCGAAACGTCGGGGAACTTCAAACCTCGAGACCACGGCCTACATCCCGGAAATCTCCAAGATGATGAAGATGATGAAGATGATGATTATGATTATTATTATGATTACGATTATTATTATTATGATTATTATTATTATTATTATTATTATTATTATTATTATTATTATTATTATTATTATTATTATTATTATTATTATTATTATTATTATTATTATTATTATTATTATTATTGCTGTTATTGCTATTATCTCCCCCATTACCGTCAGTGTCATCATCCTACTTAATAAAAATAATAAATATAATATTAAGGCATAATTACAAAATAATCGATTAATGACATTCAGTAAGTTTTATATTACCATCTACTTTAAATTCCTGTAGTTATCACTTCTTGAGATATCGTTCAGGGTCGATAATGAAAATTCAAGGGAAATAATATAAATTGAGGGAAATTGTGCACATTCATAAACTAAATTTTCGACAAAAAAGTTAAATTGTACAAATGTACCTGAGTGACTCAGTCGTCCTCAACTACAAATTTAAATTGTGGAGGCCTCTCCGATTGTCGTCCATCTTCAGCGTTTATTCAAGTACAAACGATTATGAAATTCGCGTATGTTCATTCAGTTTATTTTCAACATTACCTCAACGATGATTAAAAATGTTTCTGAAAAACTTGGATTTTGGACAAATCTTTAAAGGGTGTCGTGTGTGAATAAAGGTAAAAACTAACTCGTAAACCAAAAAATTACATATCTAATTATATTTACCTGACACTATTACATTTGTTTGCGTTAATAAAGGATAAATTTACTGTTAATTAAGGATTCATTAAATACGTAGTACATAATTATATTTTTAGGTACCTTAAATCATTTAGGATTAATGAAATTGTAAACAAATCCTGAAATCATATTGATACACTTTTCTCAAAATTTCCTCGAGGTAGGACTATAACATTTTCAAGTAATTTAACTCACAATGAAACTGTCAACCATTGTATGCCGAAACTTAGTTTGAAATTTCTTCCAGAGAAGCGTTACGATATACTACAGGCGTGTCCAAAATATTATCTGCCGCTTTTAACTGCAAGATACTAAAATCCAGAACCAAATCTCTCATTTAAACTCGGGAAAGTAATACAACTCCTGAGTTAGCGGATTGGATAACCCTCACAACCTGCCGCCCGCGTCGCGTCCTGCCCCACTGTACTCTGTTTTACTCGTGCAGAGAGTCCGTCAGCTTCACACAGTGCTTTGCCATTGTTGGATTTTGGCTTCGATCTCTGTGCCTTGCAGAAACGGCAGATAATGTTTGGATACTTTTTTATAAATATCACAAAGCTTCTCTTAAGAGAAATTTGAAGGTAGGTTTCGTTATGCAAGGGTTGATAGTTTCCTTGTCAGTTGAAAATTAATCTTCTGTAGCAGATTCAGTAAAATAGTCCTTCAAAATTTATATTTTATTAACATTAATTAAATAAAAATAAAACGTAGTTTTATTTGATTTTCATATTTATTATATAATTCAGTGACATGTTTCGGTACAGGTGTATATAAACTGAAGTGTGGCACATGTGACAATGCCTATATAGGACAAACTGGTAGACCTTTTATCTCTCGGATAAAGGAACACATGAGAGCATATAACAGAAATTTAGAATATTCAAAATATGCTAACCACCTATTCCAATTTAATCATTGTTTCGATCCAAATTTTGAAATTTTACATGTGTGTGATAAGGGTAAGAAATTAGATGCTGTAGAAATTAATAAATTGAAAAGTAGTAACAAACTGTTAAATTCTCAACTTGATTTGAATGAATCCCCTTTGATAAATTTAAATAAATATTGTTGTATTGTTGCTTAAATCAGTTGGAAGTTTGGAACACAATTCATAATTTAACATGTCTGAAGAAGGTACAGTGTACCGAAACAGCTGTCACTGAATTATATAATAAATAAGAAAATCAAAATAAACTACGTTTATTTTTATTTAATTAATAAATATGGATTTTCATCAAGTACACACCAACTCAATTGATTATTTTATTAATAGTTGGTATGGGGAAAAAAATCTAACTTAAAATTCAATCACATCTTACATTCAAAATATTACAGACATCAAGGAAATCTGTTGGGTACACTAATGCCTGTTTGTAGTTAAAATCTCATTTATTTATTGCTGAAGATGAGAGACTTGTGCACTTAAATACAGGTATGCGATAGTCAAACTTTAATTATCTAAACATTAATTTAGACTGAAAGTTTTAAGGTATCTAAAAATATTTGTAAATTTTTAAAGTTAAATGTATCCGTATTTGTATGAATTAATATACCCCATACTTCCCTCATGGAACATTGCTGCTTCCTTAGTAAGAGTTTCGTGACCCAGCTAATTTAGTTTACGTTAATTTTCCTACAGATGTCAATGAGTGACATATGGTCAGCACATCACCTCAATGAGCCATCTAGTAGGCAATTAATATTACTTGGACGGGGAAGGTCGATTAAATTTTGTTTAGAAAAACTAATTTAGGCTTGAGATTCTTTTACGAGCCCGAAAATCTTCATGCATAGAGGCATGGAACGTATTCACTAGACCACATCGGAATGGCATCCTTTTTAGCACGAACACATTTAATAATGAGAGTTGATTAGAATCAGAGTTTTAATATTTTTATTACGTGTTACTCTTTACTCTCTTCACAACAGACTGACAAAAACTTTATTAATCGTAGAATTATCTACTGTCTACAGCTCAAAAGAAAGCAACCACGAGGGATGTCTTAAGCATATTACGTCATGAGAGATTGTACTATCTGAACCTTTCAGGCTTTCAGCGGACGTGCTAGTTCCAAATCTGATACACAATCATCAGTAGAATACGCCTGAAATAAACAAACTGATGTGTGGCATATGACTGTTCCTTTATTTGTGGGCGTCTTTGGTTGGATTTCTCCTCTCGCACTTTTATTCAGTTCATCTGCGGACTGTACTGTGTATGTAAGCTGGATGCCTGAAGACTAACGTAACTGTACAACTTGGAGTTCTGATCTACCATTGACCCTCCTCGGTGATGCTTACATCATCAACAGGTTTCTTACTTGCGTAAAAATATGCTTATGTCATGTTCTAAAATAATATAACATTAATTATTGCGAATAGTTAGTTTTCAGATTTCTGTTTGGTGAGATAATAATAAGCATGAGAACCCCGGATTTTTTTTTTCAAGTTACCAAAACTAACTTCCAGGAAACATAAGAGAATCATCTGATTTAATTAATAGACCAGCTAATCTCTATCCATCTAATGTCTTTTTACAGGTACTTTTACTTGCCTCATTTCACCTGGATCTTACAGGGGCACTAATCCTCAGGAGAGGATTTTTTAAATTCTGGATCACATAAATGCTTTTTCGATCACGCAAGGACGTAGGGTACCTCCCTGGATGTTAGATCAACTGATTTTCAGAGGCACCTCCGAGTCGGTATACACCATTTAGCCATGCTTTTACGATTGACATGGTGAATTTTATATTGATCGCTATTTAACTCATGCCCCAAATGGGAGTCAATGACCAATCATGTTTCAATGAATTTTGTTTTATAACCAATCACAGTCGTGTGTTCGCCTTGATAATTATCGAATTTTGATTACCAAACTAAAGAAAGCTCCTCCTTTTAATATTCTTAACAGCTCAGAGCATTATTTTGCTGTGACTGATTCTATAACAAATACGTTGAATATAGCAAATAATGAACAGATTGCTTCGACCTACACATTTGATAATTGTGTGTTTAATAATTGTGTTTTTAAATTTTACCGAGTTGTTTCCGAAAAAAATTTATAATTATGGTTATAATATACAATTTGATGGATTTAATTTTTTCTCCACTAGAGTGCATTCTTACAATATTGTGATCCTATTTGACAATAAATAATATGATTAAGTTGCAGTGATTAACAAATGAAACATAATCAAACATTTTTCATTTGTTTTCAAACATCGCCGTTTACATTAAATATATAAATATTTTAAAATAACTATATTTAAATAATGATTTATGGGTAAACAGATTAATTTTATTCGTTAAATAGTCCTAACAAATGCCACTATTGATTTCCAAATACGCTAGATAAATTGGAAATCATTCGTGGCGTTACTTATGATTATGATAGATGGTGCTAGAGGGATATTTGGGTCTTACAGTTTCCGGAAATTAGTCTTACAAGTGAGAAAAAATCTCGAAAATATCTTGTCTCAGGAAACTTGTTCCGACCGGGGATTGAACTCTAGCCCGCTGCATACAAGGCAACGATGTTACTCCCAAGATCACAGCGGTGGACTACTAGCCAATGAGCCAATATTTTATCGGAAATTAGTAAACTTAAGTGCATTTAAAGTTTTATTCAGTTGTGTGTGACATATTTAGGCCTAACTATTTTGAATAAATAAAATAATTTTATAGCAATTATTTTAAAAGTACTCACGCTGAAGCTCCGTAAACCAAGCGAATTTTTCATTAAATCGGATTTATGAACTATATTACAAAGCGTAGAACAGTGAAGTTACATATTGAATTTCGGAAACTGGGGAGAAAATGATAGTGTTAGCACGATTTTTATATTTTGGAATTCAAGTAATCCTCGCTACTAATCATCCGATACCGGTGATTTTTTTAGAATACATTTCTCGTTTTATATCAATGTCATATACCAAGTTTCCTCTCGAAAAAAGAATTGCGGCAGCAAAAGCGAATTTAAATGTTCACTCAAATGGATTAACTAACTCGATTTTATTTTATTATTCAAATGTTTCATGGCGAGTCTAACTGAGAAAATAAAAACTAAAACTGCGGCCGTTAGAAGAATTTTTAAATTTTGATTTTAGGTTAAATTGCATCCCGAATGGTCCGATTTTGCTCGTTAACGAACTCGATGTTAATTTTTTTTTAATTGACAACTTTTACGATTGTCATATACAGAGTTCGGTTACAAAAAAATGCGCCGCTACAGTATTATCACACACACACACACGCACACAAAAAGTTTTCAAGCACCTCTTTTATTTCCTATTTGTGCCACATGTCTTATCCATCGAAGTCTGCATGACTTAATTGGACGGTATTATGCATGAACCGACTATGCGCCACTACGTTAGTTTCGAGAAAAATACGTTTAAAATGTAAGTCAATCTTCACTAATGATATTGTAGCTGCAAAGTCACAATACTGGATATTGTAAGTTATTTTTCTTGTTTGACAGTTATACATCAACAATCTAAGAGCGGAGAACATTTGGCGCTTAGCTGCATGATACAAAATTTAGATTAGCGTTTATGAAGATCTAATTTCATAGCCGTTTGTTAAAAAACAGAATCTCTGATAGACCGACGGCGTTTACATTTCTCTTTAATAATACAGCTACATTTAAATATTTGGTGCCAAAAGTGTGCGTACGCCTACTTCATAAGCCAGATGACATCAAAATCTCAATTTTTAATGGTGCTTAGCCGGTTGATGCATAACATCATCCAATTGTTCTTTACGTCTGACTTCCTATAAAGATCATATACCATATTGTTATGTTCAGATGTCTGTTCGTGTTACTTTGATCCAAAATGTTTTGTAAGCACTTTGTTCTCAAATAATCATATTTTTCTTTCTCCTTTAAAACTAAAAGACTATGTTTCGCATACATATAGCTAGTATTAATGGAATTATAACAGTTTTATATATTTTTATTTTAACGTATACTGAGAGCAGATGACATAAGAATTCTTGCAATCGCAAACCCTGGATGATGTTTATTGTGGGTTTAAACTATTTTAGTCCCTAAAGGTTTATTGTCTTTCATTAATTTTGGTTTTGACTAAGATACATAACTACATGCTCCTCTTTTTTTTTTAGTAGTGTATGATATAATCCAACATTATACCATGGAACATACACACTAACCAAGGTTACATGTTGGTTTTGTGATGTTTCTTTCTTTGTGAGATGTTTATATTCAAAAGTCATTACTCATTAGCAGTTGGGACTTTGCTCTATGTACATAAAAATGTCAAGTCAGTGGCTCAAGCAGTTGTGCGGAATACTCATTTGCAATATATCATAAATCTCACATCATAAACTTCATCTGTCGTTTCTAATATTATAAAATACAAAATAATAGTTTTATTTATTAAATTAATAATAATATTTATATTTACCTAAGAGATTTAATCCCTTAAAGACTAGTCTACCACTTATTTAAATTACGGTCTTATGACTAAGTTACAATAACAATTGACCTATGGGATTGCATGGTATGCCTAGAATATAATTAGTAGCTATATAAAATATATGTGAATTTATTCAAAATGTAACAAATTAAAATAAAAAAATTCAATACAAATAAAATTACTGAATACAACATTTATTTCATTATTTCGCGGATAAAAAGTAATTATCCAACAAGTAATTGTTTAAAAGTGTCGAGTGTGCTCTGACGTCAATGCAAATAAAGCCAAATTTTACGTCCATATTATCATTCGGATAAATTGATAAGTATGGTCTGGAGGTAACATCGTTGTTTTCGTAATCAACGGGCCTAGGTTCGATCTCCAGTCGAGACATTTTTCAAGGTTTTCTTAGGGATTTTTCCCTCACCTATAAGAAAATGTCAAACTTTAAGGCTTTAACGGTCCCCGAACACCATCTGGCCATCATGATCATACATATCATATTCGCCTAGATTTTTACTACGAATGCATGAATGAAATGTTCATCTTGTCTTAAATGTTCGTGTTGTTTCGGAGGTGGCCCTGGCATTGAAGTTATTACTCATCCGGGAAAGTCCATGTCTGTGTGGTCAAAACAATAGGTATGTGATCCAGACTTAAAAACTCGTACTCGGCAGTGAAGTGTCCGTGTAAGACCCGGGTAACGTAACGCACATAAAAGTGTCTATAGAGAGAGATGTAAACTAAAGTAAAATGATAAATTCATCAACATTAAAACATGCGATATTTAAAACTTTCCTGGCGTTATTTATTTTTTCGTGACTTTGCTTTGAAATGAAAATTTCAATATCCAACCAATATTCAACGTCTCTTTCTCTCTCCGTCTGTTCTTGGGAAGGAAGATAAATAATTTTTCAGGTGGAGGCTAAAAGGTTAGATATTGGAAATTTCACGTGGCTGTCAGCCCATGAAGAAGTTGTAGCATAAGAGATATTTACCACTCTTAAGAATAGCTCAGCTAAGGAGTTTACCTTGCTAGCTGGCAGGAGGTCTTAGCCCTTAAGGGTTTAATTTTAAATCATCAAGTAACTGCACCTATAATGGAATCAAATATTTAAACCTATTGATATATGATTAATGAACTCTCGCTGTTTAATTTCTTAACTTGTTTTCTACAAGAGGATCCTGCACCGTAGCCGAGAGGTCTAATGCATTAATAGAGATCTATCGGCACGTTGGTTAGAGTCCCAATGAAGGAAGAATTTCGGCCAGTATGGGACCGGTGCCTGCCCAGCATCGTAAAAAATTTTGAGTGGCTACGATAAGTAACGAAAAAGTTTTTCTGATGACACAGAAAAGGCTTTCTTCACAATTAATTTAGACCTATGTGTTATGTGGCACGAATGGGGTATGAAAGAGGGTAATGGACGCTTCTTCTAGGAAAACTAGAGAGAAAACGCCAGTTGATAGACCAAGAATGAGGTGGGAGAATAACATTAACCGTGATTTGAGGGAATTCTATTATATAGGGAATGATTGGGATGTGTGGAGAGCTCATGTCCACGAGGGATGTGAATCTGCGGGTTCGATAGTGCCAATGAATTAATTAGTGTGATATAACACCCAAAAAAAATTAATGATAAAGCGATTAGAACAATATATGTTAATTATACTTATTTTTAGCCGGCGTCGTGACGCAAGTTGTTAAACACACGCCTACCACCTCTGGGCTCCGAGTTCGCATCTCTGTCATTCCGACGACTTGCTCTTACGCAAATAGGTACTGCTAATCCGTAAAATTCCTTACTTTCTTTACCGCAAAACGACGGATTACAAATAGAGGAACTTCGGGTATTTGGACCCCTATTTTGAATTTGTTGTTTTTTCCTCTTTTAATTAAGGGATTTGAATTTTGTTTAATTACAGTGGTTATCATTAGTGTTATAACTATGAAATAGCATTGTTATTTTATACAAATATAGAAACATCTTCGTAATTTATAAACTTTTTACATTACAAGAAAGGTCCACTTTAACCTCCATATTCGGGTAAAGTGACCCCCAGAGTCCAACCTAGCCTTTAGACTATTTTAAGTTTGTTTACTCTATTAATTTATACAGACAGGCACAAATTAATCTGAAAGTATTTATGGCTGATCGTAATTAAAAAGCGTTGATATTTATTTAATGTTTTGTAAAATTATTGTTGTTTATAACATTCACGCGTCATTTATCTGCAGACAGCGACGGTCTTTAGGTTTAGGTAAAATTATAAGGAAATTAAATATAATTAATCAGGTATATGGCTTTTACTTATAGTGCCCTTATTAATAAAATATACGTATTCGTGTAAAGTGGACCCAGGTCAACTTTAACCGTCTCGTGGAGGGTCTACATTAACCGAATGCCTTTGTTATATTTAATTATTTCATACAGCAGCCGTGTCACATAATATCAAACCAAACCCGTCATTATATTAAAACAGCGTCTACATCCATCAACCCACAGTAATTCTGCCCGAAGGCAGGTCCTTCACTGCAATCATGGCATTTTCATGCTTTCCACACCGGTGAAGGATGATGATGATGGCCATATGATTTCGGGGACCGTTTGGGCCTTAAAGTTTTCCTGACATTTGTCTTACAGGTGAGGAAAAACCCCGATAAAAACCTCACCCAGAAAAACTGCCCAGACCGGAGATCGAACCCGGGCCCGTTGCGTGACAAGGCAGCACGCTACCTCGAGACCACAGCGGTGGACAGCGTCTACATAATATAATATATTTAGGAGTTTTTTTCAACATGTGTAATATTCAATAGCATAAATTAAAAATTAATTCTAGGCTTGAAAAACTTTTAAATGGTCTTTTCATAAATATCGCAAATAAACCCTTCTTCGCACAAAGAATAAAATTAACTGGCATAGAACACGTCAAATTTGATGAGGGGAAGAAATTAAAATGTTTTCTGTTCCAGGACAGCATCAATTAAAAAAGATATTAACAGGGTCCACTCAAACCGAAGGGTCCACATTACCCGTACTTGCTCTACGCAAAATATTTGAACCCCCTAAAATTAATAGATCTTAAATAAAAGTAATACAATGTTCAACAGCTTACCTTTAAAATAGAACGCAGCACACTGTCCACTGATTTATGCCGTTCGTCTATAGTACGATGGGCAAGAACTGAAGTCCATATTTTAAAAGAAAGATAGTCCAGTAATGATCATCACTTTGATATTTCCTCCATAGTTCATTTTCAACACTATTATCTTGTTCACATGTTTGCTTGTTATAATGCACTGTGTTGAAAGGAAGATATGTTTCACTCTTAAATTGATTTAACACTTCTGTAAATTCGTGGATAGAGGGATGAGGTTTGTAAAGTTTTGTTTCAAATGGCAATGAAACGATTCCACCCCATGTGTTGTTCTGATTGCATTTGTTAGTACACTGGGCCACTATGTAGGAGAGAATTAAGCATCTTCACTTACATAGTTTTCAAGTACATAGTATAAGAATCTCATTTACTGACTGTGATTAGGAGTAATGCTGTGCAATCGAACAAACGCGTCCCCTGTTGTGTATGGAGGTACACATTTTAAACCAAACTTATATTTCACGAACTTTCCTACTTCGGAATTAGGGTTGGTATATTCAGAGCGAAGTCCCAGGTCGAGGATCAGGCTATTCTATGCCACCAGTGAATTTTCGACCGGAGAGCAAATTACTTTTAATGTCGTGTTGGCCAATGTGATAACGTGTTTGCTTCACATAAGGGTATTCTATCTCAAGCGTCGCCTATATTAGTGGGCACGTTAGGGTGAGAAAATGGGCGAGTTAGGAACCCAGATTAGTATAGCGTTCACTTGTTTGTTAGCGGGCTTTTTGATAAGTTGGCAACACTGTCTGAGCAATGACTAATTTATATTTCACATGCTGATTTTAGGTTACTTTGAGCTCAACTTCTCACTTTATTTTAAGGCGTATTTCCCTTTTTTAAGGGAAAAATCAACACACACACTTCATCATCATCATCCTGCCAGGTATTAGTCCTATTAGATGGGAAAATTAGTGATAGTTTGAGGAAGTTAGGGTGATAAAACGGGCGAGTTAGAAAACCAGATTAGTTTAGCGTTCACTTGTTTGTTAGCGGGCTTTTTGATAAGTTGGCAACACTGTCTGAGCAATGACTAATTTATATTTCACATGCTGATTTTAGGTTACTTTGAGCTCAACTTCTCACTTTATTTTAAGGCGTATTTCACTTTTTTGAGGGAAAAATCAACACACACACATACATCATCATCATCCTGCCAGGTATTAGTCATATTAGATGGGAAAATTAGTGATAGTTTGAGGAAGTTAGGGTGATAAAACGGGCGAGTTAGGAAACCAGATTAGTTTAGCGTTCACTTGTTTGTTAGCGGGCTTTTTGATAAGTTGGCAACACTGTCTGAGCAATGACTAATTTATATTTCACATGCTGATTTTAGGTTACTTTGAGCTCAACTTCTCACTTTATTTTAAGGCGTATTTCACTTTTTTGAGGGAAAAATCAACACACAAACACACATCATCATCATCGTCCTGCCAGGTATTAGTCCTAGAAGAACTGTTACGGCCTGAAAAAGCGGTTTTCGTGTCATCTTTTCATAGGTCGACCAAGTGACTGTTTCCCATTTGGACGGTAGTTCATTATTGCCTTGGGGATCCTGGATCTAGCCATTCTTGAGACATGTTCCTTCCAGTTTAGCTGATATCTGGAGATGTAGTCCATACACACACACACACACACATATATATATATAATTTATTTATTTATATATTTCTCTCAGGTAATTATTCACTTACTGCAACAATAAATTGTGTGTTTCAGTTTTTTATTTTAATTTATGTTGATGGCATAAAATCCCCGAATTGAGCATTTTTGCTTACATAGTTTTCAAGTAGATAGCCTAGGAACACATTAGTTGATTGTGATTAGGTGCAACTACTGTGCATGTAGATACATATCTTAAACCAAACATATATTTCAGGAACTTTCCTACTTCGGAGACAGATTGATATATTCAGAGAGAAGTCCTAGGTCGAGTATCTTCCTATACCACGTCTGGCCTAAATGAAAACTGCAACCTTTAATCGTTATGTTAGGAAACACTTTTTTGACTGCATTATAAACAGCAACTTCAAAATATAAAATTTTGGTTTAAGGATTAAAGTCATCACTACACAAATCACGAATACGTTTCCACATGCATTTGTAAGCTTGTACAGTTTTCGATAATAGTAAACAAAGCAACTTGGACGTTCCATCATGCATTATATGTATAAACCCGATAAAAGTGTTTTGATAAAACCTATGGGTTTATTAATAAATTATTGTTTTAGGGGGAGATTATTAAGTTGACTGTTTAACTCATGTCTCAAATGGGAGTCAGTGGCCATTCACGTTTCAACGAATTTTGTTTTACAACCAATCACAGTCGTCTTTCACCTCGATACTTATTGAATTTTGATTACCAAAATAAAGAAAGCTCCTCCTTTTTAATATTCTGAACAGGTCAGAGCATTATTTTGCAGTGACTGACTCTCTAACAAACACGTTGAATACAGCAAATAATGAACAGATTCCTTCGATAATTGTGTTTTTAAATACTGATTTTACTGAGTTGTCTCCGAAGAAAAAAAAAAAAAGAATTAGTAACCTACAATGTTGGTTATAATATACATTTTGATGCGTTTCACTTTTTTCTCCACTAGGGTGCATTCTTACAATATTGCAATCCTATTTGGAATACATAGTATGATCAAGTTACAGTGATGAACAAATTAAACATAACCAAACATTTCTCAACATCGCCATTTACATTAAATATATACATATTTTAAAATAACTATGTTTAAATAATGATTTGTGAGTAAACAGCTTAATTGTGTTCTAAATAGTCCTAACAAATGCCACAACTATTGATTTCCAAATCATCTAGATAAATTGGAAATCACTCGTGGCATTACTTAATTTGTTTACCTACTTATTTAAAATTGATAGTATTTTTTGTTAGTTTTATGGAAAATGAACTGGTTATGAATTATCTAACTTTGTTCCTCCCGCTAATATATTACGCGAATTGCTACACAGAAACTGTAAATTTCGTTCACAAGGAAAAATTACTATCTTAGGTTTGATGTCTACAAAACAGAACCTTTCTCCTCGATTTGTTAAAATATTTAAACTGTTTAGCTGTTCTAATGCCTGATTTACATTGCGAGGATGAGTGGACATTTGTTTCCTCTGGGCTCTGTACAATGCTAATCGAAGTTTAACTGCTTCCATTTTCTGAATATTAAAAGTAACTGACCTCAATAATTCTATTCGTATTATTTTACTGGGTTGTAATTTCTTCACACGCTTTTCTTTTACAATTTGCCCGCAAAATATGTGATTCAATAGCCCTAGAGCTTTTTATTGTCATGATCATGCAAATATCTTTTATATAGAGTCTACTAATTCACTAACTTCTGCATTAGTCTGTAAAATCGCTGTACATATATTTACCATGCATCTCCACGAAGTATTTGCCGTCCTCAATTTACGCTGTTTTCTATATTTGAAATTGTCCTTAACAATGCATTCCACCCACAATTTGTAACTGTTCTTATAAATGGCACTTTACTTTAAAGTCACTTCTATCACAGCACTTCCAATGAACTATGGTTGTGGAGACATAGAAGCGATCAGATACAGTAAACAATCGAACCCCTGCCCCTGTTCAACGCCATCTATCTACACCCAACATTAAACACACATTCTTCAGCGCCATCTTCACCAATACAGAACTGGTTGGATTAATTTGATATTACGTTATCATATGATGCGAAATTGCAAATGTTTATGCGGTATCGAAACAAAAATGTTGACCATAATTTTCAATTTTTTGTGCAGACCCTCGATGTGGGTTTCGTGGTGGACGAATCAAACCCAGAGCAGGTTTTCTCGAAGTTCCTCGCCGTCTCCCCTTAAAAAAAAATTATTTCACCACTACCCCATAACCATTATTTGTCGCCTATGATTGTGACAAACTGGTCAGTGAGTATCCTTATAATTTATATACCATTCATTAACGGGGCTTCTTCATCCCACGATGTGGTATTCTGCTGGGCACAGGTTTTATTTTATTATACTGTACGTATTGTACGAATTTTAAGGGAAGTGTATTTCCAAAAGCAGGTTGAGAAAACCAGCTATAACGGCTGGGGGACCCGACATGCTGACCACATGTCACCCCTATACTGGCAGGATGATCCTCTACCTCTGTGATTAACACATGTAGATGTTTGGCCAGCAGCCAGCTGCTAGGCCAAGATCCTTCGAAGATTGGAGTTTTTTTGAGTATTCTATAAAGAATGTTTTTTTATTATCATATATAAAACTTATGTATATATATATATATATATATATATATATATATATGCTGCCTTGTCACGCAGCGGGCCCGGGTACGATTCCCGGTCGAGACAGGTTCCTGGTTCAGTTTTTTTCGAGGTTTTTCCTCACCTGTAAGACAAATGTCAGGAAGCTTAGAGCCTAATGGTCCCTGAAAATCATCCGGCCACCATCACCGTCCTTATCATTATCATCATCACCTTCACCGGTGTGAAAACAACGGGAAGATACCAGACCTATAATTCCCTAGTAAAACTGCAAAGAATAGCACGAAAATGCATGATTGCAGTAAAAGACCTGCCCTGGGGCAGAATTACTATGGATGGATATATATATATATATATATATATATTATATACACTCCCATACGACCTTCATGAAGACATGGGTGGCCCCCCTAGTGGGAGTTTCTTGGCCAAGCTAATTTAATTACCCATATTACCCTACAGTTGTCATAGACATGTGGTCAGCACACGCTTCAATGAGACATCTAGTAGGCAAGTAAGTAATTACTTGGATAGGGAAGGGCAGTTAAATTTTGTTTAGAGGGTCTGAATTAGGCCTGGTGTTCTTTTAAGAAACTGAAAATAATCAGACTTAGAACACAAAGCCTAAAGTTTCTCCCGGAGGACTTGTCCCTTGGATTTTTCCATCCTAAAAATCCATCGATCCTGCTCGGATTTGAATCCTTGACCCTCGGGACCAGAGGCAAGGAACGTAACCACTAAACCACCGAAGGCATACTTATTACTGAGTCCCGAATATTTAATTACATTTCTTGGACACTTTCCCTCTTTATCTGGATGAAATATAAAACCGCGTTCTTGGATATTCCTTTATGTTGCCCGGGAAAATAAAAAGTAATATATTAATTACTAGTCAACATTAATAAGATTCATGATGAAGTTCCGTTGAGGTATTATTCAAAATTAAAATATAAAATTATGAAATATTTACCTAAAAGACCCATCTCCTCAACTTTATTATTTATCTGTAGCGCTTTCGGGACTAGTCCCATCATCAGCAGATCCTGCTGCTGATGATGGGACTAGTCCCGAAAGCGCTACATATAAATAACTAATAAAGTTGAGGAGACGGACCTTTTAGGTAAATATTTCATAATTTTATATTTTAATTTTTAATTACTAGGTGTGATAAATTTTCTTCAGATTGCCAGTTTGTATTTCAAATTTGGAACAATCTTAAAATTACCAGTAGACATTTAGAAATTCCGTAGATAAATACAATAATTTGCTCTCAGCGACTGCATGGCTAATTATTTTACGTTATAAATCTCTCGTGTTATTACATTATATTGGAGTTGTGTTAAAATTTATCTTAAAAATGCATCGCACATATATTATTATGTGCCATAACTTACAGTAACTAGTATACGCTACCATGAGAGGGAGTGCCTGTCCGCCTATTTCCTCAGCAGGAGGTGTTATAGGATTGTCAGATGGACATTTCTTTTAAGCACCTGAAATAAATTGTTATATTACTATAGAATATCAACGGTGGTACGATGTGCCCTTACCCACTCAGAGAGAACAATCTTAATTTCACTTTATACCTCTTGACGTTGGATTTTTTTTTCAATGCGCGATAGACGTAGAGAACCCACCAGTCGGCTGCTAGCCTCACATCCACAAGTATTATTGACATCTAGCCAGTATAGTGGTAATGTGTCCCCAGTTGGTATAGCTGGTTTTCTCAACCTGAAGCTATTACTTATTGTAGCTACCAAAATTCCTCCCTATGCTGGGTGATCACAGGTCCCATACTGGCCGAAATCGCATAAGAAAATTTCTTCCCCCATGGGGACTTGAACCAGCGCATGTCCTATAGCTCTGCGTCAAGACATAATTCTTTAACCACTCGGCTAGGACGCGGGAAATCGATCAGCCTCATGATCTTGTGGTCAGATTTTCTTATTACAGTTCATGAGGTCCCGGTTTAGATTCCTTGTCAGACCACAGTAATATTTATTTAAAAGAATTATTCCTGTGCTCGCCCATGTGCAAAATTTATATTAAGTTTAGCTTTAAGGATTCTTCTGGTACCTCGTTATCATTTATCATCCATCATATCATTGGGGTAACATAATTTCACATTCCAGATGTCCAACCTCAAAAATGGATTAAAATTCAGGCCAATACAGAATGTCAGAAATGTTGTAGGACAACCTGGTGCCTTTCGTCAAAAATATTAGAAATCGAGAAAATTCAAACTAATATTGTAATCAATAATCATAATTCCAAAATATAATATAAACACAGCAGAACGATTTTTTGGAACAATTGGATTGAAAATAGCCTATCGGAATGTATTAATGTTATTAAAGAGATTACATTTATTTGCCAAGTTTTGTTTCCCAATTTCTATTTCCTTGTAAGTCCTCTTCCAATCTCTTTCCTTACATACCTTCGTGGACATCATTCTTCCAACTGTGTTTAGGTCGTCCCAATCTCTTCATCCCTGTATATACCCAACTCTAAGTTCCTTGTCCATCTCGTGTTGTCCATTTTAACTATGCATCCATACCACATTAACTCTTTGTTTTGTACTTCATCAGTGATGTCTACCTCCTCCGACAGCTTTCCTTATTTGTATGATTGGTGTTTTATTTTTTCTATAACATTAAAAAAAATTGATCTCAGTAGGCCAGACGTTTCTTGTTTAGTGTTAATTTCACACTCCGTACTTTAGCCTCCATATACTAGGCCTATAGCACTTTAGACAATATTTCTGTATGTGTATATCTTTGATGTTTTACAGTTGTCATAATCTATATCCATAGTAATTCTGCCCGAGGGCAGGTCTTTCACTGCTATGCTTTGCAGCTTTACTAGAGAATCAAAGGTGTGGTAGCTTCCCGTTGCTTTCCACACCGGTGATGGATGATGATTGATGATAATGATAAGGATGATGATGATGATGGCCGGATGATTTTCGGGGACCGTTGGACCCTAAGCTTCCTGACATTTGTCTTACAGGTGAGGAAAAACCCCGGAAAAACCTCACCCAGGAGCCTGTCCCGACTGGGAGTCGAATCCGGGTCCGCTGCGTGACAAGGCAACACGCTACCTCGAGATCTGTACCGTAATAAACGATACTTAAAGTCAAACGATTTTAACAATTATCGCAAAACATTCATTGAAACGCATCTTACACACCACTGTGCGATAATTGGGTCGATACTGTGTATGAAAACGTAATGAATATTCTTAGAGTGTGGAATTGGAAAATTATGATATTGGATAGACAATTTTGGAGAGGATTGATTCAGGAGCCCAAGACCCGATGTCGGATTATATCGCCAAAGAAAAATAAGAAGAATATACGAGCTGAATTTAACATAATTCACTTACTTACACCCTGATGCTAAAGATCGATATGACATCTAGCCTTCTTAACAAGAACATTTCATATTGTACAATCTAAACCTTCCCATCTCCAGTTTATCTTTCTCATTGTCCTAATATCCTTCTCTATTTCATCAATACATCTTCTTCTTGGACGTCCTATTTTTCTTATTCCATATATCTGTGCTTATATACATATTTGGTACATGCACTTCCGTCATTCATTCAACATATCTTACTCTTCCTGTTTTGATAAATGTTACAATAATTATTTTAATTTAAACATTATTTATTATTCACCATCTATCATATACACAAATATTAAATTAATATGACGTAGATAACATTAATATTTTCTTTTGCTATGTGATTCAATTTGTGAAAAATAAATGTTCATTTAGTGACCTGGATGACATTACTACTGGTAAACAACATCTGATCTGCAAGGCGCGGTAACAGCTCGAGTTAGCCACATACCAACTCCATTGTATGAGATTTCAATTTACAATCAACGCCCCACACCCTGCAATTCATGCAGTGACTAATCATGTTCACAATTGAATGACCCATTTGCAAGTTTCAACTGAAAAGCATTTCAATTATTACCTAATAGTGGATTTCAGTGGAAAAAGTAGCTTTACTACCTAATCAGGAAAATGATTACGTAGGTAGCTTGTATTAGATATGAGGAAATTGCATTCAGAATAAATCAAGTCAGAAACTTAACGAAATTTTTAAACTCTATCTTAAAGACTTAAAGAGAAAAACATATGGAAAACTACGAATGTATATATCATCATCATCATCATCATCATCCGGTATCATGACATCTGCCGCCGTCTTCCGGAAACCAAACGCCATTCCTCTCTGTCCATCCATTGATCTTCCACCAATCTTCTGATAATTAATCATAGCCGATTGCATATTTTCTATGCAGGTTTTCTTTGGTCATTCCTTCTTCCTCTTTTCCATTGGGATCCATTCCATAATAAGTTTAGGCAATCTTTGTTCTGGCATTCTTTTGACATGGCCATACCACTGTAATATTTCCTTTTCTATAATGTCTATGATGTCCGGGCTCCTCTTGTACGCCCATAATTTCCATTATTTCTTTATTTCGTATTCTATCCATTCTAGATTTTCCAGCTGATCTTCTTAAGACATCAATTTCTGTACATAAAATTCTTTAAATTTTCCTGGTAGGAATTTGCCAAACTTCCAGCACCATATGTTAAAATGCTCTGAACTATGGTTTGATATATTTTTATTTTCTATTTTCTTGTAATATTTTTGCTCCACCAAAAAAAGTTTAAAGTATTTATTGCTTGTTTTGTTTATGCGATTCTATTTTTAATTTCCACTATGTTATCGTCTGATGTATATATATATATATATATATATATATATATATATAATTAATTGTTCAAAGTGATATAGCGTATGAAGCTGAAGTGGGGAGTGCAAGACTGAGATTAAAGAAGAAGCGCCTGGCTACTGAGATGGATTTTAAAGATGTTCAAGAATAGGAGTAGGTATATTAACCAATCTTACAAATAAGGGAAACTGTAGAAGAGATATACAGACATCATTAATGAAATATGAAATGACAGTTAATATGATATAGACACACAGGATTGAACAACACAAGATGATTTAAGAAGATCTCAAAATACATACCATCAGGGATAGACATACTGGAACTACACTGCTCAAAAAAATTAGGGGATATTGAAGAATAACCTATTAAGACTATGTTTTTAGGAACAGTATTAGATGCAATCACTTTCTATTACTCCAAAAGAATGTCAACAAGAGTTTGAAGTCATTACGTAACCTCTGTACCATACCAGATGTCAAAGAGATCCTGATTAGGAATATGGTAAACAAACAAAGCAACATTAACATGGGTGAAAATGTTTCTTTAGTATGGTGTATGGTCTCCTCGAACGGCCAGCACTGCCTCACACCTGTATGGCATTGATGCAATGAGGTTAGCAATGAGTTCTTGGGGGATACGTGGCCACTCTTCCATAAGAGCAATGTGCAGCTCTGGAAACAGTTGTGGGAGGTGCTGGTCTGCCTGCAATGCACCTGCCTAATGCATCCCACACATGCTCAATCGGATTTAAGTCCGGGGAGGAAGCTGGCCATTGCATACGCTCGATACCCTCCACTTCCAGCATGTCGTCCACCAAGCCAGCTCTGTGGGGTCGTGCATTATCGTCCATAAAAAGAAAAGAATCACCTATGGACATCAGCATAAGGCACGACAAAAGGTCGGAGAATCTCATCTCTATACTTTACCGCAGTCAAAGCACCACCTTGGATAACGTAGAGGTCCGTACGTCCACCACTACTGACTCCTGCCTACACCATCAATCCACCGCCACCATATGGGGATCTTTCACGTACAAAAGCTGGATTGTTTCGTGTCCCTTTTTCTCTCCAGATGAATACACGCCGACTATCACATTCCATGTTGAATCGCGACTCATCAGAAAAAATAACTGATCTCCATTCAGCATGCCTCCACCCGCGATGTTCCTCCGCCCAGTTTCTGCGATCTCTACGGTGTTGTGGAGTTAACCTGGTACACACCATGGGCCTACGGGCATAGAGACCACTTCCATGCAGACGATTAGGGACAGTTTGAGTTGTGACACCCTGCGTCCTGTTGCCGTTTGAAGTGTATTTCGCAGTTGAGTTGCATTCTGCTGTCTATTCCGACGGGCTGTTAACAAGAGGTAACGGTCATCCCTTGCTGTTGTTGCCCTTGGTCGACCTTGTCCGGCTCTTCTGTGAACAGTATGTTCTTTGAAAATGATTCCAAAGACTGGAAATCACGCTTTGAGACACCCCAATGGCTTGTGCCACCTCTTGTTGTGTCTGTCCAGCTTCCATCCTTCCTATGGCCCTCCAAGCCATTGGTTCAGGTAAATCACGTTGTCGAGGCATCACTGTCCCTAAGGCAAGTCATTCACTAACTGAAAACTGGACTGGATTTAAAAACAGCAACAAAACATTCACCCCCACACCACCCTTTCACATCAACAGTACAGACACTGCCCTCTGGTGTGGGACCGAGGTTACGTAACAACTTCAAACTCTTATTTACATTATCTTTGAGTAATAGAAAGTGATTGCATCTAATACTATTCCAAAAAACATAGTCTTAATAGGTTATTCTACAATATCCCCTAATTTTTTTGAGCAGTCTATATAAATACAGTTGAAATATGATATTCAGGAAGACAAAACATGAAGGGGATTGAAAAAGGACTGATTAGACAGAAGAAAACGTAAACTGGAAACAAAGAAACGTCGATAGTTATAAGAATCTATATAACAATAATAATTAATGGAACTGGTAATAAGCCAAAAAAGTAGGTTAGAAAACCTGGCCCTTCCAGAACTGTTACATTTCTAGTTTAATAGTTCTCCATAAGTAAAAATAATATTATCCTGTACTATTATTTCATTGCTTCCACCCTTCAATAGAAGTTTAATGTTTATATTCACTATTAAACATATCTTCCTCCGATGGTATATTTAACTTTTGGTGGAGTGGCTTGCGTGCTTAAATGACTCCGAGAGCTATGCCGGTGGTAGCATTGCTGCTGAAAGCTTACCCATGCAGGACAAATCTAAGGCTATAAGCCAGACGAAAAAAAAGCACCTTGGTCGAAAGAGTGACGATCTTTCATCATAAAAATACAACCGTCAAGAAACACGAATATGGGTTCCATTGTAGTAAAATCAAATAGTAAAATAGTCCCCATTCAGATCTTGGGGCTGGGGCTACTTTAGGGAATCCATGACAAAGGCTTAAGCATAGGAACATGTTCCTAACGACATGGAATATTAAGATATTATATAGTAGTGAGGTACTAGAAATATTAACACGGGAATTAGATAAATTATCCTTGAATATAGTCGCTTTGAAAAAAAAAATTAGATGACAAGGAGAAGTTAGTCAGGAATCAGGAAAATATTATTGGGCCTACATATAACAAAATACACAACTATTAATAATATCCATCCATCCATAGTAATTCTGCCCGAGGGCAGGTCTTTCATTGCAATCATAGATTTTCAAGCTATGCTTGCAGCTTTACTAGGAAACTGTAGATGTGGTAGCTTCCTGTTGCTTTCCACACCGGTGAAGGATGATGATGATCATAAGGATGATGATGGTCATATGGTTTCGGGGACCGTTTGGGCCTTAAAGTTTTCCTGACAATTGTCTTACAGGTGAGGAAAAACCCCGATGAAAACCTCACCCAGAAAACCTGTCCCGACCGGGGATCGAAACCGGGCCCGCTGCCTGACAAGGCAGCACGCTACCTCGAGACCACAGCGGTGGACTATTAATAATATAATATTAATAATTGTGTAAATTGTTATATGCAGGCCCAATAATATTTAGCTGAAATACATGACATGCAATAATTATTTGAAGCAATATCTCAGTCAGGTTGGCCGGTCCTCATTCTTCAATCATGGATCTCTGAAAACAAGCCTCAAACATCTTAGTCAACTTATTTTATCACCAGACTCCATATTCACTATTAGACAATATATAACTTAGCGTCTATGACATTATAAGCTTTTTTTACGAGCTAATTATCACATTTTATTTCTTCTATTGAAAATGAGTATGTGTGGTTTTTACCAGCTCCTCGATTACGGGTGACAATATCGCTTGCCTATGGAACAAAAGTCCACCGGAAGTTCTTCATGAATGGACCTACCTTTGAAATGAATATAAACTAGCTTTATTTAGAATGTATACCGTATGCATTATGTTAAACCAGATCATAGGTGAGTGCGATGTAATCTAGAGATGGCATTATCATGTAAATATAAAGTTAACCACATCTTGGTTTATTTTGTACAAGGGCATCAAGTTGAATGGTACAACATTACAATCGTTTGTGGAAATAATTGTGGCTTAAAAATAACCAACACTGTCTTTGTATAAGATATTTGTGTATTGTAAGAAATAAAAAGTCTGTCACAAACTGAATAAACTAAGAGAATTCCTTACTAATTCGAATTTAGAGTCCGATTTTACTGATGTACAGAATACATATTTATTTTGTTAATTAAGTACTGTGTAAACATATTACACATACTCAATAAAATCAAAATCAAAAAGTTAAGAGTCGACGCGTTTCAATAACGACACTTATCAACACATATAATAAGTCTTGATAATGGTAGCGTCGCTATTGACTCTTTTATCGTCATCATCATCATCCGGTATCATGGCAGCTGCCGCCGCACAGTGTGTTATTTTAACAATCTAGGGGGATTTAATTCAAAATTCCAAGGTTAATTAATAAAAGTGATATTTAGTAATTTACAAGCAAACAAACCTGTTAGCATATATGCGTAATTATTTTGTTCCTAGGCATGCGCAGGGACTCATAAATAAGGTCTAAACACAACAGTTACGCGCAGATGCGTAATCTGTCTTATTGAATAGGTTGATCAATCGAGCTGCTTTGTGTAGAGAATAAAGTCGGTTTACATGTTATTGTGATGTTTATGTTTAGTTTATGGTTCTGTAAGTTATGTAAGATAGGTTTCATCTGTTTAGATGTACAAGAATGTTAATATGAAACATGACTTTTAACTGTGTTCCAATTTAAGTTTATTATCCAGATATTTTAGACTAGAACTTTCTTATATGGACGTATATGGCATTCTAATTGCATAATTTTTATTTATTGACACACCTTCTGTTGGAAACAGAAGAGAAAAATAGCGTTCATCTGCGTTTCTTTAGCTTATTCTTGTTTGTTTCACAATGGTTCCCCTTATTTCCCGACCACGCAATTTTCGAAGTTTGGTCTGGAAATAATAAAAGCGAATGTTGTGATGCAGTGTATGCGCGCTGTCTTTCGGTAAACCAAACGCCAATCCTCTCTGTCCATCCATTGATTTTCCTCCAATCCTCCGATATTCATAGCCGCTTGTACACCTTCTATCCAAGTTTTCTTTGGTCTTCCTTTCTTCCTCCATTCCATTGGTATCCATTCCATAATAAGTTTAGCCAATCTTTGCTCTGGCATTCTTTTGACATGGCCATACCACTGTAACCTTTTCTTTTCTATAATGTCTATGATATCCGGCTCCTCTTGTACACCCATAATTTCCCTTATTTCGTATTCTATCCATTCTAGATTTTCCAGCTGATGTTCTTAATACATCCATTTCTGTACTTAAAATTCTTTTCATTTCCCAGGTAGGAATTTGCCAAACTTCAGCACTATACGTTAAAATGCTCTGAATTATGGTTTGATATATTCCGTATTTTTAATTTTCTATTTTTTGTAATATTTTTGCTCCACCAAACAGCGTTTAAAGCATTTATTGCTTGTTTTGTTTGTGCGATTCTATTTTTAATTTCCAATATGTTTTCGCCTGTATGGTCTAATTTTGTTCCTAAATAAGTGCATTCAATATTAGGTTTTAGTTCTTCTCCATTGTTGAAATTTATATTTTCCATTTCTTCTCCTATACACAGATATTTAGTTTTCTCTACATTTATATAAAGTGTCCATTTGTCATACTCTTCTTTAGTTTTTCTTGCCATATATTCTATGTCATCCTGATCTTGTGCTATTAATACCTGGTCGGCTGCAAAATTGAGTGAATATAGGCCTACATGTGTATTTTGGAGTGACTCTTTTTTTACATTTTTTTCCTCCAGTCTTTTAATTTTTTTATTTGATTTGGGATTTTGTTGACTGTGTGCAATGTGTTTTTACATAGTACGAGTATTTAATTAACAAAATAATAATAAGCCTTGATAATGATAGCGTTGCTATTAAAATGCGGTGCTCTTTCAACTTTTTAATTTGGTGATTTGGGATTTTATTGACTATGTGTAATACAATTGTATCACCGAGAATATCCTATTTATTAATATACTATGTAAACAGTTTTGTTACGAGAAAACAAATGGCAACATCGTAGCTATTTTTAAATTTCGGATTTGAGATAAATCTCACTTCTAATGGCCAGATCTCGGTGATATTAGAAGGATATCTTTCTCGTTTTATTTCAGTGGCATATATAGTAGGCCCTACCTAGTTTCATTGTGAGAAAACGAAAATAGCGGCCATAGATCAGTCTTAATAATCGCTTTTGATGGTTAACGAATTCGACCAAACATTTGTATTTATCTATTGCTGAATACCTAGTCTGGTTCCGAAAAAAATGTGGCCTCTAGAGCGATAAAAGGCACACACACACTCACACACACACACATAGGATTCAACAAATCGTTTGCCAGAGAAGGTATTCCAGCATAGAGGCAGAGGAATATGTAAACAATGCTAGAGAAATCAAGAAAATCTTGAGATATAGGAAACCAACTGAACTGAGCCTAAACCTGAAAATGTTCATGATGATCATGGTGATATGTATTATTTCGTTGTTACAATTAAATTTTGACATTAAGCAATGAAAGCCAAATATGTCATTAAAAAGAAATTTAATTCAGTCATTAATTTTTATTTTCATGATATATTTGGCTTTCATTACTTAATGTCAAAATTTAATTGTAACATCGAAATAAACAAAGTCACTGTTTTAAAGAAAAATCTTCTCATTAAAATGCTTTCTTGTTGCAGAAGCCGTAAGATGGTAATGCGGACTCTTCACGCTGCCCCTTATGATTTGAGAATTGTATAGGGCCTATAAGGAAAGGAAAATTAATGTTTGCACTGGGATGCCTGGATAGCATGGTCGGTAACGCACTAATGTAGGCCTATAGAGTTAGAAGTCCCGGTTCAGGCATTATTATTTTCAATATTTGTCGTGGTCATTTACGGTGTCTGCTAAGTAAGATCCATGAAGATCTGTAAATATATTTGAAAAATAATTTCATGAGAATAACGTTAATAGCTTCATTCCTTCTGAATTTGCTAAAATATAGCCTACATGGTTATTTGAATTTTAAAAACTCCATGGTGTGAAGCCTAGAAGACCATATACTTACCAGCTAGCTTATTTCTCACACCTACATAATTATATATCAATCACTGAAGTGGACGATCATTCAGACAATACTGGGATACAATGTGTTCAGTGTTCCAGCCATTATAGTTGGATTATATTCACTCTTATTGTAGCTACTTACATTCTCGCGAGCTGGGTGGGCACCTCACTGGTCGCATCTATTAGCGGAAATTCAATAAGAAAATGTATTCTCCCTTGGGCACTGAAAAAGCTCCTCTCGTAGCTCAACCAACGTAAGATACCATATGCTACTAAGTCAACGTAAGTAAAATGTGACACAGGGAACTTCCGTATTTGATCTACTTAGAAACAGTGCTGCAGTCGTGAAATTGTTTGTTATGATAAAGTGAGTGACTGGTGAAGTAAACTACAAAATACAAATAAAACATAATATAGGGTATTACGCGCCACTTTATTAAACAGTATTAATGTTTCATTATGTCCTGTCGGAAGAGCGATCTGATACTTTTTTTGATCACACAAGAACATGGAGGACCTCCCCGAATGCTTATTCAGCTCAATGTCAGGGCCTCCTCCGACACAACACAAACATTCACACACACATTCATACCAAATATGGCAAATATATATATTTTTAATGCCCCAGGTTGCCATTTCGACATTTCTGGTGTTCTCTCCTGGCATGACGTACTTGTAACCCACTTCTGAGGTTGGGGCGCCTGGAAGGCGAGGTTACGCTGCCCCATGATATGAGAGTTGATGATGATGGTAATGATGCGCCTGGAGAGGCCTTAAACTAAACTTAATATAATTAGGCGAATATATTAATGGCAATGATGGCCAGATGGTGTTCGGGGATCATTTGGACCTTAAGTTTCCTGACATTTATCTTACAGGTGAAGAAAAACTCCGAAAAAAACCTCACCCAGGAAACTTGTCCCGACCAGGGATCGAACCTGGACCCGCTGCGTGACAAGGCAGACACGCTATCTCGAGACCACAGCTGTAGACATATGGCGAATATAATAATGATGATTATGTTAGCCAGATGATGTTCGGGGATCGTTTGGAACTTAAAGTTATAGGGATCTTACAGGTGAAGAAAAACACTGAAAAAACGGTCTTAACTTCACCGGGTAAAATAAAGTATTATTATTATTGTTGTTATTATTCATCATCATTATCATTATTATTATTATTGATATTATTATATTATTATTATTATTATTATTATTATTATTATTATTATTATTATTATTATTATTATTATTATTATTATTATTATTATTATCTGAACAATTTTATGTTCTTACTCGTGTATTATTGGAACATATTCTTTGAGTAGAGTAAGCATTCCACACGAGTGTATTCATGATTATTAATCAAGTCTATCCAGATCATAATTTCCATCTCTACAGATGGTTATTATAGGGGTCTTGTAATCATTAGATAAGCTATATTTAATGCCTCGGCGCCCTTCTCTAACATAATGAAAGAATGCAGATAAAAATATTATAATCTGGTTGTGTACGTGGTCTTTAAAAATGATTGGCCTGATTTCAAGTGAATATAGTTCTGCTCCTACTGACCACGTATAACTTATATATCAACATCTCAAATTCAACATAGTTAATATGTTCGTTTAATTTTGTTTTTATTGCTAATGGACGAAATAGTTAAAAGACCAATTACCGGTATTGTAAATGTGATGTAATCTGGCGCAGTGGTAGATAAGGCCGTAAGACCTTAACTGTATCAGTTAAAATATAACTATTAGTATTATTATTATTATTATTATTATTATTATTATTATTATTTTATCACTAATTGTTTCTATTTGGGTGATTAAAAAAACATGTGTACCTAATACAGTGGAAAAGATTGTTATGAACTAAAAGTTGAGATTTGTAACACAGTGTATAGGCCTTAGCTATATTATTACTATTTACATAAGTATTAGGCCTGTACTGTGTTCCAATTTTAATTTTAGATTAATAAAAATCCTTCCAAATTAGCTTCTTCGATAAGTTCTATAATATATTGGCCCAATTCCTCTTATTTGTGTTTATATTAATTGTGCGACTTAAGTTAGAAGTAGATATGTAGGCGTACCTACGATTGTTTATTTAATCCTGATTTAAAACGCCTTAACATACCATATAGCATCTAGGATCCTTAATATCACAAATAGAGTATTTCTGCTGTTTTCTTTATAAATTTCCGAAGATATTAATCTAATTTAATTTTAAATACATTATGAATGGTCGGCCGCGGTGGACTAGTGGTTATGCTCCTTGTCTCTGGTCCCGAGGGTCCGGGTTCAAAACCCGGCCGGGGTCGATGCATATTTTTTAGGATGGAAAAAATCCAAGGAGCGAATCCTCCGGGAGGGACTTAAGCCGTGGGTCCCGAGTCTGAAGATTTTCAGGCTCGTAAAAGATCCGTAAGCCTGAATGAAAAGGCCTCTAAGCAAAATTTACCGAATTTTCCCGTCCTAGTACTACCTTGGTTTCTTAGATGTCAGTATGAGACGGAACGCTGACCACGGACCACTCAAATGACATCTATACGAAAACAAGTGTAACTAAATTAGTATGGTTAAAATTCTTCCCTGTAGGGGGAGAGCGCCTAAATATCTGTTAAGGAAAACATGGGCTTACAAGATACAAGAAGATGAATATCATAACGTGGGTAAAGGTAAAGTGATCCTACTACAGACTTTTAGCATGCCTTGGGATAGTAGGAGGTTAAGGCTTCCACATTTTTAGACAATCGGCACGATATGTCAGCCGGGTTTATCACACCTGTGTGACGGCCGCCATTACCTCAGAACGTAAATCTGGTACTCTTTTCCGTTAGAGGCTGAGTCGAATACAGGACCATGGTGCCACCAGAAGTTTTAACCCAATTTAAAAACCATGATTCCACCGGCATATTTTTTTTTTTTCCTTGTGCCCTTCATATAAGAGATTACTTAAGAACACTGATGAGCTACCTTAAGTATTTCCACTTATGTGAATGATGACCGACTATAAATTAAAAATGAGTATAACCACTTAAAATAGGTCACTTATTTTTAATGACTATACATTTCGCTTTTAAAACTAACGTAAGTACCGCCTTAATCAGCTCGTTTGTTTAGAATTTTATGATCGTGGTTCGAAACGCTTAATTATAAATGTGGTAGACCAAGACGGAATGTCTAAACCAGAAATGTGTTATATTATTTTATGTGTTATATATATATATTTACTTATTTATTTATTTAGTGTTCAATGCCACTTTATGACATTTCTGGCTTTCACCTCTAGCAATGGCGGAATTGTAATCCATTTCATATGTTGGGACATTGGAAGGCGGATTACGTTACCCGATGATACGATGGATGATAATTTCCAGACCACGAGCAAACCACAGCAACCCTTTAAGGAAACATTAATATGGTCTGACCGGAAATCGAGACCGGGATCTCATGAACTGAAGTCAGAAACGCTGATCACTAGCACATGAGGCTGGTCATGAGTGAAATCACTTGTGGCATTACTTATGACTATTTAACTCATGCCCCAAATGGGAGTCAATGACCAATCACATTTCAATGATTTTTTATTTACAACCTATCACAGTCGTGTTTCACCTAAAATTTACCAACTAAAGCATATCATAATAGAGAAGCACCTCCTTTTTAACATTCTGAATAGGTCATAGCATTATTTTGCAGTGACTGACTCTCTAAGAAAATACAGCTACCAGATTGTAGATATAGTGCATGAATGTCAACACGTAGCGCATACGAGAGATAATATAAAACATTTGTAACAAATGATATACCACAAAGAAAAGAACCACGTTTGCTCTTCTTAAACGAATTATTTTCCAGGAAATGACGCAGAAAAATACAATTGACATATTTACATCATAGGACATATAACTTTGATTGTAAATTTCTCCACTAGGGTGCATTCTTACAACATTGCAATCTTTTGGCAATAAAATATATTATGATCTTTTGCAGTGATCGAACAAAAGAAGCAAATGAAGCGTACCAATCGTTTCTCATTTGTTTTCAAACATCGCCGTTTACATTAAATATATAAATATTTTAAAATAACTATAGTTATATAATGATTTGTGAGTAAACAGCTTAATTGTATTCGTTAAATAGTCCTAACAAATGCCACTCTTGATTTTCAAATTCTCTAGATAAATTCACTCCTCACTTCGTGAGTCGTGAATTTATCGATAATTTGGAAATCACTCGTGGCAATACCATCTGTACACCATTTCCATTCAAGGTTTACTTATATGTGACAAAAAAATCCTGTCGGTTCTGAAGCAACTTGAAAATGGCTAAGATCTCTTAAAATGACTACCACGCTGTAGTATCCCATCTCCATCTTGAGAAATCAACTAAATGACAAGTCTCCCAAATTCCGTGCTAGGTTTTTCTCTTCGTTCAGAAGTACCCTTTCAACATAATGTACGAGTTCTGACTTGTTCTGTACAATTCTACAATTTCCAAGTTTTCATAATTTTACTCTATATTAATGTATATTGTTTTTATTATTTTCTTTCTCTAGAGTCAAATATACTTTTCGCTTTTGGCAGACATGTATGTAAATTTATAAAAATAAATTGCCCCGGTGATCTGTGGAAACCAACTCGCCAATACAATCTGCATTTCGCGATTTCAAACTCGTCCTTTTTCAGCCACAATTTTCTGGATATGGTTCTTTTGAAGGGTTTCATATCTCATATATGCAAAATGTAAAAGTAGAACAATCCTGAGTTAACTATCTCTTAGTAAATATTTCCTAATTATTTCTGCATAGCGTTCAATCGTAACACCAATAAATCTGAAATGTTAAAAGAATGTCGTATAATAAAATACTACAAGTAGGCACTACAACAATTATACTACTATTACTACTACTACTACTACTACTAATAATAATAATAATAATAATAATAATAATAATAATAATAATAATAATAATAATAATTGTATCTACTGATTTTTGGAGATATGTGCAAACTTCTTATGCTCTCTGGTGAGCTCAATTAAAGCTGTAAATTGATACTCGTGATACAATAAATACAAGCTCGCTGCTGCACCTAGTTACGTTCTGAGCAGGAGAGGGCGAGATTCATTACGAATGTAATAAACCAGCCCAACTGGTGTTAGTGACAATAGACTACATATCTACATATAATGCATCAATCAAAATAATCCAACAAAATGGAACACTGGTGTTAAATAATAATATTAATAAATGAATAATAATTATCTCGTAATAATAATTACTACTACTAATAGTAATGACAATTATGTTAATGGTGATAACAATAACAGCAACATCAGTAATGATGATGATAATAATAATAATAATAGGGTCTAATAATAATAATTAATAATAATAATAATAATAATAATAATAATAATAATAAATAATAGGGCCTAATAATAATAACTAATAATAATAGGGCATAATAATAATACTAATAGGGCCTAATAATAATAATTAATAGGGCCTAATAATAATTAATCTAATGGGCCTAATAATATTAATCATCATCATCATCATCGAATGAATTATGTAACAAGAGTTATTTTCCGGTTGCTGCATTTACAATTTTGATACACTATCGCCGACTGTGTACGAATAAAATGAATATGGAAAATCATGATGGCCTCGTTATACCTAGGAAAATGTAGCTGAGTTTCCATATATTATCTTACGAGTAATTCAAAAGAAAACCTTCCTACGTTGTCACGAACTTTAATTTAATCTCTTTCTTAAGTCCATTCTTTCCATAGTAATTCTGCCCAAAGGCAGGTCCTTCACTGCAATCATAGCATTTTCATGCTATGCTTGCAGCTTTACTAGGGAATTGTAGGTGTGGTAGCTTCCCGTTGCTTTCCACACCGTGTGAAGGATGATTGATGATGGCCATATGATTTCGGGGACCGTTTGGGCCTTAAAGTTTTCCTGTCTTACAGTTGTCTTACAGGTGAATAAAAACCTCACCCAGAAAAACTAACCCGACCAGGGATCGAACCCGGGCCCGCTGCGTGACAAGGCAGCACGCTACCTCGAGACCACAGCGGTGGATCTTTCTTAAGTAATATAAATGAAAATAAAAAACACCACACCGGTAAGGAGTTTCCAATATTTAATAATGATCGTGATGATGGTGATAATGTGTATTGAATAATTCCGTTGACATTGCATCCAAATATGTACAGGAAGGACCTGATTCATTTTCGTGCAGTGGAGGACATCATCCTATAAAACAAATAACGGAAACTTTCTTGAGGATAAAGTCGGCCGGAGCTTATATCTAATCAACCTATCTCCCTACCGTGTCTATATTAGGTGCATTTACTTATTTATTATTATTATTATTATTATTATTATTATTATTATTATTATTATTATTATTATTATTATTATTATCATCATCATCATCCTCATTTTATGAAATACTCATTCCATGACATTGTTTTCCTTCTCTTCTCCCTCAATTTTAATTCGACAACTCAATTGCAGCTATAGTTGATAGAATCGTCATATTAATTTTAAAACTAAATAAGCAACGATATATTATTAAAAACTCTTCTAGTCTATCTTTTTGAACTTACCGCTATAAATGCTTTGGTATCAATCAGTAATGTTGTCAAGGGCAATAGGTGAAATGCATTATTATCTAATTACAACATGATTTTGTTTTGTTCCTTCTCATTCAGTTATATATCGGAAAAACGAAAATGTTTAATAAAAACGTCTTTGAAAACAATGTTCTTCAAATGAAGGGCTGTATTCTGATCTAAAACTAAAATCCACAGCGCGACAGACTTAGAAGGCCCTTGCTCTTCCAGCCGGCTGCTGTGCTAACATCCCACGTGTGTTATAGGAAGTGGACGATCATCTAGCCTGTATGGGGGTGACATGTAGTCAGCATATCGAGTCATCCCAGCCGTTAGAGCTGATTTTTCTCTACCTGGAGCCGCTACTCATTGTAGCTCCTCAAATTCCACATGATGCTGGGTGGGCATCGTTCCCACATTGGCCGAAATTCCACGAAGAGAAGATGTCTTGTCTCATGTGGATTTGAACCGTAGCTCTGTACCAAGGCATCATGTCTTACACCGCTCGATATTCTGATCTATATGAATATTAGCGTTTATAATGTATTTTTTCTTTGAAACTTCTATCATACCTTTGAAAAGGTCATAATTTTAGAAGCATTAGTTGTTTTTGATAGAACTCTTGTTATTTTAACGAACGAATGAAAATTCGTTTTGACAAAAATATATTTTTTTTCTTTGGTCTATACATTTTATTAATACACAAAATATAAACATAAAAATTCCCTATCTGAATATATAAAGTAGTATTTAAAGGTTAGTATAGCAATAACCTAAAAAGCCTGTACAACACATTAATGACGTTATAATTGGACATTTGGATGAAAAAGTGAAGATGTTTTAATATTTCCTGTTATTTATCTCTGCGGGAGGTAAATACATAGGGCTCTGAGAAAATGTATAATATACTTTGCAAGGTCTTTCTTGTTCAATATGACGTAATCGGTTTTAATTTAAAACATTCTGTCATATGTTTATTAATATATCTTCCATATATCACATGGGCCTATTTATGACAGTTTATTTTTCATTAAATAATCATATAATCAGTAGGCCCTAACATTTTTGACGCTGGAATATATATTATATTTTAGACGCTGTAATATAAAGGTATGTAGGCTATTTATCTTTGAGACTACAATGCATATTATGTTTCTGATGTTGACACTATTGTTCATTGGAGCTCAACGAATTATTTTACTGATTACATGTTAACTTATTTAATCAAGAAATATTTTCATGAAATAGATATGTATGACACAAGGAGGACGTGTTGGAAATATGGTCGTCGTTCTGGTAGATTTCACTAAGTCCAAAATTGTTGTTTTGAGATACAGCGATATTAAAATTTGATCACACATCAGAAATCTGTTACGCCAAAAAATATTAAATTAGAAGAGGACAGGGATACAGACTGTGAAAAATAATTTTCGTAATATAATAGTGTACATATCTCAAAACAGTCAATTTTGGACTTAGTGACTTCTGCTTGAACGCCGACGTCTCTGGATATCTACTGCTGTGTTATCGGATTGCTATAGACGCAAGGTGATTTCGGGTTCAATCTCTGGCCAGGAAAGATATCCTGCTTAAGATGTTTTGGTTGTTTTCCTTCACTAAACTACTCACTGGCTCTATCTAATCCATAGGGTCATGTCTGCGTGGACATAAGCTTTTCATACATCCATACCCTGAGCCAATGTTTTCTAATCATCCCCTGTATAATCTACTTCCGTCAAAGCATTGTTAATGTTATTCTCCCGCCCCATTCTTTGTCTACCAACTGGGCTTTCCCCTCTTGTTTTCCTACTTGAAGCTTCCATGCACCTCTTTCATTCCCCATTCGTGCCACATGTCCTGCCCATCGCAGTCTACGAGACTTAACTGTTCTTATGTTGTCTGGCTTCCTAAAGAGACCATGTAGCGCACTGTTATGTAATTCTCTCCATTCATCTGTCTGTTCATCTCTATTTGGTCCAAATTTTCATAAGAATTCTATTCTCAAATACTCGTAATCTTCTTTACTCCCTTAAAGTAAGTGTCCCTTCGCACTTCAGACAAATTTCAGAAACATTAAGACTATCATGAACTATCCATATAAAATTCACCTTATTTAGTTGGTATGTATGAGGGCTGGCTATGCTTCCCAACATAGATTAACGAATGGAAAAATACCGCCACTGCCATTCAACACGGATCGCAGGCATTTATCTTCTCCTAGGAATGTATGAATAAGGTGTGTGTTTTATATTAATACTAGCTAATACCCGGCATGCGCTGCTACGCCTAAATAAATACCCGGCGTTGCCCGGGAATCTACTTATCCCGATTTTTTTGACATAAATGAGCTGAAATACAAAAATTAATGTTTTATATTTAGTTACATAAGTAACAGGAAAAATTTATATCGTAATTATTTTTAGATACCCCGTGCTGTTTACCCGGTGTTGTCCGGGAATCTACTCATCCCGATCTTCTTGGCATAAATGAGCTAAAAGACAAAAATTAATGTACTTCTTATGATTAGTTGAATAAGTAAAATGAAAAATAATTATAAATGTATATCGTAATTATTTAAGATTCCCGTACTGATTACCCGGTGTTGCCCGGGAATCTACTTATTTCGATCTTCTTGGCATAAATGAGCTAAAAGACAAAATTCGTTATTGTGAGTTATCCATAAAAGAAACCCCGCCATGTGCTGCTATGCTTGCACAGGAATCTACGTACTTGTCTCGATCTTCTTGGCACCAATGAAAGACAGAAATGGTTATTGTGAGTTATCCGTAAGAGATAAACATATGCTGTCGCGGACTTTTTTGTAGATCTTTTGAGGTATTCAATTCTGTGTACATTAATTTTGTGTATTTGTTATGGTTTAGGCAGCGTAAGCCATTTAAGCGTCCAAAGAGGTACTTTTTTTCACGTTTTCCACTACAAAGGGCGATTTTTAAGGGTTTAGGAGTTGAGTATCACAATCGGATCAACGGTACGAACAAACAAACAAACATTTTTATTTATTATATTCTTGTTTCTGAGAGATATTCTTCGGCACTGAGCTGATCTCTCGTTCCGAATAGTCTCTCTATGACCTTCGTATGGTCAAGAGTGTGGTCTAGATTTAAAATCCTCTCCCGACAATCATGTCCCTGTAAGGTCCGCAAAGCGTGGGACCTTAAAATTACGTACAAAAAGAGAGAGAATAACATAAGACAACGAGAGGAAAGAGAAAGTAACGCAAGCAGACACGCGTCAGGAGGTCTCAGGTTCAAATCCGTGTCGGATCAATGCGATTTATATTTTATGGTCGAGAATCGAATATCAAACATCGCTTGCTTCGAAGTAACGGATTTTGGCCACAAATCAAGATTTTCTTTATTTTCTGTTTTTCTAACGAAAAGTATTTCGCGGTGGTTGCATTTATCCAAATTTCGCTAATTATTTGCAGTTACAGTAATATTGTTTTTTTATTAATTACTTTTATATCCGGCGGCTTCGTGGCCAAAGCGGTCAGACGCTCCCCTCTCACTGCTGGGGTCCCTAGATCGAGTCTCGGTCACTCCTTGTGGGTTTCGTGGTGGACGAAATGGAACTTGGGCAGGTTTTTCTCGAGGTTTACCCCTGCCACAATTTCATTCCACCATACTCAGCCATTTCGTTCATCTGCCCTTGTGATGGTGCCTCAGGCGTGGTCGGCCGGCACCCTTGTCATTAACATACCTCTATACATGGGACTTCATCTCATCTCATCCCTCGGCCCGATCCTGAGTTTGACACGAGTTGAGGATATTTATTTTTACTTTTATATCCCTGCGGATTCAGGTTCAGGAAATTTTAATTGTAAAATGTCCAATCTCAGGACTAGAAGGGGTAGGGGTGTACAAATGTTAATCGTTAGATCGTCACCAAATTCCTGGATTAAATGTCACATTTCTCTACATTACAAATGTTGAGAAGGTATGTGGTACTGTTGATAGTGATTCGTTCGTCGGATGAGAATTTGATCCTGGCTCAAAACATATGTTGTGCTTTTCGACAAAAGTAAGCTAAATGCAAGCATACGGTTTCATTTTCTCTCTTCACCATCCCCCATACAACATATTTGCACTACACAAAACATACAATTGTCACACACTTTTATCTGTACACAAGTACACATCATTTAAGTAAAGTGGTCTACCGAAGTGGTATGTAAATTATAATTAGACCACATTAACGCCATCAAACCACGGATCCCGAAGCATGAAAAGCGTAACGACTTACAATGAAACGCATACACACTTCCATTTCTTCCGCTGACAGAGAAAATGTCATATCGTTTATTTAATCTCATTTATGGATGCTTAACATTAAGGTCATATCGTGTCTTATCATCTTAGATTAGATTCAGTTAGATTAGGTAAGTAAAATGTGTTCGGGCAACCTTATTTTTGGTCAATTCTTTACTTTATGGAATGAATGAGAAGAAATCTACTCTCTACGGTCGCATGTAGTCTGTTGTGGTGATCCTGGTTCGACACATATCAAGAATTCACACTCTTACCACCATTTATTTGGGCTGGGTCCAAGGCCTGGAGGAGGAACTACAACCTTCCCTTCGACCTTATTCTACCCTAAATTGACGCACAGCCACGGATTCATGAAGAAGTGTCTGTTCCACATTAAATCACCAAAATCACATATTTTAAACGCCTGTGGTTTTCTAAACCATACTATTTTACCTAACAAGAGATGAGGCGAAGGATGATATGAAATGAATGAAAGAAAGAATAGAAATGGAATCGCTTTATGGGGAGGGAAAAGGAGTGGAAGTGTTTGTGAGGTGAAATTCAGGAAACGGGAGAACCCCGGAGAAACCCAAAATATCCCGGTGTGGCCCACCACTAATACCCTACCAGACCGTCAGAATTCGAATCTGATATCTCAGTCGGGGCAGCCTCCCTCCCTGTGTCCACCGAGATGGCGCCTTACCATCTTCATATGTAACCTTTAGTCTCTGTGTTTTATTGTTTTTAATGCATATATAAATAAGGCGAATATGATAGGCATATATATATATATATATATATATATATATGATTATGATAACCAGGTGTTGTTCAGGGACTATTTTTTCGCGGCTTCGTCTTACAGGTGAAGATAACTCCAGAAAATATTTTACCCAAGATACAGTAAAACTTGTTTAATCCGGAACGTGAATAATGCGAAAATCTGTCCAATGTGAACAAATTTATTGGTCCCCGGCGAAATAATACTAATTTTGCGTTTATTATTCTGCATAAACTGGAATCTGTCCAACACGGAAAGGAAGGATATTTCTACACAATTCATGAAAAATTATAAAGCGGAAAGGTATTATATATATTTATTAACCATCAGCATTTTTTAAAGCAGGTGCCAAGACGGCTTTTATAAATAGTGATTCAAAACAAATGGACAAATAAATATCAAAACAAAAGAAACTTAATTGCCACTGACCCTAAAGTTAATTGTTAAAAGCTGTTGTATTTTACATGCCGATATGTACTTTAATAAATGCCTCCATCGCCACGATTGGTGTATTATTGTTTCAACTTGTTCATTGCAATAATTTTGATTGAATAACACTTGTCTCTTGTGCTTTGTTCCCAGTTTATAATGTCGAGTAAAAGGAAACAAAAATTATTATTACCGAAGAGAAATAAATTAGTGTTGCCGCTTAAAGTAAAAATAAAAAGCCTGGCCGTTTATACGCGTTGGCGAGTCGTTTGCGTCATTATCACGCTGTTTCAATGTTAATGAATCAAGAAATTCGAAGATAAAATAAGGAATTATATCGCAGAATGTACAGCTGAATATCAATCTTAATTGAAAGACCTTTTAAAAGCGGCAAAACAGGAAAACATTACTAAGTTCTTTAAGTTCTTGCCTAAACCTGACAGTAATAATTAATATAAATTGTTCAAAATCTCTCATTAATTTATTTTATTTTCATAAATTTTATTTTATTCTGTAACCTTGGAACGTATTCCCTATATACCCAAACAAATTACCATTCCACATTCGCTGTTTCTGTATTCACGACGTACGGTTATTTGCGGAACATATCCCCCGCGAATAAGGAGCTTTTACTGTATAGATTCGGCCTCATGGTGCACACCGTTATGCGAAACACAGATACCTTCTTACAAATAACAAATCTCCAAACATTTCCGGACCGATGCTCCAAAGTCAAGCTCTAGCTCTTGTTAAATCCCTAAGGGAATAACGATTTCAAGGAATCTTCAGGTTGGCTGGACAGTTTTAAAAGACGACACAATGTAGTGTGGAATGGAATTTTTCGGGAATTCAAAGAAGGTGGACGTAAACTGAATACTTGAATTTCAGGACGCGCCTAAGAGACATTTTTAACGCTGAACGAAATGGGACTGTTTTCTCGCGCGTTACCGTCGAAGTCGCTCATACATACTATATACTTCACTTTTCAACGACAGTGGAACTACAATTATCCAAGGTACATAAAAAGACATAGGCTTATACGGTACTCCATAATCTAAGATTATTAATGAGTTTTATTTTTTTATAAAGCGGAATTTTGTCCAATGTGGAAAAAATTGGTGCCATGCGATTCCGCTTTGAGCAAGTTATACTGTAACTCGGAAGCGCGAAGCAGCCGCATTTTAAGTTGTCATACGAAAGGAAACGTGTTCGAATGTTCCACACTCAAAATATTAATTCGCCAATGCAAACAAAGCCAAAGAAAAAGTCCGTGACGCAGGAACTGCGTAAACTAAGCGAATTCCTCAATAAGTCCATTTTACTGGTTTACAGAATAGATATTTCTTTTGTTAAATTGAAGGAACTCAATTTCCAGTGTTAGCTTATTTAAAAGTATCTGACTGCAGTGAAAACAAATAATGTATAACAATAAGTTATTGCCTATTTGCATATTGCTGTATAATTTGACATCAATTTAAATAATGTACTGTACATCGATTCGCTTTTCCTAAAAATATTAAATAAAGGAACTAATTTATACGAGGTATTATAGGAAACATTGCCAAATGATATGGTCTACATTATGATGAACCGAACGTGGCGGTTGCTAGGGTCAATTTTTTAATTTTGGGTTTCGGATAAACCCCCACTTTTAATGGTCAGATTTCGTTGATTTTTTTAGAATACCTTCCTCAGTTTATTTTAATAATATATGGACTTTTGTGTGGAATGTCAGGCTTTCACGGCCGGTAATCATAATGTTAACCCACAAATTGGCAAAACACAAATAGTTATTCCAATGTGGCGGACCGAAGTGAAAACGTAATCTTGTATAACTGTTATTATTAGGTATATTGTGTAATTAGACACACATTTAAGTGGTTTATTTTTGTTCGTTTTCTTCTGATTTATTAAAAAAATTACATTAACTAAACCAACTGATGTATCCAAAAGGATACATTACGAATTTAAGGGTTAAAAGATTCCAGGCGTGTGGCCGTGGTCTATAGCTGGTATTTCTTCCAGACGTTTCTCCCTCAACTGCGGAGGGCATCTTCAGTGGCGAGTGTTTCCTAGGTGATGGTTACCTTGTAGTAGACTCGGCTCTATAAGTGTTACCTTGTAGTAGAATCTGCTTGGTGTACTGTAGCTTGTAGTAGACTCTGCTGTAAGTGTTACCTTGTAGTAGACTCGGCTGTAGTAGTGTTACCTTGTAGTAGACTCTGCTGTAAGTGTTACCTTGTAGTAGACTCGGCTGTAAGTGTTACCTTGTAGTAGACTCTGCTGTAAGTGTTACCTTGTAGTAGACTCGGCTTGTAAAGTGTTACCTTGTAGTAGACTCGGCTGTAAGTGTTACCTTGTAGTAGACTCTGCTGTAAGGTTACCTTGTAGTAGACTCTGCGCTGTAAGTGTTACCTTGTAGTAGGACTCGGCTGTAAAGTGTACCTTGTAGTAGACTCTGCTGTAAGTGTTACCTTGTAGTAGACTCTGCTGGTGTTACCTTGTAGTAGACTCGGATGTAAGTGTTACCTTGTAGTAGACTCTGCTGTAAGTGTTACCTTGTAGTAGACTCTGCTGTAAGTGTTACCTTGTAGTAGACTCGGCTGTAAGTGTTACCTTGTAGTAGAATCTGCTGTGTTACCTTGTAGTAGACTCTGCTGTGTTACCTTGTAGTAGACTCGGCTGGAAGTGTTACCTTGTAGTAGACTCGGCTGTAAGTGTTACCTTGTAGTAGACCTCTGCTGTAAGTGTTCCTTGTAGTAGACTCGGCTGTAAAGTGTTACCTTGTAGTAGACCTCTGCTGTAAGTGTTACCTTGTAGTAGACTCTGCTGTGTTACCTTGTAATAGACTCTGCTGTAAGTGTTACCTTGTAGTAGACTCTGCTGTGTTACCTTGTAGTAGACTCGGCTGTAAGTGTTACCTTGTAGTAGAATCTGCTGGTGTTACCTTGTAGTAGACTCTGCTGTCTGTGTACCATTGTAGTAGACTCGGCTGTAAGTGTTACCTTGTAGTAGACTCTGCTGTAAGTGTTACCTTGTAGTAGACTCGGCTGTAAGTGTTACCTTGTAGTAGACTCTGCTTGTAAGTGTTACCTTGTAGTAGCTCTGCTGTGTTACCTTGTAATAGACTCTGGCTGTAAGTGTTACCTTGTAGTAGACTCCTGCTGTGTTACCTTGTAGTAGACTCGGCCTGTAAGTGTTACCTTGTAGTAGACTCGGCTGTAAGTGTTACCCTTGTAGTAGTACTCTGCTGTAAGTGTGTTACCTTGTAGTAGACTCGGTTGTAAGTGTTACCTTGTAGTAGACTCTGCTGTAAGTGTTACCTTGTAGTAGACCTCTGCTGTGTGTTACCTTGTAAGTAGACTCTGCTGTAAGTGTTACCTTGTAGTAGACTCTGCTGTGTTTACCTTGTAGTAGACTCTGCTGTAAGTGTTCCTTGTAGTAGAATCGTGTCTGTGTTACCTTGTAGTAGACTCTGCTGTGTTAACCTTTAGTAGACTCGGCTGTAAGTGTTACCTTGTAGTAGACTCTGCTGTAAGTGTACCTTGTAGTAGACTCGGGCTGTAAGTGTTACCTTGTAGTAGTCGGCTCGGCTGTAAGTATTACCTTGTAGTTAGACTCTGCTGTTGTTACCTTGTAGTAGACTCGGCTGTAAGTGTTCCTCTGTGAGTAGGACTCTGCTGTAAGTGTTACCTTGTAGTAGACTCGGCTGTAAGTGTTACCTTGTAGTAGACTCGGCTGTAAGTGTTACCTTTGTATTAAGACTCGGCTGTAAGTGTTACCTTGTAGTAGACTCGGCTGTAAGTGTTACCTTGTAGTAGGCTCGGCTGTAATGTTACCTTCTAGTAGACTCGGCTGTAAGTGTTACCCGAGTCTACTATAAGGTAACAGCACCTAGAAGCACTCGCCACTGAAGATGTCCTCCGCAGTTGAGGGAGAAACATCTGGAAGAAATACCAGCTATAGACCACGGCCACACGCCCGGAATCTTCTAACATTATACTGACTTTTGTTGTTAAACACAGTTAATTGCGACCGCTAGTGTGATTTTTAAATGTTCATTTCAGGTGAACTCCTTCCTAAACCTAATGGTCCGATTTTGCTGGTTAACGAACTCGTTCTTAATTTGTTTTAATTAATTGCGATATGCCGAGATTGATTTCGGTAAAAAAAATTGCGTCCACAACAGCTTTAAAACACACACATATATTTTTTTTTCTTGAATATTTACGGTGTCACTAAATACTATCCTCATAAAAAACCATGTGACCTGCTCGCTTTTCATTGGTTATGGACACCGACGTACGATGTAGAAGCAATAAGTACGCGAAAAAGTAGTTCCCTTCATTAATTTTAAAATATGTCCTCTGAAAATACTTGTTATTCTTCATGAATGATAATAATAGTATTCAAAACATAGAAAACATTCTTAAAAAATATCAATATTTACAACTTGAAATAGTTTATTGCATATGGATGATGCATTTGAGTCATGCCTCAGTTGATTCTGATGCCAAAATGACTGAAGGTGTCGAGACTTCTGTTGCCATGTCGCCACCTAAATTTTTAAAACACAAGTCTGGCAAACATTTGACTAGTGGTCAAAAAACAGTTATTTTAAATGTATTTCACAAGTTAAGTGAAAAATATCACAGCTTCCTTGCAAACTATCACATGTCTTATATACTTCACACGTGCTCCCTGTCAATGTGACAGTAATTGTGACGCGAATTGGCGTTTGTTTATGTTAGGATCGCTCTAAGAGTGGATGAAGGTATAGATTGGGTCGGAGGAGATCGATCAGTAATGTTTTTTAAATATTTTTATGAGAACAACCTCAATAACTTCCATTCCTTCGGAATTCGCCAAATAGGAACGCCAAGAAAAGCTAGGAAAATTATAATAACAGAAGCAATAATTAGGGGAGTATTGAGACCTGAAAATATTGAGGAGGGAAGAGTATGGAATATTGGTAGGCCTACATGAAGACAGCATTAGCTGTAGAATATGTCCAATATGCGGGAGCTTTGAAGACGAGATACGTATATTAGGAAAATGTAACGTTTTAGAATATTGGAGGCATCAGTTATTACCGGAAAGATTTCTAAATTCAAATCGTGAAAGATTGGCATGCTACGAGTTACTGGTAAACCCAGAAAACTGGATAAACTTGGGTAGATTTCTGGACAAAATGCGGAAAATAAGAACAACACTTATTCAGGAAAAAATAAATATGTTAAATTGCAATACCATTAATTCTTAATAATTCTACATAACTAAGTTAATGTATAATGTAATTGTATTGATATCTAATTGTAAATTATTGTTTTTTTTTTAAGTATATTATTACCAAACATCAACTTATTGTAACGGACTGTCAACAACACGTGCGGCTTACTGCCCATGCGATCCATATTTGTAACTAACATTTTATGTAACTTACTTTTAATTTAATAAAGTCCTTATGTATGTATGTAAAATCTCTGATATAGATAGTTCTAGGGAAAATGTCAATATTATTGATTAAAGATGACAGAAACAATTTCGTTTGCCTATATGAAGTCGGGGTCCAACCTAGATTTATTTTTACAACTGAATAACTATTTTAATTGTGAAGTAGCCTATTATAATTCGATAAGTAAACTGAAAATAAGATAAAGAATTGCCTCATGCTAACCTCGATGAATTGCCAATTCATTTAGTTGCTAAAATGTGTGGATTAGTTCATGGTTGATAAGGCGGGGCCGTTGAAGCATTTATTAATGCGGTATATTGGCTCCTCCGCTCCGCGGCATTGTCTAGTTAAGACCTCGCAACATGATACTGTAGGCTTACTATCCTTCCAATTCTATAGGAATTCTGCCTGAGGGCAGGTCTTTCACTGCAATCATAGCATTTCCATGCTATGATTTGCAGCTTTACTAAGGAATTATAGGTGTGGTAGCTTCCAGTTGCTTTCCACACTGTAGATGGATGATGATAAGGATGATGATGATGATGGCCGGATGATTTTCGGGGACCTTCCTGACATTTGTCTTACAGGTGAGGAAAAACCCCGAAAAAACCTCACCCAGGAGCCTGTCCCGACCGGGAGCCCGCTGCGTGACAAGGCAGCACGCTACCTCGAGACCACTGCGGTGGACATCCTTCCACGAATAAATCTAATATTGATTGTCCGGGATATGTTCTAAGACATAGAGTTCATCTGTGATAGTCCTCAGTTTGTTACTACAGTTTCCTCCGAGAGGTACTTTAAAGCCGTAGGTTCCGGTCAAGTCTGAAGATTTTCAGGCTCGTAAAAGAACATCAGAGCTAAATTTAAGCGGGCTTTCCAGTCCAAAATATATTTGTTGTTTACTAGATGTCTCTTTGAGATGATGAACTAATCGCCATCACCTGTAGGAAACTATAACTATATTTGCTTAAGCACCTCCCTCAAGAGAGCTCACTTGTACCACGTCCAAGAGTATGATGTAGGCAGTTTGCAAGATATACAGCTTTCTTATTTTCAATTAAATTGAGCCGTTACATTAGACGTATTACTCTTACTTACTTACTGGCACTATCGAACCCGTAGGTTCATGGCCGCGCAGACATAAGCTTTCCGTACATCCCTAATGCTTTCAAATTATTCCCTGTATAATCTACTTCCCTCAAATCATAGTTAATGTATTCTCCCACCTCATTCTTGGTCTACCAACTGGGCGTTTTCCCTCTGGTTTTCCTACAAGAAACTTCCATACATGTCTTTCATTCCCCATACGTACCACATGCCCTGCCCATAGCAGTTTACGAGACTTAATTGTTCTTATCATATGTGGCTTCCTATAAAGACCATGTAGTTCATTGTTATGTAGACATTATACGTATTGCATGTTATAAAGTAGGAGAGGGTTTATGAAGATCATATAAATAACTTTGAAATCCCCAGTTGTGTTAGTGAAGTTTAAATGTTAAACAGTAGAGACAGCGCCCAATAAACCTGGGAATAATGCGAAGGTTTACTATTGGCAGGAAGTATCTATCAGGAAATTAATTCTTCATTGCAGTAACAACTATATTAGTAGTCGTGGTAAAATAAATAGATGTCGGGCCAACAACTTTTTTATTTAAATAACTAGTGCCCAGATTTTTTCTAATATGTATATTCCTAAAACAATATTTAATATATTGATTGACGTCCGACAAGAGTACGTATATTCCAAGTTTTATTTAAAAACGCATTAAAAAGGGATTAAATATTTTAAACCTCCCCTTAAATACATATTTAATACTTCTGTAACCCTATTTAAATAAATATTTTCAATAATTTATTTAATATTTTAGTAAATTTCTTTTTACAACACAAAACTTTATCTCACAAAAAACACTGATTGCCGAAATATATCTTGACATTTCTTTCACAATCAGAAAAACGTTGTGATGTTCCAAGGCCATGTCCAAAAAATATATCTGCTGCTTTAAACTGCAAGGCACAGAAATCGAAGCCAGAATCCAGCAATGGCAACCCACTATGGGAAGCAAATTAGACGTCCCTGCTTGAATAGAGCTGAGTGGAGTGAGGCGGGGCGGGCGAAGACGGCAGGTTGTGAGGGTTATCCAATCCAAGTCCGGTATTGTGTTTCTTTCCTATAGTTTAAAAGAGAGATTTGGCGCTGGATTTTAGTGATTGCAGTTAAAAGCGGCAGACTATTTTTTATACGGCTTTGATACATCACAACGCTTCTCTGGGATATATTTAAGGTAGGTTGCGGCATGCAAAGGTTGGCTGTTCCCTTGTCAGTAAGTTTGCAACTTGATTTCTGCTGATTCAGTTGCACATGTCAGGGGTAGTACAATGATTACATCATACGTATATTGACCTCATTGTTAATGTGACATACTGACTGTAATTTCAGATTTTTTTCGTATTGTTTTGGCAGAATTAGGTGACTAGAACAGTTAATAAAATCTAAAGTTTAGCTGCAAGTTTTTATTTTTTTTAATAGTGAGTCCCAAATAGGCCTACCTTTTATTAAATAAGTTAAGTGTTTTCTCGTGTTTTTGCTTTTAAATATTTTTGTAACTACTATCTCCTAAAAATAAATATATTAAACTTGTTAGTGTATAAAAGTCCTGGACATAATAATAGCGGTGGCGACTGTGATTTTGCTTTTCGGGTGTAAAGCTAGACTGAGTCTGTTTAAGTAATAAGCGGTAGGAACTATGCAAGTGTGCCAATGCAATGTCAGACTTTTTCCGACAATTTGATGATGGGCGGGGGAGTATGTGAAGAGGATAGTGTAATTTGAGATGTAATTGCGCGAATCTCACGACCCTGAGCCGACATTGACATTCATTCACACTCGGGAACTGGGTACATCGTTTACCGTGACATTACCCTAGCTGGGTCATCAATGCTCTAATACCGTAATCGGCTTTGCACATAATACCCGTCTGCATTTACGAAACTTAACGTTGGATGCATTTTTACAAATTAAATATCTGATTAAATTATTAGATCTACTTATATTTCTTCTTCTTCACTCCCTGGTTTAAGCATTAGTTTTCTGTTCCGTCCGTCCGAGTTTCTATTGTTAAATAAATAGGATAGTGTTTTCCTGCCCTCGGATCGCGGGTCACCAACGCTATGCAGAGTAGAAGCATTGGTGGGGGCTTCCAACCGTCAAAGCTTTAGGGTCGAGCTTCTGGATGTACTCACCCCCACTTAGAGTTTTGCCACTTCCTCCAACCGTATTAAAAATGAGTTGTCGTTGTTGATGTTACTTCCTTGTTTCCCCGAGCATGAGGTCTCTTATCATCCCAGAGAAAGGACCCCCTCTTCCCATCAGTGTTCCGACCAAATCGCCGAAGGGATTCTATACCACAACCTTGATTTGGGATACTCGGATTAGCAGGTCCACCTCGAGCAGGTTGGGAAAGGAGTTGATATGCAGAGGCTGAGTGTTCGCAATGGGTGGAACTATATTGCGCATAGCGTACCCGTTGACCTCTATACTCATATTTCTTAAAATGTAATTTAAAGGGGTCCTTTTAAATCAAGAAAGTTGTTTTAAACAAGTTTTATCATAAAATATTGTTTTAACCATTTTCAAACGTTTTTAAAAGTTTATTTTATTTATTAATTATTGTTTTTATGTATTTATCCTGGTGGCTGGTAGGCCAAAGGCTTTCCAAACCTGTGCGGCGCGCCTAGAGAAACAAAGAGGAATTAACGTAGTGTGGCCTTTCCCCCCTCCCCATTCAACCAGGACATACATAAGTTACATTAAAATACAACAATCACATTTCCCCAAGTTATTCCTTCTGCACACCAAGAATCCAAAATTATTAGTTACATAAAATAACACTATGAACATAATATACTAAATCATTAGAGGTAAGGAATTAGGTTCTGCCCCTTACATTTTATTTTGTTTTCCTACAAATGATCAAATTAGCTTGTCTTGCAAAGAAAACATTAAATAAATGCCCCTAATGGTTTTTGTAGTTGCACGTTTTTTTTCACCTTGTTCCAATGCTAGCAGCTTTTTTGCAACCTTTTAAATCAATGCCACACATATTTTGCACTTTTTAAACCCTTTTTCCTCTCTTAGCCGCATTGTAATCCCAAAATACCTTGTATTTTTTTTACCTTTCTTCAAATAAATAACGCTTTCAAGGGTTTGTAACGATGTTTGGTATCAGTCCACATCCACATTATTTCCACTTTTAAATTAATTCACACCCGTCATTGCACACACAGTTATGCGAAAGCTATTGTTTTGAGCAAGGGAGATTGTTTAGTGCATAAACAAATGTTTTCAGTACAACATACTATTTGACTTGTGCGGGTCTGCAGTTTTTTCCTGAGTGACCAGTATACAATCTGCCAAAACCGAATGTGAACTCCTACAAACTACAAGGATTTTTGTACAAATAGTTTAGTGCAGATGGAATTCAGAGTCACAGATCTGTTACGAAGTGCATTGTTTGAGATATTTTCCATAACAATTAATGAAAAACATCAACACAATCGTGTTACGTCAGCATATTAGTAATGAAAAACACGAAAAATAAGGAACTACACAAAGCATTAAATGTGTATTGTGACAACAGTTTATTGGCGAGGTACTGCCTTCTTTAAGTGTTAAAATAAGAAATATTTTTTTAATTATACAGCAAATATATTTGTGGCACGTGGTATTCCTCTTTCCAAATTAACAACCCTATTTTGAAAGCATATTTGGAGAAATATATTGGGAAGTCTGTGTCCCAGATGAAATACATACCTTCACAACCTCTGTATGACGAAAAATTAAAACAATCAGTCAAGTAGAAGGTGAAAACCAGTATATTTTACATTAGACGAATCCACTGATAGACAGTTGAGATATTGAACGTTTTTAGATAGGGCTATGTTCTAAAGATTTGAGTTGTTGAATAATATCTGCTTTAACAGTTTTATAGACTTGTGATTTCAGTAACATAATGTTCTGGGACTAGTCTTACTCAGACTTTTTAATATATGACAACATGACTAAATTTTGTGTCGTGAGTTACTTGATGTAATTGGTATTGATTGCTATTTAATGATAATTCCACATCGGAAATTTGCACCTTTTTTGCAACCTTTTCATTTCACACCAAAATTTGGTCACCTTAAAATTCCTGGCTCTACTAATCATCATTGTTACTGTATAAGATATACTGGGGTCTCACAATATCAATATTTTATTTTTATGTAAAAAAATCACTCTGTTTAGCTAGATAACTCGTTTTTCGCAATTTCGAGATATCTATATTTACCTAACCACCCGAGAATTATTATACGTATTAGATACAATCTATTACTCACAATCTTTTTTAATTCTTCATGGGTAGAACATGGATTTTTTTAATGAATCCGCTTTGTTAAATTTAAAAAATTAAATAAATATTGTTGTATTGTTGCTTAGATCAGTTAATATGTAATATAATAACACAATTCATAATTTGTTAACATGTCTGAAGAAGGTACAGTGTACCGAAACAGCTGTCGCTGAATTATATAATAAATATGAAAATCAAATAAAACTACGTTTTATTTTTATTTATTTAATGGATTTTTTCCATCCTATGCCAGAGACTGCCAAATTATAACATCTTTCAGAAAAACAAAATGAAGATTTTTTATTAAAATAATCAATTCACTAATACCATTCTTTTAACAATTAATAATTCATTTTTCTCTTATTTAATAAAAATACTATTAACATTTATCAATATTTCACATAATGTTTTAGTCCCCTATTGTCATGGTATATAAAACACGAGAAGAAAAATTAACGCCTGAACTGGGATTTGAACCCGAGATATATAACTTTATACCTTAGTGAGATGCTATCTTCTCCACTCAAGCTCCCAGTGCAAACAATTTTTTTTCTTATATACAATTCTCCATCATAAGAGGCAGCGGGACATCGCTCGCACCGCCATTTTATGGCTTCTATAAGAAGAAACCATTTTTAATGAGGATATTTTAGTTTACAGCAGTAACGCTTTTTATTTCGATGTTATAATTAAAATTTAACATTCATTGAAGGTTATATATATATATATATATCCATCCATAGTAATTCTGCCCGAAGGCAGGTCCTTCACTGCAATCATAGCATTTTCATGCTATGCTGCAGTTTTACTAGGGAATTGTAGGTGTGGTAGCTTCCCGTTGCTTTCCACACCGGTGAAGGATGATTGTGATAATGATAAGGATGGTTGATGATGGCCATATGATTTCGGGGACCTGTTGGGCCTTAAAGGTTTCCTGACATTTGTCTTACAGGTGAGGAAAACCCCGATAAAAACCTCACCCAGAAAAACTGCCCCGACCGGGGATCGAACCTGGGCCCGCTGCGTGACAAGGCAGCACGCTACCCTCGAGACCACAGCGGTGGACATTTATATATATATATATAATATATATATATATATATATACTAAAATAGATTCGATACAGTTTTTTCCCGTATCGTGTATATAGGAGTTGTTCTTCTTGGGTCTATTATTTTGTATTAGTTTTAAACTTAATTATCATTACCTTTGTTGTGTTATTAATCTTATTTTTATTATTGTACAGTTTGGTCAAATAATAATAATCGTTCAGTATATAATATTATTGAGATTTTTTAATTGAATGAACATATGTCCGTCCCTGTTAAGTGAAAAAGAAAGTCATATGGCCTTAACAGCACAGCTAAATTAATAAATAAATAAAATAATAAACGAAAATTTGGCCACCTGACAATAAGGAGTATAGCCATAATAGTTTTAAAAATAAATTAATATCAATAATATAAATCACCCACAACGGATTAATACAAAATATCGATTTTGCCCAGAAATACTAATAATCCAGAAAATTATACAAAGTTAAAAACTT
>JASPKZ010004810.1:0-47781 GCA_030220185.1 Diploptera punctata | reverse complement strand
TGAGCGACGAAGAACCAGGCAGTGACAGTGAGCTTGTTATAGATGATAACATAGTACCTTCTTCACCTGCAGATAACTCGGAGAAATATGATCCAGAAAGTGTGGCAGATAAACCAGAATTGCCTGAAATACCAGAATCTGAAAAATACGATCCTGCCGATCCATCAAATGACACAGATGAAGAAGAAGAAGAAGCTGCGGCTGCTGCAGCCAAAGCTACAGAAGCTCTTAAAATCAGTGTTCCACCTCCGGCTGAAATTAGCTCTTTATCAAACATTGCACATTCTTCATCTAATTCGAACGCCAGTTACTTACATTCCCCTACATATGGAGAAAGTTCTGTGCTTGCATCTGATGTTAAGCTAGATTCTGGTCTCCCCTCAGTTGCCAACAAGGGATTGAAAGATGATCTAGAAACAGATAATAGAGACACTTCAGGTAGAAATTCAGTAATTGATGATGAAGAAGAAGATGAAGATGAATGCCCTAACTTTCTATATACTCTGCTGCGAGCATGGATATAGCAAGAAGAACTGGGGAAGATGAGAAAGTAGATGAAAATGCAGAAGAAGAAAGGTTGGATAGCGAGAAAGACAATAGCATTGTGGATGGAGATAAAGATGAAAATAGCAATATTAGCGGAGGTGAAAGATTGAATAGTGATGGCGAAGAGTTGATAAAGAACCGCCTAGCTCTGTTATCGTAGAGAATGAATCTGAACTCCCTGCCGAAACTGAAGAAGGGGAATTGTTAGATAAAACAAAAAAACATGATCTAGACGATGAAACTAAAAGCAATGATGAAAAGGAATTAATTGAAACTGATGAAGTTGATGAAAAGGAACAAGATAATGATGAAGGAATGAAGAAACTGAGTCTTGTGGAAGAGATATTTGGATCTGATGATAATGACAGTCTTATTGGAGGAGCAACTTCCGCAGTGTCTGCTGCCACCATGGACAACGCTCCTCAGGTTTCTGTAACACCAATTGGTTTGGAGGGTCTTGACACAGAAACTATCTCTGAAACAGAAGAAGCTATTAACTTTGAAGATGATATTAGTCAAGACGATGGGTTTTTAACTGCAGAGGAAGATGGTGAAATTCCATCTGTAAAAAGAAAGAAGAAGAAAAAGAACAGAAAGCTTTCGGCTGGTGGGAGTGTGGGTGACGAAGTTGGAACAGCTAAGGATCTAGGTCTTCAGGAAGCAATTGATTACGAAGAGGGAGAAATTGTTGATGACAAACCAAAGCAACATGATGTTGGTAAGAAAGACAAGAAGTCATCAGACAAGAAAGACAAATCTAAGTATGAAAAAGATACACAGAAAAGTACCGATGAAAACTTTGATATCACTGCCAAATCTAAAACTTCAGAAGAAGAAAGGAAGAAGAAAAAAAAGAAGTCAGGTGGTGAGAAATCAAGATTATCGAAGGAAAGACCTGTTCTTAGCAGTAGTGAAAACAAGGATAAAGGTAAAGCTGAAGATACCAACATAGCATGGAAAAAACTATCAAAAAGCTCAAAAGAGAGAAATTATAGGGATACAAAAGGAAAACCTGATGGTGACGCAAAAAACCAAGGATGCTAATAAGAAGAAAGATACTTCAGGGAAAGAAACTTTAGCAAAGAAAGACAAGAAAAAAAGGAGAAACGCAAGGACATGGAACGGTACGATGTACGTAAAATTGTTACAGATAAGAAAAGAAAACGTCGAGATGCATTTGGTCGTGACTTGTCTAGAGAACGTTCATTTTCAAGATCACGTTCTAGGTCTCGATCTCGTGGGCGTTCGTATGATCGGTCACGTAGGTCAAGATCTGCATCTAGATCAAGAATTACTAGATCAAGAGGAAGATCACCAATTAATCACGAGTTAGGTCTCGTAGTAGATCAAGATTCAGATCTAGAAGCAGATCACGAAGTCGATCTAAAACAAGATCAAAAGTTAAATCCAAGGATAGACTGCGAAAAAGCAGATCCAAAGAGAAACAACGATCTAGAATTAGTAGAAGCAGGAGTAGAGGTAGGAGATCAAGAACTCGAAGTAGGAGTAGATCTAGAAACAGATCTCGAGTAAGATCACGTAGTAGATCTCCTGTGAGATCTAGAGATAGACGAGACAGGAGAGACTCACAGAAAATCAGGTATCGTGAGAGAAGATCATGGTCTCATTCATGGACCGCTTCATTTACCAGGTCTCGCTCTTTATCTTGCTCGTCATATTCCAGATCCCGAACACCCTCACCGAGACGTTTCAATCGCTCTTATTCCCGCTCATTCTCAAGATCGTGGTCCAGGGAGAGACATGAAAGAATTCCAGTCATTGAAAAGAAATCTGGAGTAATTTCAAAGACAGCCAAAAAGTTAACAGTAATAGTTCCAAATACAAAAGAGGACTCTGATAGACATAGGAAAAAAGAGAAAAAAAGAAAAGATGGTAAGAAAAATAAAGAACCTCTTGCAGCTTTGGAAAAACGCAAGAAAAGGAAAGAAAAATCTCCTGCTCCATCCAAAGAAGTGTTTACATCAGGTGATAATATTTTGGTTAGCGTTAATTTTAAATCTAATAAGAGTGGTACAAGCAAAGAGATTCCCAGTGCTCCTGCTATTGCAGGGCCCATCAAGGAATTATCTAAAAGAAAACAACATGACGATTCTTTTGAAATTGAAAGAGAACCAGCAAAGAAAGCTAGAAAAGAAAAAAGCAAAGATAAAGGTTCTCCGAGACAGAAGAATGGTTTAAGTGCTGATAAAGTAGTTAGATCAGGAGAGAAGAAAAAGAAAGTTGTGCAGAAAACGGGCAGTAAAGTATCAAGAGTGGCTGCAGTTGTTAATAAAAAACCAGTCGCAATTATAGATTTAGATCAGTCTCCCTTCCATGAACAAACTCCATCGCCGAGAGATCTCATTGTGCTGAGTGATAGTGAGGAGGAAAGATTGAACAAGGAAGCAGACAGGGAAGAAGAATCTTTGACCAGCCTTAGAAACTTGAGACCAACCAGTGCTAGTCCGAAGGTGCCATCTAAACAAGGCATGAGTGTAGTTTCTGGAGTTGTTATATCGAGGACACCAGAATCCCAGTCACCTCCTATGAATGCTATTGGCAGTTACCTTGTAACCAGCACAGGACCAAAAACTCCACCAGAACCTCAAATCAAGTTCTCAATAGTAATGAAGCCACAGTTAAGATCAATCACAAATCCGTTAAGAGAGGATGAAGAAGACTTGATTGGAGAAGATGTGGGGCTCGATGATTTGGATCAGAGAATAGAAGAGGAGCTGGATAGAGGATTGGACAGAGGTCTGGGAGAAATAATTCATAAAGGACCAAACACACCTCCTGAACCACGTGGACCTTCAACTCCATGCTCTTCTCCTACTTCACCAGATGCTTTATGATCCGTTTGATCCTACAAAATCAGGACACCTTCGCCTGTGGGAGCAGGAGCTAGCATGGATGGTCCTCCAAGCCCTGTTCACACTCCCACCGGAGAACTGATTCAACTTGCAGTTATTAACAGAGAATCGCCAGTTGTTAGTGACATAGAGGAGTTAGCTAACAAATCTCTCGAAGCCAGAGTTACAACTCCAACCATTCCTCTAGCAACGGAAGAACCAGCAGATCAATCAAGTCAATCTCCAGACAGATCAAAACTTTCTGTTCGAGGAGATGTGACGATGACTAGCTCACCGTCTGTAGTTCCAGAAACAACATCCTTACCTCCTCCAGTGTCAAGTGACAATGAGATATCACAAACTGCTGAATTATCAGAAGTTGCAGAGAAAACTAAACAGATGTCATTGGGTTTGCCTGCGCCAGGAACTGCAGTTGATACAAATGCAACTCAATCGCCAGAGAGAAGTATTCCTGTTGTAATAACATCGCAGCCACCGACAATACAAGGAACACCAGTGAAGCCCTTGTTTCCAAACTCATCTATTAAGCAAGTTGCTCAACAACAACCAATCACGTCGACACCAACACATTCGGCTGCACCGACGCCAGTGTTTCCCACACTTACTCCAGCCAGCATAGCGAGCATTTTATGCACTCCTCCTCCATCTACCTTGCCTATAGGTCGCATGGCTTTGTTCAATCCACCAGCCATGGCTGTTCCTCAGCTTCTGGTGCAGCAACAACAGACACCTGCCCTTCTTATCAGTTCACCGGTTGTTGTACCACAGAGGCCTCCTCCTCCTATTGTAAGAACTACTCCTGATAAACCAACGCCTCCTCCAGCTAAACTTACTCCTGTCAGAACAAACACTGTGCAGAACGGAGAACAAACTCAGACGTCCCAAAAACAACCTCCAGATACTTCGACAGATGTGGTAGATATGGATTTGGAATCGCCGTATTCACCAGGATCCAGTGAAGGAGATGATTTGTTTGAACCTCCAACAGAAGTTAAATCAGGCAGTACGACAGCTTCGCTCTCTCAGCTCGGTAACCGAACTGTCCCCCAACCAGCTAAGAATTCTAATAAGCTTCCACTTCCTCTGGTTGCAATGTTGCACAAATCTCCAAGTAAACCTCCTGCTGGTCAGGATAAGTTTGATGCAATATTTGGTCTTTCACCTCTTCGAGTCAACAAGACAGCACCTGCCCGAGCTACTACAAAAGCATCATCTAAAGGTCATCATGGCAAGGGCAACAAATCCAAAGGGAAACACGATCGAAGTAAAGGTGAGGCATGATAGATTTCTTCAGCTTTATAAAATTATTTAGGCTTTTATTAATAATATGAATCTGGAGCATCTTACCTCATAAATATTTGTATATCATTTGACATTTTTTAATATGTTGTCCATATCATCGTTAGCTTTTGAATTCCATACTGTCTTTTGGTTCACCGAAGAACTTGTTAAATCAAATCCCAAGATTTGGTCAACATCCAAGGCTGACAACATAAAATTCAACAATCTAGGAAAGCTGACAATGGTATGGACAACATATTGAAACAAGTCAAATGAAAGACAAATATTTAGGCTATGTGAGATAAGATGTACCAGATTCACATTTTTTATTAAGAAGAACCTCATAATGTTACTTACTCACTGCCACTATCAGACCCTTAGGTTCATGGCCGCATAACAGTGAACTACACTATCTTTATGGGAAACCAGATATAATAAGAAATAAGTCTCGTAGACTGCGATGGATGTGGCAAGAATAGGGAATGAAAGATGGGCATTGAAACTTCTTGCAGGAAAACTAGAGGGAAAGCGCCCAATAGGTAGACCAAGAATGAGGTGGGACAATAACATTAACCATGATTTGAGAGAAGAAGATTATAATGGGAATGATTGTAAAACATTAGCTCAGGATAGGAATGTATGATGAGCTTATGTCTGTGCAGCCATGCATATATATGGGCTCTATAGTACCAATTAGTTAGTTTATGCTCCTGATTTAGACATTTATTTTTCTCTTACTTATATAATCCCATGTGCTCGAAGTTGAGAACCTTCATTCTGGCGGCTTCTTATTTATTTTTAAGAAGTGGTTGAATTCAAATACCTTACTTACTTACTTACTCACTGGCACTATCGAACCCGTAGGTTCATGGCCGCACGGACATAAGCTCTCCATACATCCCTATCCTGAGCTAATGCTTTCCAATCATTCCCTGTATAATCTACTTCCCTCAAATCATAGTTAATGTTGTTCTCCCACCTCATTCTTGGTCTACCAACTGGGCGTTTTCCTTCTGGCTTTCCTACAAGAAGTTTCCATGCACGTCTTTCATTCCCCATACGCGCAACATGTCCTGCCCATCGCAGTCAAGAATTCAAATACCTAGGAACCACAATTACATATAGGAATGAGGTGCATAAAGAAATTGAACATAGGCTCAATTCTGTGCTAGAGTTTTAAAAAATATGTTATTCAGGGAAAAACCAGTTATTCAGCAAGAATGCAGGGTGTTAACACAAAAGATAATTGACAACCTTCATACAGAAGTTATGAGTTATCTGTAAAAGATAAGACATATGCTGTCACATACTTTTTTTTATATTTAATTCTGTGTATGTTAATTTGGTGTATTTGTTATGACTTAGGCAGCGCAAGCCATTTAAGCGTCCAAAAAACAACTTTTTTAGTGCACTGGTGCAAGTTTTTCTTTTTTATCTCCGGCCATGTTGTACGTACGGTAAAATGTTATATCCGTTAATTGTCCCAAAAAGGGATGGTAAAAAAAACATTCAAATCGGCCAAATCAGTCAAGTAGTTTTTTAGTCCATAAAGGACAGACTAGCAGATACACTTTCTTTCATCTTTATAAAAACGCCAGGTAATCTACACCATTTTAATAGTATTTTCTTGAGAGAAATCCTTATATTAAACTGAAGATTGCAACACAGTTGGTACATAGTTGTAAGTTGTAGCCGTCCAAGCCACCCTCTCTTAAAGAAAAAAAAATACAGTTACCACTCGTCACTGAGCTCGTGTGGACCTGTACTATCCTCTGTGAAAGTGTCGACTCTCATATTTACTATAAAACTAGTTTGTGTGCCATAAAATAAATACAATGTTTTTAAATGTATAGTACATAGATTTGGAAAAAGTACTGCTAACCTTGCCCCTCCACCCTTCCCTAAACAAACAAATACTGCTATTATGAGTTTGGCAACATCTACCCACTGTAGGTAGAGGCACACTGGCTTAGTCCGTAAGGTCTGTAGTAACTTCCTGGGTTGAATTATAGTGTATAAGATGTTAAAACTTATCAAAGGGACCCTCAGGGGTCCTCATCTAGGGGATATGTGGATGGCGACCACAAGGTGCCCAAGCTGAGCAAAACATTTCTTCCACTTACTTGTGTTTTGCACTGTTTTAACTTTACTATCTAACCTCTCTTGGTTAACTCTTGTTTTTTTCGACCCCGACGCTATTAGGGCATCCGAGGGCTAGGGAGTCTTTCCTTTCTTCCATTTCTTCTTTCCTTTATTTTCTTTTCTTCTCCAGAAAAGCCTGACCAGAGGCTATAAGATGGCAGCCCCATCACTGGTCTTGCCTTCCTTTGGCCAGCAACCAATCGAAGGGACTATTATTATGGTTTCAAGTCTTATACGAGAATTTCCCGGAAGGATCAAAGGGATTTCCATGCTGCCCTAACTCAATCTGATAGTAAAGTACAGTTGTAAACTAAAAAAAAAAAATATAAATAAATGTGGGATATATATATATATATATATATATATATATATATATATATATATATATATATATATTAATTTAATTTAATGCAAAATCTGAGGTGCATGTGCACCTCTATCTCAGGGGTGGGTAAAGTGAGATATTAATAAATCAAATAAATAGTAAGTATCTTAATAATTAAATGAATCGTGATTTTTTCTTACCTCATACATCTATGTTTCTTTAAACACAGCACTGCAGTATCGGCGACACTTTGTCGTCATCGTCAGCTGTTTTCACGACTGTCAATTTTTTCTCCTTTTTGCCGGTAATTATCTTACCTCCCATATTCCATGTTTTCCAAAGCACAGGACTGCAGTTTCAGGAATAGTTTTTTCCTATCTTCAGCCATCTTTACATTTGAGTGCCTCAGTACCATAGGTGCCTAACCCACAATTAAAAAAAATTATGCTTATACAGTAAGTTTTTATCATATGTTTATATTCTTAACGTAAGGCTGTAAAAATTTACGTTGTAGTCCATTTTTATAAGAGCCTATTTTGAATTTTTAGTGCCTGTATTAATGATTTTTAGTGCCTTTTTGCCTGCCTATTTTGAAATTTTTAAGTGCCTAACATCCGGACTCTAGTGATTAGTATATTTCGTGGTAACTCATCATTTTGAATTCTTAGTATGTAAGAAGATAAAATTAGCTTGGAGATATCTCTCTTTACACAACTACCTGAAATGGAGATACAGCAAACTCTGATTATTATCAGTGTTAATTGGGACCAAGATATGCATGGATAATCCAATTAAGTTATTTGGCGTTGTGGAAGTCGATCAGAAATTTATTTACCTACTTAAATGCAACAAATATTCATAAAATGTTATATTAAGTGTATTTAGGTGTGAGTCGTAATTATCATTAATTTATTTTACTTGTAAATATGTAAAAAAAAAAAGGGAGTATTTCCTGTCATAACCACTCTGGTTACAACAGTTATTCAAAATGGCCATCATAACCAGTGATCTAACTGCACTAATAACCAGCGATGACACATAATCAGCGATAACCACCGATGACCACACTACTAACCAGCGATAAACCCACTGCCACAGCATATCTGTGGTTTCAATCTGTAACAACAAACTTTCAGTGACTCACACAACAGAAATTTCCGAAATTGTATTGTATTCTCAGAATGTTAGTTGATGCCATTAAATGTGTAAGAGGGGGGGGGGGTTGTGAGTGAAGGTTACTCTATTGTGCTAGTTTCTAAGTGCAGTTCACAGTAACACCTTTAAAAATAAATATTTTTTTCATAACAATACAAAATACAGTACAGTATATATTTTCATTTTTAAAAAATACAGTAAAAAGAGTTACTTGTAAATTAATGAGACATTTTTACATCTTACCTCATATTTCATGTCTCTTTCAACATCTCTCATTTTCAACTGACATTATGACTTTGCATTGTCAGTTGAAAATGAGATTTTTTCTCTTGAAAACTAGTTCCTGTGTTTAAAGAAACATGAAATATGAGGTAAGATGTAAAAATGACTCATTAATTTACAAATTAAGAACCTCATAATGTTATTTACCATATTTAATGATGAAAAAAGAGTCATGCCCGAATAATCTGCAAACTGGATAATACACACACTGATAATGAGGAGTTTGCTATATCTCTCTTTACACACACACACACACACACACACACCTGAGAAATATCCTAGTGTATGAATGTGAGTAAATATAGTATATCAAGTTTTTTTGAGACTAGAAACATCTTACCTCAATTATTTAACATTTTCCAATACTGATATTTTAACACAGTTCCAATAATGGATCATATTGTAATACTATAATGATATTGTGAAAAGAAAGATTAATATATGAACCAGGAATCGAACCGAGGACCTCTAGTTCTCCAGACTAGTGTGCAACCCACTACACGTCTCGAATGGTGTAGTGGGCTGCACGCTAGTCTGGAGAACTAGAGGTCCACGGTTTGATTTCTGGTTCAGACATTAATTTTTCTTTTCACAATATCATTATATTATCTTACCTCAAATTAATGTTGATTTATTCTTGAACATGTTTCGATGTCTTCTATATTATCTTAAGCTTGTCCAGAATCTGGGAAAGCTGAAGATGATATAGAAGATTATATCGAAAGATGTTCGAGAATAAATCAACATTAATTTGAGGTAAGATGTTTCCAGTCTAAAAAAAACTTGATTAAAAGAACCTCAAAATATTACTTCCTAAAATAAACCAATAGTATATCATTTGAAGAGAAAAATATACACCTAGAGAGGTTTGAACTCAGGACCTTTAGCCTTATATATATATCCATAGTAATTCTGCCTGAAGGCAGGTCCTTCACTGCAATCATAGCATTTTCAAGCTATGCTTGCAGCTTTACTAGGGAATTGTAGGTGTGGTAGCTTCCCATTGCTTTCCACACCGGTGAGGGATGATGATGATGATGATGGCCGTATGATTTTGAGGACCATTTGAGCCTTAAAGTTTTCCTGACATTTGTCTTACAGGTGAGGAAAAACCCCGATAAAAACCTCACCCAGAAAAACTGCCCTGACCGGGGATCGAACCCAGGCCCACTGCGTGACAAGGCAGCATGCTACCTTGAGACCACAGCGGTGGACTATATATATATATATATATATATATATATATATATATATATATATATATATTTATTTATTTAATATTTAAAACAAGTAGTAACACTGTGAGGTTTATTTTAATTATTATGAGTTAGGTTATTGCAATAAAACTACAAATATGAAGTGAGTCAAAATATTAATCGGAGAACATATTGTTTAAACAACTCACCTCATAGGATTCATGCTTCCATGATATCGCAATTTCAAACATAATCATGTTCATCTTCAGCCATAACTCCGACTGACGAAATTCTTCGGCCGTCAACTATTCTATTGTCGCCATCTTCAGTGCTGCCAGTGCTGATGGCGACAATAGAATAGTTGAAGGCCGAAGAATTTCGTCAGTCGGAGTTATGGCTGAAGATGAACATGATTATGTTTGAAATCGCGATATCATGGAAGCATGAATCCTATGAGGTGAGTTGTTTAAACAATATGTTCTCCGATTAATTTTAATGATTATGTTTACTTCCCAACATTAATTAAATATATGAGTCAAAATAACCTAACTCATAATATATATATATATATATTCAAATTTAATTTGACCTTCAGTGAGAAGTGTTAAATTAATAATAAAAACATAGAAAGAAGCTCTACTGGCTTTATAAAGTAATGTTAAAATTCCCATTAAAAGTCTATTTAATTAAGAAGCTGCCATTTGGCATATGTCAGGCTACAGTTCGTAGCCTTTGGTGCTGTAAGTAATTGAAATGTATAAGAGAAAAATTTACATTTAGATTGGTGGCCTAGGATAGCTTAGACAATAGAGCACTAGCATATAAAGCTAAAGATCCTGGGTTCAAACCTCAGTCTAGGTGTATATTTTTCTCTTCAAATAAAATACATTTGTAAAGTGATGGATAAATTCAGAATAGACCACATTAATGCCATCTATCTGCCTAGTGTGGATAAAAAAGTATGAAAATTGTTGTGGGTGGAATTAGAACATACACTCTTTATATTCTTTTTGTAAATTCCAGGTGGAAAAAGAGAAATAGCTATAAAAATGGATGAAGATCAGCTGCAGATATTGGATGACTTGCCAAGCTCAGCTGTGGAATTGCAGGTGAAGGACAAGGTATATAATATTGGGGCTTCCCCTTTCATATCCTCTCTGTCTGCCTTATATGTCATTTCTCTAATGGCGTAGTTTGATGTTATAATTTTGCTTGAATTGTCCGTAACTTTTCAAACACAAAAATCTGCAAAAGTCATATTGGGAATGGCATGTCATTTGCAAGGCAACATTTTTTATGAATGCTTGTTGTTTTATTGATTTAACATTGCATACTTCTTTTGTAATATGCCTTGCATATCTGAGATGTCACGCATCTCTGTGATATGGGACTGATGGCTTATAATTTTCTCATTTGTTTTTGATTAGAATCAAATCCATGACCCCAAGGTATATGTGCAACTTCAAAACCACTGATGTTGATTTGCTAAGTGGGAAAGTATATAGATGCAATGTGGAACACCAAAAATTACGTGCACAATCTTTTATTTTTCTTCATCTTATCTACCTTCACATCATCTTCCTCTCCTATACTCTTCTTTCTCTCTTTTACTTTCTCTTCTTACTTTTCATCTTTTTCTTCCTCCTCCAATTCCTCTTCTTCCTATTCCATCTCTTGTCCAACTTTCTTCTCTTCCTCTTCTTTAACTTCCTCTTCTCCTAATCATTATATTAAGAATTGGGTCTGCCGTGCTGCCTGTTTCCTGAGTTGTGGGCCTGGGTTCATACCCAGCAGAGTTGAAATTTTAATTGTTAAATTAATTTAATAGCAAAATTTTCAATCTTGGGGCCAGGAGAGGTGAAGGTGTACAATTTTTATCCACTAGATTGTGCACCAGATTCATGTATTAAATTGCAAATCTCTCCAGAGTACATTTGTTGAGAAGGCATGTGGTACTGTTATAGCAGTTCATCAATTGGATGGCAAAATTAAACTGGTGGCACCCTTGGTGCTTGTCGACAGGACTAGAGTATGTGCCAGCACCAGGTTTTACCTTCTCCCTTCTGTTCACGATCATCCATCATTCAACACACTTTACTCTACACAAACATAAATATACACTCCTCTTACACTCCTCTCTGTACACAATACAAGAATACATCATATACGTAAAGTGGTCTGCCGAAGAGGTGTGTAAATTGAAAATAGGCCATATTAATGCCATCTATCTGTAAAGCATGTAAAGTGTAGTGGGTGGCATTAGAACACATATTAAGAACTGGAAATTGACACCTTACCTCATAATTTGTTGATTCTTGAAAAGACGTTTCTTCAGCTTGTGTCCTCTTCTCCTCTCCCCATTCGTCATTTTCTACTCATCTTCATCCTCTTCCTGCTCTTTCTACTTCTCTCTTCATGAGCTATTCTGTGCACTAAAAGTAATTTGTGTTTTTACATGAGTGGGTTAATAACCCTCTCCCCATTCAAAAGAGGGGATGTGATTTTGGACTTCCCATGTCCTAGGGAGATTGCCCTCACTAAGGCCAGTATTCAAGAACTAAACTTTCAGCCCGTCTCTCCGTGGTTAATTATGTGGGTCATGCAGAACGTACTCTTAACTGGCTCACTCATCATGTGCTAACAAGATATTTTTAAAAAAAGTTTGCGGGAACAATTGAAAGATGGAAGACGGAGATGGCATGGCCTAGAGAACTTGGTTCTTGAATACTGGCTCCTTAGTCTCACTCTCTTCAGAGATGTTTTAATTCCAAGGTGCCCTGTCCACTCATGTGCCCTCCATTGGCAGACAGGGGAGACTGCTTATTCTCTGGCAGTTGCTCATCCATAACTACTTTAGATTTTATTTCAATTATAATAGTTAAGGGAACACACTTCCTTATCTCTAGCTATCTGTGGCAAGAACTTATTTTGTGTAGTGCCAAGGTAAAAGCAAGAAGGAGCATTGGGAATACTACCAGTACTAGTAAAATTCATATCAAATTCCATTGAGGTGAAGTCATATGATGAAAGTTAAAAATTAAATTGTACCTGTTGGTAGGTGCCGTCATCCTCAACTTTGTTAATATATTGTATATAAAATTAACTGGAGTGCTTTCGGAAGTTACCTTCCATCTTCTACAGGTTGAGTTTCCGTTACTTGTTGTTGTGTACGGTGATGTATACTCCAACTGTTTGTAGCAGCAACTGACTTGTTTTTGACGATCTCGTATAATGGGTTTGACTGGGGTGCATTCTCATTGAGAAGTGACATGTTGTTTGTTTGCTTTATAATTTCAAGGTCTTCAAATATATTTATCCTCATGATAATCCACCGAGAAAACATTCCAGCTAGGATAAATATATTTGAAGACCTTGAAATTATAAAGGAAACAAACAACACCTCACTTATATTATTTTTAGTCTGGACATCTTACCTCAATATTAATGTTGATTTGTTCTTGGACATAATATAAATTCAGACACTAAATTATTAAAACAGTTAGAAAATACTAAAGAGCTGACTATTTGGGAAAAAATTTATATTCAGAAGAACAGAAACAGAGTTATGAATTTTGATATTCCAATGGAGGGTGACCTTGTTTGGAGGTTCTTTGGCCAACCACAGGATGGAGCTGACATCGACATCCAGGTTGTGCAGCATAAATAAAACCAGTCTGGGAAAGCTGACGATAAAACAGAATTGTTTTGAAACATGTCCAAGAACAAATCAACATTAATATTGAGGTAAGATGTCCAGACTAAAAATAATATAATTAAAATAACCTCAAAATATAACTTCCTAAAATTAAATATTAACACCTCACTTATCAATGAGAATGCACCCCAGTCAAACCCATTATACGAGATCATAAAAAAACAAGTCAGTTGCTGCTAAAAAACAGTTGGAATATACATCACCGTACACAACAACAAGTAATGGAAACTCAACCTGCAGAAGATGGAAGGTAACTTACGAAAGCGCTCCAGTTAATTTTATATACAATATATTAACAAAGTTGAGGACGACGGCACCTACAAACAGGTACAATTTAATTTTTAACTTTCATCATATTGGGAATACTGTAACCCTCAGAGCTGTCCAATAGGCAGCTGCCAGCCATATGCAGTCTGCAGACCCTTATTAAATAGGCCACAAGCTTATGCTTATTTTAATGTAGTTTAGTTTTACTTTATTTAATCAGCATGTTAATATCTCTCATTGAAATGAAAATATTTCAGTTATAGAAATTAAGAAATTAATTTGGCTAAACTTTACAACCTCTGACGCAATTTTTTAATTCCTTCATAAACTCCTGTCAAATTTTGTTCTTAGGGTTTCATTTTTCAAATTATTTCCCACCATTTATAATGATTTTTACATTTTTTCTAACTGCATACTTAGCAGCCATATTGATTTTAACGAATATTCCCAGCAACAACAAAGATGTTCCAGTGCAGCCAACATAGTGTTATGTACTAATTAACTGTACACATATATTCCGAACTTCTTGTTTATTTTTAGGCATTGTATTCTTTCTCAGGTTAGAGTACTTAATATTTGAAGAGAAAAATTTTCGCCTAGACCGGGACTCGAACCCGGGACCCATGGCTTTCCGGGCCAAGTGCTCTACCAACTGAGCTACCGAGACGAGTTGTGATCTAGATGCAAATTTTTCTCTTATATACGTTGTAATTCCATCGCGCCAAATGCTAACTAAGAAGCTTCCATTTGCAAAGATAGAAGCAAAGGTTTCAAGCATTTGGCACCAGGGAATTACAACATATATAAGAGAAAATTTGTGTCTAGATCGCAACTCGCCTCGGTAGCTCAGTTGGTAGAGCACTTGACCTGGAAAGCCAAGGGTCCCGGGTTTGAGTCCCGGTCTAGGCAAAAAATTTCTCTTCAAATATAATTTATCCTTCAGTGAGAAGTGTTAAACTAATAATAAAAACGTCAATAGAGTACTTAAATTGCATTAGGTTAGCTTTTAGGTTTGTTAAATATCATGTATATATTGGCTGCATCCTGTGATTCCATAGTATAAACCGTTTTGCGTTTGTTGTGCATGCGCATGGTGTATGATTGGAACTTAGAAACATTTTTTGCGTCACATGTTGTAAAGTATTTCCATTATTTTTTTTGGTAGAAAAAATTAAGTTGGATTCAAATGTTAATATGATAAATGATAAATGATGAAGGGTGAGAATTTTTATCCAATAAAAGATGAGATTACAATACATATAGTATATTGTCAGCCAGCAATTTAACCTTGTAACTTCATTCAAAAGTAAAATCAGGATTTTTTGGATTATTTCATAAGCAAAGACATCGTCTGCATGCTGTTAAAGTCTTGTATCACCAAGATGATTTTGCTGCCATCTATTAACAACTGCAAAAACTATGCATTTCCTGAGCTATTAACCTTAGGGCCAAAAACTTGCATCTCTGGCAGGGAGAAATAGTGAGGTTTCATCTGTTCTAATCTTAGACCCAACAACTCACATCTCCAATGTAACACTTTTCAGAAACTAATTTAAAAAATAATAGATTTTAACTTAAAAATAGACCCGCTATAAGGTTTCTTCTTTCTCCTGATTTTTTTTCAATTATGGGGTTAAAAGGTTTGATTGCTGGTTGATGGTGTATATGTATATAAAAAGGGACAGTTGGAAGATTTTTGTTTCTGTAATAATCAGAAAAAACAAGGGGAGGATCCAAACTGGTGTTCTTTTACTTTATTATATATTTGATATTTTTAGGAATTCACACTATGAGGTATATTTTTAATTTAAAATAAAATATTTATTACCTCGTAATCTGTCTTCTATTTAGATCGGTTTCTGAACAAACTTTGTTCCATCTTCAGTATTTACATGTCTGTTGTTTTGTCTTAATGAAGAACTGCTGCTTCTTCCATCTGTCAGTAGACTGATGAATCTCAAGATCAAATTGCTTTCCCTAGAATTTCAAAATTTATTAACCCATCAGCGTGGAATGACGTGCAGTGCCCGCATAAAATAAACACTACTTCTCTGCGGAGTGCTGATCGAGCATGTTGGACATGTACCACGTTTGTTTTATTATGATTCTTAATGAAAAATATACCAAGAAAACAGGCTTTATGAACTGCCATCTTATAGAGGAGATATTAAAATTTCCTTAACATAGAATATATATTTTAAATGCTCCCACGCTGAGGGGTTAATACCTTGAAGAATGAGTCATTTTTATATCTTACCTCATAGTTTATGTTTTCTTAAACATGGAAACTGCAATTTTCAAGAGGAAACATCCCTATCATTTTCAACCAACGTTATGACCACCGGATTTTCATTGGAATCTCCATCTTTAATGTTGACATCTGGTGTTGATTTGATGAACTTCGAGATCAGGTCCCGTTCATCAGGAATTTTCAACAGTTTGATATAGATTATTAAATGTTCCACTAAATGAAGAACTTTTAAGAAAAAAATGCAATCACATTTGAACATAGCTAATTTAAATGGATTTGGAAAGGAATAATTATAAATTTGAATTTGAAGAGAAAAATTTTTTTTCGCCTAGACCGGGACTCGAACCCGGGACCCTTGGCTTTCCCGGGCCAAGTGCTCTACCAACTGAGCTACCGAGGCAAGTTACGATCTAGACGCAAATTTTTCTCTTATATACGTTGTAATTCCCTATCGCCAAATGCTTTTGAAACCATTGTTTCTATCTTTGCAAATGGCGGCTTCTTAGTTAAGTTAGGTTCGAGTCCCGGTCTAGGCGAAATTTTTCTCTTCAAAAATTTAATTTATCTTTCATTGAGAAATGTTAAATTAATAATAAAAACATCAAATAATTATAAATTTATTAAAGAAATTCAGACAACAGAAAATATTAAAAGAATACACCACCCTGCAATCTGATTCAAAGATGGGAAAACAATTTAAGAAAATTACTTATCCTGAAATACATAACAAATTAAAAAAAAAAAATTCTAGAAATTCAATATTACTTTGGCACTGATAAATAAATTTAGCCTTGGGTAATCTACTAATAAGATAAAAACATAAAATATGTACCTTTTTGGCAGGTGCCGTCATCCTCAACTATGTTAAAAATATTATTTTTAAACTACTATCTGGAGGCCTTTCGGAAGTTAACTTCCACCATCAGCAGGATAAGCTTCTGCTACTAGTTGTTGTTTATGATGATGACATGGCAAAAGCAATGGATTCAGCAAACAAATCGATAAGCTTATAAAGAAACAAAAGAGAAAAAAATACATAAATAATATAACAAACTTGAAAGACAATCTGATAATAATAAAACATGGGTAACATTAACATACACAGGAAATGAAACTATGAAACTAGCCAGAGCTTTGAAAAAAAAAAAAACATCAACATAGCTTATAAAACAGAAAAACAAATTAAACAACATAAATATACAATGGCATAGAAAAACACAGCAAATTTAACAATAAGGGAGTCTACAAACTAACATGTAAAGATTGTAATAAATTGGCAGGACAAACAGAAACTTTAATACAAGATATAAGGAACACCTAAAAGATTTCATGTACACGGGTGATAAATCAAGCTTTGCCAAACATCTCATTAACGCCGGTCACCAAATGAACAAAATAGAAAATGCTCTCATGATAATTCACAGAGAAAATATTCTGGCAAAGATAAATATATTTGAAGACCTTTAGATTATAAGAGAAATAAACAACACCTTACTTTTATATATTAAATTTGGGAATTTTTAACATTATGAGGTTCAATTATTAACACCTTACTTCTTAATGAGAACGCACCCCAGTCAAACAACCCCTTATATAAGATCAGTTGCTGCTACAGACACTTGGAGCCTACATCGTCATAAACAACAACAACTAGTAGCAGAAGCTCATCCTGCTTATGATGGAAGTTAACTTCCAAAATGCCTCCAGGTAATATTTTAACACAGTTGAGGACGATGGCACCTGCCAAAAGGTACATATTTTAAGTTTTCATCCTATGACTATTCACCTCAATGGAATTTGATATGAATTTTATTAGTATTGAATCTACTAATAACCAATAAGAAAGTGAACAACCCAGATAGTAAAAAATCTGGAATTTATCAAATTTGTTGTAGAGACTGCTATAAAGTATACGTAGGAAAAACAAAAAGGAATTTGGACACTCGCACAAAGGAACACTTCGGAAATATTAAAAATTGTGAAATTGGAAAATCAGCTATTGCAGCACATAGTTTGTTGAGAGTCATAAATTGAAAATCCTTCAGAATTGACAGTTTGGAAGAAGATATATATTCAGAAGAACAAATTTAAATCCATGAATTTCAAGATTCCTGATGAACGTGACCTGATCTCGAGGGAGATTACAATGAAAATCTGGTAGTCAATGTCAGTTGAAAATGGGAGGAATCTTTCCTCTTGAAAATTGCAGTTCTCGTGTTTAATGAAACATAAACTATGATGTAAGATATAAAAAATATGACTCATTCTTCATGATTAAGAACCTCATAATGTTACTTCCCATATTTAACTATGAATCATTAATACCTCCTCTTTTTTTAATATGTATATTTTCCTAAATTGTGAGGTCTTTATTGGAAGAAAGTTAATTTAATAAAACAAATAGAAAAACCTAAAGAGCTCACAATTTGCGAAAAGATCCACATTTAAAAAAAAAAGAAAAAACTTTAAATTTGAATTAATTTTTTTTTACAAATTAATAATTTTTCCATCATAGCAAATGTTAAAATTTAATTATAACTTTGAAACTGGATGTAGTAGTTATGTAAATTCTCATTAAAATCTTGTTGAACTAGAAGTGTTTGATCACATGCTAGCAACAGCCAGCTGCCTTAGACGTAGAGAATGGTATATGAAGAAAGGATAATTAGTGTAATGAATACCACATTAGTATACAAAGCCAGTTCAGGTTTTAATCTTTTTTACAAATTAATAATGCATTGGAATAAAATTTAAAATATTAGGGTATTTGATAAGTAATGGCAACACTGCCTTAACATCACAAAAATTTATATAGGTTACTTAAGACATTATCAACTTTATTTATAGTCTTCCTGTGAAATCGACTATCTGTTGTCAAATCCATGGAAATGGAACACTCCATCTGTAGCACCATTTCTGGATCTCTCTTTCATGGGATCGATCTAGAGCTTTCTGGGTAATAACTGTTGATTGTAATTTAATGCCTTGTAGAGAGAGGTTCTTTGATCTTTGAGAATAAGTTATAGTCACAAGGGCTTCTGTCAGGTGAATTTGGTGAATGTTAGAGTACTTCCCAATTCCATCTTCTAAACAAATTCTACTGGACATCTTTTTAGGATGGTATAACTTTCTAAATGTGAGAATCAGTGAATGTATTCACAAAATATTGCTATTTCGAGACTTTTAGTATTATAGATTTATACAACAAAGACTGCTCAACAACATACTACAAGAATTAAATTAATGTTTTTATTACCTCACCTCATATCCTTTTTCTTCTAGACTGCAGTTTCGGAGCTTATCTCCATCATCAGTAGCCTCTGGTCGACCGGTGTTATGTCGCTTCTTGGCCCCGGTTGACCAGAGACTACTGGTGATGGAAGCTCCGAAATTGCAGTCTAGAAGAAAAAGGATATGAGGTGAGGTAATAAAAATATTAATTTAATTCTTAAATTAAATCTCATAGTGTTTTTTTCCCTGTGAAAGTTAAACAAACATACTACAAGGTTACAATAGTCAACACTAGGATCACTGATTTACAACAGTGTTGCCATTACTTATCGAATGCCGTAATATAATTCTTTATATCTCACCTCATAGTGATATTTCCTATAATAGTTCAATACATCACAATATTTATCATTTTTAGCTACATATAATCAGAGGAAGAGAATATGTATTTACATACAAAACCTTGCCTTTGTGACAATTAGGGCTCGGAAGTTGAGGATTTTTAAAATTCTTATAAAAGACCTTTAAAAAGGCCTAAAGATATCCTAAAAAAAATACCTTAAAACTGAAAAAAAGGACGTAAAAAGACAATTAAAATTTAATAATAATTTTACTTTCAACTACATTTTAATGAATATAATATAAAAGGTTTAAAATGTACAAATTTCTAGTGAAATGCAACATACATTGCAGAAAAAAATTGATAACTGAAAAAGCTTCTTTTTTCAAACTTTATTTATTTTTTAAATAAATTCAACATAGTTTGAAAAAGAAATACCATTAAGTTATGTAGGTAGGAAATAACACTACCGGTATGAGGTTTATTTTAATATTGTTTAGTTGTTTCTTGACTCACCTCGTACTTCTTAACTCCCAAGCAGACTCGAGTTTCTTCACTTCATTTGTGACATTCTCAATGCTATATTACGTTCACAACTGTTGACTCACCTCATACTTCTTAACTCCCAAGCAGACTCGAGTTTCTTCACTTCATTTGTGACATTCTCAATGCTGTATTACGTTCACAACTCATACTTCTTAACTCCCAAGCAGACTCGAGTTTCTTCACTTCATTTGTGACATTCTCAATGCTGTATTACGTTCACAACTGTTGACTCACCTCATACTTCTTAACTCCCAAGCAGACTTGAGTTTCTTCACTTCATTTGTGATATTCTCAATACTGTATTACGTTCACAACTCATACTTCTTAACTCCCAAGCAGACTCGAGTTTCTTCACTTCATTTGTGGACTTTCTCAATGCTGTATTACGTTCACAACTGTTGACTCACCTCATACTTCTTAACTCCCAAGCAGACTCGAGTTTCTTCACTTCATTTGTGACATTCTCAATGCTGTATTACGTTCACAACTGTTGACTCACCTCATACTTCTTAACTCCCAAGCAGACTTGAGTTTCTTCACTTCATTTGTGACATTCTCAATGCTGTATTACGTTCACAACTCATACTTCTTAACTCCCAAGCAGACTCGAGTTTCTTCACTTCATTTGTGACATTCTCAATGCCTGTATTACGTTCACAACTGTTGACTCACCTCATACTTCTTAACTCCCAAGCAGACTTGAGTTTCTTCACTTCATTTGTGATATTCTCAATACTGTATTACGTTTCACAACTCATACTTCTTAACTCCCAAGCAGACTCGAGTTTCTTCACTTCATTTGTGACATTCTCAATGCTGTATTACGTTCACAACTGTTTGACTCACCTCATACTTCTTAACTCCCAAGCAGACTCGAGTTTCTTCACTTCATTTGTGACATTCTCCAATGCTGATTACATTCACAACTGTTGACTCACCTCATACTTCTTAACTCCCAAGCAGACTCGAGTTTCTTCACTTCATTTTGACATTCTCAATGCTGTATTACATTCACAAACTTGTTACTCAACCTCATACTTCTTAACCTCCCAAGCAGACCTGAGTTTCTTCACTTCATTTGTGACATTCTCAATGCTGTATTACGTTCACAACTCATACTTCTTAACTCCCAAGCAGACTCGAGTTTCTTCTCACTTCATTTGTGACATTCTCAATGCTGTATTACATTCACAACTCATACTTCTTAACTCCCAAGCAGACTCGAGTTTCTTCTCACTTCATTTTGTGACATTCTCAATGCTGTATTACGTTCACAACTGTTGACTCACCTCATACTTCTTAACTCCCAAGCAGAACTTAAGTTTCTTCACTTCTTATGTGACATTCTCAATGCTGTATTACGTTCACCAACTCATACTTCTTAACTTCAAAGCAGACTCGAGTTTCTTCACTTCATTTGTGACATTCTCAATGCTGTATTACGTTCACAAACTGTTGACTCACCTCATACTTCCTTACCTCCCAAGCAGACTTGAGTTTCTTCACTTCATTTGTGACATTCTCAATGCTGTATTACATTCACAACTCATACTTCTTAACTCCCAGGCAGACTCGAGTTTCTTCACTTCATTTGTGACATTCTCAATGCTGTATTACGTTCACAAACTGTTGTGAGTCTGCTTGGGAGTTAAGAAGTATGAGGTGAGTCAAGAAACAACTAAACAATATTAAGAAATACCCATGTCCGATAAAAGTAAAGTTCTTGGAGAATTTAGAATGAATGATTTTTCCCACCTAGAATGAATTGATTGAATCTGCAATGGATATCAGGCGGTCAGTAGACTGGTTTAAAAAACAGGATTTTTGTGAGGGTTCAATAGTTTCTCGTGGAACAAAAATGTTTGCATTATGAAAAGTCTAGATAATATTTTTAAAAGAATAGATTAGACTGTGCAGATTCTTGAATTATACAATTGTTATTAATGTAGTCAAAAGAAGGTAAAATTACAAGAAAAAGCCGTTAAGACCTAAAAAAAAAGCTAAAAATGACCAATAAGTCAAAAAAACTTTGAAAAAGGATGAATAAAACTCACCATTTTGTGTGACTACGGTGACCCAAATGTATATATATATTAAGTTAGGCCTCGTCTTCAGGCATATAAAATGAAAAAAGGATTTTTCCTCAACTTCCGAGCACTAGTGATAATATTGTAAAGAATTATGAAAATATATTAGGAAGTAACATTATGAGATTCTTTAAATAAATAAGTTTGGTCTATATTCATCTTACATGACTTTTTTTTTTGTAAGATGCATTTCAAAGCTTCTGTGCTTCATCTTCAGTTGGTACCTGACAATAAAGCACAGAAGCTTTGAAATGCATCTTACAAAAATCAACAATTTGTGAGGTAAAGAAACTTTATTTCCAGGTGTGACTCCTTACATGTGTATAAATAAGTTTTTTTTTTATTTCAGTTCTTGAAAAAGTTGAATAGACAAGAAAGAGTGGTGGAGGAAGTAAAGCTTTCGTTGAAAACCACATTATACTAAAAAACATATTACTAAGGAGGAATATAAAGAAATTCTGCGGCGATCTGTGCCCAAGGTATGTTACATTATTAAATTTTAATTTAAAGATAAAATATCAGTTGTGCGACCAACCTATTATGAGCCCTGGCTTTTCTCAGGAGTTCTCTCCGTAGCCAGTGTCATCCAATTTCCCCCAACATTCTGGAGAGAGAGAGACAGTTTTTTCTTCTGTTCTTGGACCTTCCTGTCCCTCTCCTTCCTACCAGTATCATTGTAAAGATCTTCACTTTTCTATCTCCATTAAATTAATACTAAGAAGCTAAACTTCATAAAATAATGAAGAGTAATAACATACACTCAGCTACTAAAATAACGCTATATAAAGTTTTAATAAGAACAGTTTTGACTTGGTATTGAGATATGGAGCCTCACTAAAAGATCAGAGGTAGCCCTAAATAATTTTGTAAAAAAAAGTACTGAGGAAAATATTTTGATCAATAAATATTAATGATCGATGGAGAATATGATACAACAAACACAATGAACCTGAACTTGTCACTTTTATTAAATTTAAGAAATTGAACTGGTCTGGCCATGTATATAGGTTCTCAACAGACTGAGCACCAAAAAAGCTGCTTACAGCAAGTTTTATGGGGAATAGATGAGTTGGAAGACTGAAAAAACGATGGGAGGATGGTATTAAGGAAGATGCTGCAAACCTACTGAAGTGGCGCAACTGGAGGCTTGCAGCGCAAAATAGAAATGATTGTAGGCAGAAGTTAAGAGAGGCCAAAGGTTGAATTTGAGCCAATTAGCCATTGGATGGATGGAAAGCTATTACTATGATTGAAGTAAAATCATCATCATCAGCCATGCAAGTATTAGACCATGTGGCCCGTTACAATTTCAAAGAGGAAATTTTCCTGAAATAAGTAAATTAATGTAACAACTGAAGCACCCCACACATCCCAACAGCAGGATGAACAGGATCTGTCTGTTGAGATATATAATCTGTTTTGTATTCAACTGAATCAGTGCCATGTGAAGCTACACAGTTGAATGGAACACCTGTGCATGTGTTTCTCATGATGAGAACTATTAACTCATCATTCTTTCTTAAAGGAAAATCCCTGTTATAGGCTCTGCTCAATATTAACAATGTTACTGCTGAGGAGGTATAAGAATCGACCATTTAAAAATATTAAACATTTTAATGTGTGCTGATGATGTGGTTATTATTTAAAAAATTAAAATAATTTGCAGTACTTTTTACATCAATTAAATTGGTTATGCCAAGAATATAATTTTAAAATATCGACAAAAAATGGCATTTTGGGAAAATTGAACATATAAGATCAAAAATTGTAATAGACAACAAACCTCTGGAACAAGTAACAAATTGTAATAATTTGGGTTATCATTTTACTATAAACACAAAAAACTGAAAGAGGCATAAATATGAAACTGTCAAAATTTCAAAAGATATGCGGAAGTATATACAAAACATTAAAGAACAAAACTAGAAGAGTTACTAGATTGAAGTTTTATAAAACATTGGCAGTTCCTGCATTACTATATGGAAGTGAAACTTGAGTAATGACCAAAAAATTACAAAGCAGAATACAAAGCATACAAATGAACTTCCTTAGAAGAATAAAAGCTGCACAAGATTGGATCAGATAAAGAATGAAGATATAAGAACAAATTTTAACTTTGAATATAAGAACAGAGTTAAATATATATCCTCTAAATGATAAAATCAAAGAATATAGAAATAAATGGTTTAGACATGTAGAAATAATGAATATAACTGGATTACCAAAAGCAGCATTTAACTACAAGCCAAGAGGTTCAAGGATGTAGAAAGGCTAGTGAAAAGATGGACAGAACAACTGTGAGGCGGAACAGGCAATTTGCCTAGCCCATGAAGTGAAGAAGAAGACTGGTGAGTTAGCTATTTGAATCTTAAGGTTGACTCTACTATTAGTTGCACACATTAATATAATAAATTTAGGTATAGGCAAAGAGAACATAATGCATAGAATTGAATTAAGAAGCAAAATAATTCCATATGGTGGGATAAGCATATTTGGAAAGATACAAAAAATATATTGTAAAACATTGGTTGAATCTGTTGCAATGTATGGAAGTGAGGTATGGACAATCAATAAGTACTACAAGAATAGAAATGGATTATTTATGCAGAAGTGCCAGAAAGTCAAAATTAGAACATGTCACAAATAAGGAAATTAGAAACATAATGGAAGCAGAAGATAGCATAATTGAAAGAATTGAGGAGAAGGAATTAAAGTGGTTAGGACATATTTTAAGAATGGAAGATGAGTGATTGCCGGAGCAACTATATCAATGGCAACTGACCAGAAAGAAGAAAAGAGGGAGACCAAAGTTATCATGGAAGAAAAATGTGAAGATACGAGGGTCATACTGAAAGTCATGAGCAATTTTTTTTTAAATAATCATAATATTTATTTTAGACAAACCAAGTACACCATGTTAATCTACAGACCTTTGTGCTACTTTTCAACATAGTCTCCATTTCTTTGCACACATTTTGTCCAGCGTTCTACATGCTTGAAAATTCCCTTATGATAGAAGTCTGTTCCAGCTGCTCGAAGATACTGACGCACTGCTTTCCGAATATCCTCCAGCATCTCGTAGCGTTGGCTTCTCATCTGCTCCTTCACAAAACCGAAAATATGGTAGTCAGAAGGTGCCAAATCGGGAGTATAGGGAGGATGTGGAAAAGTTTCCCACCCAAATGCCCTGATCTTCTCCACAGTGGCACGAGCAGTGTGAGGACGCGCATTATCGTGTTGCAGAATGATCTTCCTTCCAGGGTGTTTGTCGTGCAATGCACGACGGAGCTTCACAAGTGTCTGGATATAGCGGGCAGCATTTATGGTTTGTCCAGGTTCAAGAAATTCAACCAGAATGCAACCTTGTGCATCCCAGAAGACGCTGCCCATAACTTTCCCAACAGATTGCACTGTCTTCGCTTTTTCTTTGATGGCGAATTCAAGTGGTGCCATTCCATATTCTGGCGTTTTGTTTCAGGCTCGTAGCAATGAAACCAGCTTTCATCACCTGTCACAATACTCGTCAAAAAATCATCACCTTAATTTCGAAATCTCTGGAGAAGGTTATGGGTGATGGTTCTTCTCTGAAGTTTGTGGTCTTCACTCAATAAACGTGGAACCCAACGGGTACTAACTTTTCGATAACCTAAGCTGTGAATCATTTCTTGCACTGCACTGTGTCCTACTGTAAGTTTTGTAGCGATTTCATTCACTGTGATACGCCTGTCGTCTCTAATGAGCGCATCAACTCTTTCCTTGTTGCAATCCGTGGAGGCAGAGCGTGGACGACCGCTTCGAGGCTCATCTTTGATACTCTTGTTCCCATCTTTAAAATGTTTTACCCATCTCCTAACACTGCTGGCACCCATGCAGGCATCTCTGTAAGCACATTGAAGTCTTTGGTGAATATCAACAGCAGATTGTTCCTCTTTAACAAGGAATTCAATGACAGCGTGCTGTCGAAACGAAACATTGATGTCTGCCATTTTGGAAACACTGCGTGTGGTCACATGATAGAAGCTATGATGCCACAAAATGGCAATGTTGTGGTATAAAGTCTTAGATTACGATCCTGCAGTTATTTTTGTTACATTGTTGAAATTTGAATTTTAACAATGGGTTGCTCACGACTTTCAGTATGACCCTCGTAGTAATGCAAGCAAGAGGCTAAGCATTGAAGATGCCCAAGATCATAGGTGTTGGAGATTTGGAACAGGAAGATGGCAGCTGCTGTAAAAACCTGAAGATAGATAGGAATTTTTACATTATGAGGTTTTTTAATATAATAAAGTAGGGAATTTTAACATTATGATATTTTCTTAATAAGAATGAAATGAATCGTGAATTCTTCTGAGGATGGAAAAGATGTTGCAGTTCTGTGTTAAAAAAGTAGATGTATGAGGTAAGAAGAATTAACGACCCCAGACAACAAAAAATCTGGAATTTATCAAATTGATTGCAAACATTGTAATAGGATATATATAGGAAAAACAAAAAGGAACTTGGAAACTTGTAAAAAAGAACACTTTAGAAATATAAAGAATGGAGAAAGTGAAAAAGCAGCTATAGAAGCACATAGTTTATTAGAGAACCATAGAATTGAAAAAGAAGCAAAACTTTTGAATCATCTATCTAAAGCTTTGGATTTAACAGTTTGGGAAAATATATATTTAAAAAAACATACTAGAACCATGAACTTCGAGATTCCGGACAAACCAAGCTTGATTACAAAGTTCTTCAAAAATACAACAGATGACAATTTAGAAAATGACTCCTTCTAAAGAACACCAGATGGCAGTTTGGATAATTACCGCAAAAGAAAAATTGACAGCTGTGAAAACAGCTGGCGATGGTGACAATGGTCACCGATACTGCGGTGTTGTGTTTAAAAAACATAGAAGTATGAGGTAAGAAGAATTCACGATTCATTTGATTCTTATCAATAAAACCTCGTAATGTTAAAAATTCCCAAATTTATTATATTAGATTCATTTGATTCTTATTAGTTGCAGACATATTTGTGTCAAAGACCAGTCATTTGAGATCCGTGAAATTCGCGAGTTGCAATAATGCGAAATGTTCTAATTTCGTCATTTTCTTATACCATTTCTTAACCCCACTTCCCATAACTTCAAAAAAAAACATTTATGAATCGCGAAATAACACCAAAAATTAAAATTTTCAACAAATTTCAGACTTTTTTTTTGTTCAATTCGCAAAATTTTCATAATGAATTTTTAAACACTTTTCGGGTTCCATCTTCATTTTAACTGCCATATCTTATGGCACCTTAACTGATTCCTCCATGCACTCTTGCAAAGTGAAATGGTTGTACACAGTTCACAACATAGAGGTAATATTTTTTGTCCTTTTTATGCTCAAATGTGGTGTCTCCATATATTTTAAGTTTTTTGGCCATTATGAATACCATGAAATACGAATTATATTAATGTGTAAGATAGTTTTTTCCACCCTAAATTTTTGCAGACATAATTATCAATTTTATATCAATCATAATAAATAATGGTTTGTTTAAATCTGAAGAAAACATTTCTTTAAGTATAAGCAGTAACCTGACAATAATGCAAGCACTGCCAAATTTGAATAAGCCAACAATGAATGATGAGTAATTATATCATATTGATAAATATTATTCTCAATTTAATTAAAACAGAATTTAATAACAAATGCATTTTTCTATTGAATTACATCTTTATAACAAAATGTAACAAAACAAATACTGACAGTTTGAACAACAATGGTCATGCACAATTTTAATTCCCCCTTCAAACTTTGTTTCAATCAACAGATACATTCAGTGAATGTGAAATGTATATCCTGGTAAGTTGTGTTTTTATTTAAGTCTCAAGTAATTTTCATTATCATTTGTTTTTTGTTTTTTAATGTTCTACCTATTGTCATGCAAGAACCAAGTGTGTCAGCCACAAGTAGGGCACACAAATTCAGCAGTGAAAGTTTTTTTGTAAATGATAAAAAATATTGACGGACCGGTACTATTACAAAAGACTAGAATATGAAAGAAAGGACACGTTGCTAAAACAATTAACCAGTGAAACTCACAAAACGCTAAGAATAAGAAGACATCAATGAAGCACCAATTATCTGATGAAGGGTCCTTTTTACATGCTAAAAAAGCAAAAGAAGACAAAACAAAGTTCATTGTTGACACTACGGAGACATTTTTGAGTGCAGGAATTTCTGTGGAAAAGAAAGAATCATTCCAAGATGAGAGAATGGTTGGGCAAATATATAAAGGACAGTTGTGACTTGCCTTCTGCAGATAGAATTCGGCAACATTACATACCAATTATTGAGACAAAAAAAAAAGTGGAGGAATTGAAACAAACAGTAAAGGACAAAAAACTTTTCATCATGTGTGATGAAACAAATGACAAGTCTGAGAACTGCATATTTAATATTCTGTTTCGTCTTTGGAGGCCATGGATCGGATCAGCAAGGGGTTTACTTGGCTACCTGTGCTGTGCTTGACAAAGCCATCAGTTCAACATGCACTCAAAGTATTGTGGATACCTTAAATATGAAGTTGGATGTGACAATGTGCTACGGATTATTACCGACTCAGCATGGTGCATGACTTTATGTGCCAATAGCTTAGTGGGGGAGAAACTTGCCCATATTCAATGCTGGGCCCACAAAATCAACTTAGTGGGTCAGGTTTGGCAATGCAGCCTATGTGAATTGAATTCAACTGTTGCTAGAACAAAACTGCACTTCTCAGTACAAAAAAAAGGAGGCATTTGTATCTTGACTTTCTTTGTGAGAAATATGATAATGACCCTGGAAAAGTTAGGCATTTCCCATGCCAGTTCAAACTAGATGGAACACTTGGTTTGATGCTGCAAAGTACCTTGATAGCACATTGGAATGTGGAGCAACTGAGTGAAAAAAAACAGTGGCGTGAAGTTTCTTAAAGATGCAAGTCCTCAATTCTTAGCCATCACAAAAGTTCAAGCTCAATTTGTTGCTGATAACTGCAATCGATTTGTTAATTTGATTACCTTCTTGGAAGGTAACAGTTATGCCACATATCATGTTCTTCATTCCAAACTAAAGGTTTATGGAGAACGTGCTTGATTTATTAACATGCTTGATTCTCATCACAAATCACAACTTTGTTGCAAGAGATGACAGCTCTCAGGAAAGCTGAAGTGGTGAACCAGTTGAAAACTACTGCACAAAAGAGTGTTACGAAGCTGAAAAACTTGCAGAAGACCCTTCAATATTGGTGTTTGCAGCAGTTAGTAAATTATTTGACACCAGGACACTTAGTAATCAAATTCTCAGTGCTGACAGTGCCATGGTGGAATTGAAGAAATTGTCATAATGTGCCATTGAATCTTCTAAATTCTACAAGGCTATGTTGTTCTCCAAGGCCTCATAAAAGAAGAGTTGAAACAAACCAGAGGGTACCCATGTAGAAATTTGCAAGATGATTTGCTCTTTGGGGAATTCATTCATCTTCATTATATGTATCCAGCCGTAGCTGATGACACGAATCCATTGCATACTTATGCTATAAGTTACAATGGGGCTGCATTTAAACATGCAGGTTATGTGGGCATTCAAGGTGAGTGTCCACAAGGTTAAAAGAAAGAGTTATAGGAAAGACAGAATTAACCCTTTGGCCTCGAATCTCTAATACCATCAGAGTTGAAGAAACAAGAGGTCAGTCAAGGGAGGACTGGATAGGAAAGTAAAAAGAGGGATTTGGTATGAGAAAAGGAAGAAATGCCAGAGCCAGATCATTTAAAGATAAAAGTAAGGGCAAAACACAAGTGGAAGCATGTTTTGCTCAGCTTGGGCACCTTGTGGTCGCGATCCACACATCCCTTAGATGGGACCCCTGAGGGTTTTTTTTGAGGGAAGAGTATACCGAGTTTGTCAAGACATCTCTTGAAGCATCTGGTATCCAACTTAAAATGTGGGCTCAGAAAGATCTATTTCTCAGTATGGTGTTGTGGGTGAGTGATCGAAGGTGGAGATTGAACCAGAGAATGCAGAGATGCTCACCATGGTTTGCTTTTTCGTAAAGGTAAATTTTGCTTACAATTAGTGACTACGATTAAAATTTTATGCATTTTACTGTATTAAAATCAATATCAGTTATTGTACAAGCTAAAAGTTGACCTTAAACTACTTGATATATCATTCTTATTGGGTTTAATATACCAAACTAGGATTAAAACAAATCAAATTTACATTTTTTAGAATAACACCGCCAAATTCCAAATAACGTCAAAAATCTTGAAATTTTAAAATGAATTTTCCCTAAAAATAAAACCACGTTTAACAGATTTCTACCAATCATGTATTACTTGCATGCCTATTACAGGCATTTAATTGGGTATTATTTAAAGTTAAAATTGGGAAACACATTATGAGGTTCTTAATTAATAAATTAATGAGTCATTTTAACATCTTACCTCATATTTCATGTTTTTTCAAACACGGTAACTATAGTTTTCAAATGACAAGATCATTTGAAAACTATAGTTACCGTGTTTGAAAAAACATGAAATATGAGGTAAGATGTTAAAATGACTCATTAATTTATTAATTGGGTATTATTTGTTACTGCCAATCTATATGGTGCATCAGTGGTGCCAACGTTACTTTTAGTATTTGGCTCTGCCTACTTGAATTTCTTGGTGTAATTCTCAAGACTCACCAAGCGTCACTTCGCCTCTGCAATGCAGTCGAAGCAGATGGACGTTAGCTTGGAGTCCATGGGTAAACATCCGGTTCTAATCATCGATAATATAACTTACTTTTTTGGAAATTCACACTATGAGGTATTATTTATTTAGGTAAACTGTTTATCACTCATCTCTATATTCTTACATTTTTTTGAAAATTGTAAAAAAATAAACACTACAAACAAATAAATATTCTTGATACTGAATTATATTTTCCTCCTCTGAAAATTTCAAAACACGTAGGTAATTTTTTATTGGGAAAATTTGGAAGAAAAGTTTTTTCAATAAGCTAATAACATCATTAAACAAAAAAATACTATACAGAAAAAGAAAATTGAAAATTTGAAAAATAAAAGCAAGTTGAAATAAGAGAAAACTTGGAAACAACAAAAAATTATCAAAAAAACAAATAGTGATAGTGAAAATGTGTTACAAGCAATGTTGTCAACTTATCTAAAACTTTAGATGAAAAAGAAATGGAATTTTTAAGAATGTGAGGTGAGTGATAAATGTTAACTTTTTCTCAGATAAGTATAATCAATAATATGAATTAATTTGAAATTCACCTGAGAACATTTTTTTAAACAACTCACCTGATAGAATTTATATTATCCACGATACCGCAGTTTCAAACGCAATCGCGTTCATCCTCAGTCATAACTCCAACTGATGAAATTTTTCTCTTTACCATTGATTACAGTAATTTAGTGTGTACATTAATTTACTTATTTCAATCATAGTAACAGCTTAGCTTCTCAATATTAATTTAATAAATAATGCTATAGCTATGTGGAGTCCCTTCATTGTCTTCTTAATGTAGAAACCATTCATTGTGTATTTGTAAATGATGCTACATTGCATTTGATGTGGGACCAGGAGAGTGGGGTAAAGGGAGGATTTTGTGCTTGGATAGGAATGAAGCCTGAATTTGCTCAGTGGTCAGAGCATGAGCATGGAAAGCTGAAGGTTCGGGGTTCAATTCCCGGTTCAGGCATACATTTTCCTTCTCTTTACCATTGATTACAACTTGTTTTTAATTTGTGAAAACACAAGAGAGTACAAGCAGTGTGAACATTTTGCACCGTGTTGCATTTGCAAAAAGTCTGCCATGCTGTCTCAGTGGTAGTGTACCTTGCTTCCTAACTAACGGGCCTGGGTTTGATGCCTTGTGGGGTTTGAAAGTTTTAATGGTTAAATTCATTCTTCTTCATCCAACATGTTTTAGGCCTATAGGCCTGTTACGATCTCACTGATGAATTTTGTATCCAGCGTTTTGTATCCACGGTTTTGTGATCTCTTCCCTGTTGGACAATAATGAAGCATGGCCTTGGGAGTTTAAATTAATTTAATTACAAAATTTTCAATCTTGGGGCTAAGAGAGATGCTGGTGTATAACTTTTAATTGCTAAATTGTGCACCAGATTCCTGCCTTAAATTGCAAACCCCTCCGCAGTACATATTTTGAGAAGGCGTTGATAGTAATTTGTTAACGTGACAGTCCCCTTGATGCTTTTTGTTAGGGGTAAGTTACATGCTAGCATCAGGTTTCACCTTCTCCCTTGTCTTCATCATCATCATCATCCCCATCCCTCATACAACTCATTTTACACAAACATACACTCATCCTATACTCCTCTCTGTACACAATACAAGAATACATCATCTACATAAAGTGGTCTGCCAAACCGGTATATAAATTGAAATTAGACCTCATTAATGCTCTCTATCTGCCCAGTGTGGAATCCAAGTGCTTTAAGTGCAGTGTGTAGCATTAGAACTCATGCGCACACACACGTTTCCATAAAAAACATCAAATGAATAGTGTTGAGATTAGCATGGAATGAAGTAATTGTATGCCGTTTCTCTTCTCAAAGAGCCTAGTTTAATGATGTATAAATTTGTTGTAGATATGTCATAACAAATCTGGTGAAATTAATCCCATCAAGATAAGTTGCCTAGTTGAAGCCTATGTCAAGAAGTACAGATATGCGGCGAAGAAGAAGGCATTAGCATCAGGGAAGACAAAGCCGTAAGTACATTAAAATTCACTACTGTTAAAATATTATAGGAAATATCACTATGAGGTTTAATTTAAAATGAATTCTTTTCACCTCACCTCATGTCCTGTCTTCTTGGTTTTGTAACCTTAGTGGTTACATAGATCAAGTAATTACTTAAGATGTAACTAAGATTATGGAATTGGTCTAATTAGAAGACATGATATGAGGTGAGGTGTAAAGAATTTTTTTTTTAAATTTCACTATTGTTATATTTGAAGAGAAAAATATATGCTCAGACTGGGGTTTGAACCCAGAACCTTTCACTTTCTATGCAATTGCTCTACCAACTGAGTTACCTGAGAAACTCCAATCTAAATGCAGATTTTTCTCTTATACACTGTTAATTCCCGATGTAATTTGTCCTTCAATGAGATGTATTAAATTAATAATAAAAACATTAAAAGAAGTCCTACTGGCTTTATAATGTAATGTTAAAATTCCCAATAAAAAGGCTTCTTTGTTAAGAAGATGCCATTTGTGTGATTGAGCAAAGATTTGTAGCATTTTGGCGCTCAGGAATTAACAGTGCTTAAGAGAAAATTTTGCATTTATATTGGAGTGCTCAGGTAGCTCAGTTGGTAGAGCATTGGCAAAAAAGCCAAAAGTCCTGGGTTCAAACCCCATTCTGAGCATATATTTTTCTCTTCAAATCAAATTTATTAAATTAATAATAAAACATTCACTATTGTTGTTTAGACAATCCTCTGGTTCATTGCTAATAATGATTAATTTTGTTAGTGGGGTGCTGAAGAGTTGTGAGCAATAATTAACTTTTGGTGCTCGAACTTGTTGGGAGATAGTACCAAAAGTTATTAATTTGTATTCCATATTTTTCAAGTTGCAATTTAGGTCGAAATGTTGATAATGGACTGCTATAAAGGTACAAATATGTCATATAATACTTGTGTTATATAAACTAACTTAATTTATTCACATATCTTGCATTAACTATTTCAGTTATTAACAATTTCATTGTATAATTTACATTTTGTTGCACTTGTAGTAAATTAAATTTTGAATCTAGACTGTCTAATAACAGGTCAACATCAGCTGATAAAATTGTCCTTTTAAGTAATGAACTAGAGTGGATTATTACCTTAATTTAGCTAATTATTTTTATTGTATTCACTCTAGATTGCCTCCAGTTTCATCCCATTTTGCTTCTGTTAAAAACCATTCCCATTTGAGAATGTCTTTTTGCCCAGAAATGTCTGGGTACCAAATTTATTTACTTCCTTTAATATGACTTGTGAAGGGGGCGCTGAATTGGGATAAGTTTAAATTGTGTTGAGGCATTAACTGTTTTTGAAGTAACTATAAATCAGAAGATTAAGGTTTGATTGCTGATGGGATCAGAATTTTTATTGAAGTATTTTATTTATATAAAAACTACAAATATGAGGTGAAATGTGCATATCTAATTCCTATTATTAAAAATAAACCACTTAGTGTCACTTTCTTTAAATATTAAATTAAATTTTATTTACCCATTTACTCGAGTAATTTCCCCCTTTTATTTCAAGATTTAGGAGTGAAAATTCGAGGGAGAAATTATGTGATGACTATGAAAAATATCAATATGCTTTCACACTATCAGTTAGACATCTACGGTAATTCCATCAATGTCATTGAACTTTATTCTCAAAGATATTTTGAGAAATTGAAAGAAAAGTTTATTTAATGTTTTTCTATTTTCAGACACTCAAATCATACAAAAGCTAATGGTCACAATGAAAGTGTGTTTCACTCCGTTTTCCTTGGCAAAATTTACAACTTTTAATTTAAAATTTGCAGTGTAGCTGTTATACTTTCTTCCCATAGTTGAGTTTAACAACACTGACGCTGTGATGGAATAACACTGTTACCAATGCACAATGATACCTAACTGTATTCAGACTGACGTCAACAGATGCGCGGGTGACAGAGACTGCAGGTATTGTTAGGTCTTTATAGAAGGGGATGGATTCAACCTTGAGTTTTCCAGGAATTCCTTTGCGTTGTACTTAAAATCTTCATAAGAGTGAGCAAAGTTGTAACTGAAATTTTTTGGTCTAGGTAATAAACATTGTATCGGAGGTGGATTTGAAAATATATATATATATATATATATAAATGTAGGGTGAAATTATGCGAGTAAATACGGTATATACTACTGAATAGATGATGTCAGTTGGCGTGTAACAACTATCGGCCTTTAAACGAACAAGAATTGTATAACTAGAAAGAAATTTTTATGTTCTTATCAGTGCTTAAATTGTGTAATTGGAATCATACTGATGTACAGAATTGGGAGATGCAGGGTTGAAGTCCTGGTTTGAGCATTAATTTTTCTTTCTTAAATTAAATTCTATCCAGGATTGGAAAGTGTTAATTTACATAAAAAACATTGAAATACTGGAAGAAATTGAAATATAAAAGGCGACCAACAACAACCTATTTCTAAATGAGAACACACCCAGTACATTTAATCCTCTGTAGAAAATCATCACTAGTGTACAAGTATTGCATTCAGGGTCAGTAGATACAGACCTACCTCTTGCTCCTTCTGCTGATAATGGGACTAGTCCTAAAGGCCTACAGAGAATATTTTACGAAGTTGAGGAGACAGACCTATAAGGTAGCAAGTTTATAATTTTATATTATAATATTTAATTTTAGGAAGTGATATTTTGAGGTTATTTTATTATATTATTTTTAGTCTGATCATCTTATCTCAATATTAATGTTGATTTGTTCTTGTCCAGACTGGACAAGCTGACGATAACACAGAATTGTTTTGAAACATGTCCAAGAACAAATCAACATTAATATTGAGGTAAGATGATCAGACTAAAAATAATATATTGTTTATTTTTTATTATTTCACTCACCTCATACTTCATAATTCATAGCAGACCCTGGGTTTCTTCACATAATTTGTGACATTGTCAATGCTGTGTCAAGATTGTGAAAAGATATACATAGGAAAAACAAAAAGGAATCTAAATACAAGATTAAAAGAACACCTCAGAAATGTTAAAAATGGAGAAACCGAAAAATCTGCAATAGCTGCACATGCCTGGTCAGAAAAACATAGAATAGAAACCAAAACAAAATTACTTAAACAATTGGAAAAACCGAAGGAACTCACAATTTGGAAAAAATTTACATATGCAAGAATGAAAATACAACTATGAATTTTGAAATACCCGGTTATAAAGAAAGAGGACTGATTTGGAAATTCTTCGGTCGGCTACCAAATGGCGCGGAGGTCAGTCTGCAGGATAGAAGGCCGTTGGACGTCAGTTGTGAACGTGACGCAGCATTGACAATGTCACAAATTATGTGAAGAAACCCAGGGTCTGCTATGAATTATGAAGTATGAGGTGAGTGAAATAATAAAAAATAAACAATATTAAAGAACCTCATAGTGTTATTTCCTTTCTACATAACTTAATAAAAATAATATAATTTATATTATAATTTTAATTTTATAAAATGAATAGAAATTCACACTATGAGGTATTTTATTAAATAAATTTAATCGGTTCTTTACACCTCAATTCATAATAGCTATTTTTTATGGGATCAGTTTCCAAGGAATATCTCGTTATAGGAAGCAACACTTTGAGGTATATATTAAATTATATCTTGTACTGCATCTTCTATTTAGACCGGTTTCGTTCATTCCATCTTTAGTATTTCCACAACCTTGAACTTTTAGGAAAAATCACTATGAGGTTTAATTTAAGATTTAAATGAAAATACTTTATACCTCACCTCATATCCAGTCTCCTAATTATACCGGTATCAAATCTTAGGCAGCCACATCTTCAGTAATTTCTTGTCAACTGTTACGTTGATCCTTCCTCTGTTGGGTCTACGGACAAGAAATGACTGAAGATGAAGCTACCTAAGCTTTGAAACAGGTATAATTAGAAGACTGGACATGAGGTGAGGTATAAAGCATTTTAACTTAAATTTTTTATTTCCACAACCGTTGTTCTATCATAATGATGCACTGCTTCTTCCTCCATCTGTTGGTAGACAAACAAACTTCAAAATCAAATCATATAAATATTTAATTTTAGGAAGTGATATTTTGAAGTTATTTCAATTATATTATTTTTAGTCTGATCATCTTACCTCAATATTAAGGTTGATTTGTTCTTGGACATATTTCAAATTTATCGTCTGGGCAAGCTGACGATAAAACAGAATTGTTTTGAAACATGTCCAAGAACAAATCAACATTAATATTGAGGTAAGATGATCAGACTAAAAATAATATAATCAAATCACATTCCCAAGAATATATTTTGTCCCAGAATGTAAGCAAACAAGATAGAATTTGGAATGTATACAGAAAGAAGACGTGCATGCACGCACACATACAAAACACATACACACACACACAGATAATTATTTTAAAGCTTCTGGATATAATCACATTGCTCACAAAGAGACAGTTTTTAATAGTTTGACACACAGATTAGTAAAGATAGAGAGAATTATGAAAAATAAAAATATATATAATGTAGCAATAGAGAATGGTTTATATAAGTGAGTCGGAAATAACTGTTTTACATCTCACCTCATAAAACTCTGTGATTCTAACAGGACTGATTTCTGAAGCCATCACCATCATCTTCCAAACTACCATCTGGTGCTGATTTGATGAATTGTGAAGTTAAATTTTGCTTGCCAGGGCTTCAAAATTCATGGATCTGTATTTATTATTATTATTTATTATTCGAAGTTTATAAACCCTATTTCACCTAAGGTACATTAGGGTTATAGTTTGTTACAAAGTACTGAGTCATTATATAATTTTATATGAAATTAACGTATTTTATAAATTTATTTACAAAACATTAAAAAGTCTGTAGTTCTTTTCTGTCATAAGCACTTCTGTAATGGATGGTTCACTTAAACAGGCGGAGTTATTTAGTAGACATGAGAATTTCAATCTTTCGTTCCAGAACAAAGCACAATCAAATATAATATGTTTAACGTATGCTAATACCACAATTACAATTTGCATTTACTCTTATGTTAAATCTCTGGAGGTAATGGATCTATTGACGGTTTTATTATTAATTTAACACTTCTCATTGAAGGATAAATTTTTCTCTTCAAATATAATGGATCTATATTTGTTCTCCTGAATGTACTTTTTTCCCCCCAAACTGTTAATTCCAAAGGCTTCTCTAAATCCCTATTAGGTTCGTCTTCCGGGCATATAGGCCGTGGTCCAGTCGTTCTTCTACTCGACGTTTCGTCTACTGCTGCGGTAGACATCTTCAGGAGATACTGCGTGCTCTCTGTGAACTCCTCAACAGTCGGCTGCAGACTGGCTGGTCGTTGGAAACTCCCTCCCTATTTATAGGCACGCCCCTGGTGGAGAGGCGGTTTTCTGCGCGGTCCGTGTTGCGTGCTGTTTTGTCCAGGCTGTCGCTAGCAGAAGTCATAGGCTTCGTTGTCGTATTGTGCAATGCCGGGATCCAGATTTTGTTTATCTTCATGGTTTCTTCTTTTTTGTTAAAGGAATTTTTGTGTTTATATATTTCAATGGCTTCTCTGTACAGTCTGGTGTAATAATGTGATGTTTGGGACAATACCTGTGTTTCTTCGAATCTTATTATATGTTCTTGGTTGTTCATCCAGTGTTCCGCTACGGCTGATTTTTCCTTTTGTTTTAGTCTGCAATGCCTCTTGTGTTCTTGCAATCTTGTGGTAACCATTCTTTTTGTTGTGCCGATATAAACTTCTCCACAACTGCAAGGGATGCGATATATACCGGCAGTACTTAACGGATCTCTTGTATCTTTGGCTGGGCGCAGTATATTGCTGATTTTTTGTGTTGGCCAACACAAAAAATCAGTAATATACTGCGCCCAGCCAAAGATACAAGAGATCCGTTAAGTACTGCCGGTATATATCGCATCCCTTGCAGTTGTGGAGAAGTTTATATCGGCACAACAAAAAGAATGGTTACCACAAGATTGCAAGAACACAAGAGGCATTGCAGACTAAAACAAAAGGAAAAATCAGCCGTAGCGGAACACTGGATGAACAACCAAGAACATATAATAAGATTCGAAGAAACACAGGTATTGTCCCAAACATCACATTATTACACCAGACTGTACAGAGAAGCCATTGAAATATATAAACACAAAAATTCCTTTAACAAAAAAAGAAGAAACCATGAAGATAAACAAAATCTGGATCCCGGCATTGCACAATACGACAACGAAGCCTATGACTTCTGCTAGCGACAGCCTGGACAAAACAGCACGCAACACGGACCGCGCAGAAAACCGCCTCTCCACCAGGGGCGTGCCTATAAATAGGGAGGGAGTTTCCAACGACCAGCCAGTCTGCAGCCGACTGTTGAGGAGTTCACAGAGAGCACGCAGTATCTCCTGAAGATGTCTACCGCCAGCAGTAGACGAAACGTCGAGTAGAAGAACGACTGGACCACGGCCTATATGCCCGGAAGACGAACCTAATAGGGATCAAGACGCCGGCCGTGAAAGCCTACAGCTTCTCTAAATGTTTTAAAAGTTTAGTTTCTTTCCCAATTTTGTGATTCTCTAGCAAAGTATGAGCTTCATTGCCAATATTTTTTAATTTAAACCACTTTTGATATTTCTAAAGTGTTCTTTCTTTTGTATGGATCTCTAAATTCCTTTTAGTTTTTCCTATATATACTTTATTGAACTACTTTGATAATTTCCAGATTTTTTACTATTTGGGTATTATCTTTTTTTATTTGTTATTACAATTGTATTCATGATTCATAAATCATTTATTTGGTGATTCTTGGAAAAATATAACTCTCACTGCAGCCCATGAACATTCAAAAGGTTTAGCTTCGAGAAATGGATCATCAATTCAGAACATTTCTTGAAACTTGTCTCACTTTTATATCAATAGTGAAGTTCAATTCATCTGTCACCTGTCCCTACCTAATCCCCATGTCTCAACTTCACAACAACTCAGGATCAGGAATTACATGTGCATTATTTTCATTTTATCAACCAGCAGGATACCACACAACAAATTTTGATGCAGAAGTAACGGCTATTCATATTTCACTCCAACAATTACTATACAGAATAAATAAATTTCAAAATGCGGTCATACTCTCTGATTCTAAGGCAGCAATTGCAATAAATTCACACAAAATGAAGTCAATACAAATTAAAGAGTGCTGCAAAATGATTCAACAACTCCAAAAACTACAGAAAAGAATTCAATTGCAATGGATACCTGCACATTGTGGAATTGCTGGAAATGACACTGCTGATTTTTCTTGCCAAAAAAGGCTCCAATTTAATTCAGAATACTACTAAAAGCTTACCTTTCACATCCATAAAAAGAATAGTTAAAAACAATATATAAATCAAACAAAACCAAGACCGATGTAATAAAGCCAAAGACAAAAAAATGGAATATTTTAGTAAAGAAGCCAGATATTTATTCCAGAATTTCCACGTAAAACTACAGTAGCAACATTTAGGGTCGCATGTTTGGACGCATTAGACAGTAAAATGCCTTCTCTCTCTGCTGAGCAAGTTGTATGCTAATACGATTTTGCTTACTCAGAAATCTGTTCATGCGATAATAATTGGTTAAATTTGTAAGCTACCTGCGGAGGTAGCTTAAATGAGCAACTCAAATTAAAATCCCGAAGGGAACCGAACGGGAAACCGATGGTAATCGATGTACTTTGCTGCTTTAATCCAACATTTATCCAAGATGTCGGACCTTGAAGACTTCGATCATGTTTTCGGTATACACGGAGAAGAGGAATTTGATAGAGTCTACCAAAGAATTCAACTGAAAGAACAGGAGAATCGGCGTAATATTGCGTGTCGCAGACGTGTTTGTATACGGTATTATTTGCGGGATGCAAGCATAAATGCATTCCTCTATAGCAGACGAAAATAACGGAAGTGGTTTTATCGCTGAGAATTCTGGGTAATTCGTTGCCAATATTACGAAAAACGTCGACACTCATTCATGACCAATAAGTCGGCCGTTAATTCGTTCTCAAGCAATTGCTCACGGTGAATCAGCTCACTAGTGATTGAAGTAATTTGAGTAGAGAGTAATGTTCTAACATACGACCCTTAGACTGCTTACAGAACATGACTATTTGGGCCAACATTTATATAAAATAGGAATCTACATGAATCCAAATTGTCCTCTGCAATCAATGAAAGACGAATAGAATGATGAAGAACACTACCAAACCTGTGAAGTATTAACTGTTAGATCCACAATAGAGAAATATTGGAGAGCAAGAAACGCTAATGGCTTCGGTGCCAAGGCCCAGCATTTGAAAACAACAACAAACAACTTCACCGATGAATCCCCTAATCAATTGAACTTACCCGGGAATTTGAAAACTTAAATAAATTTTCTTCTTTCTAGTTTTTTGAATGTGATTTTTTTTCCCAAACAGTGAGCTCTTTAGGTTTTTCTATTTTATTAAACTAACTTTTCTTTCCATTTAATGTGTTTTCTGACCAAGCATTTACCACAGCGTAATAACTAACTCACTGGCTCTATCGAATCCATAGGTTCATGGCCACATGGACATAACCCCTCAATATATCCCTATCCTGAGCTAATATTTTCCAATCATCCCCTGTATAATATACTTCCCTCAAAGCATGGATAATGTTATTCTGCCACCTCATTGTTGGTCTACCAACTGGATGTTTTCTCTCTGGTTTTTCTACAAGAAGCTTCCATGCACCTCTTTCATTCCCCATACATGCCACATGCCCTGCCCATTTGTAACCTACGAGACTTAACTGTCCTTATTATATCTGGCTTCCTATATGTATCATGTGGCTCACTATTATCGTAGTTTTTCCATTCTCATTCACCTCTATATATTCATCTCTTTTTGACCGCCAAACATTTTTGTAAGAACTTTATTCTCAAATACTCATAAAATAAGAGTCCATGTTTCACTTCCATATAGTATAACTGGGATTTATTTTCAGTTTTAATGTTTGTTTGAAAGGAGTTGGGATGACAGGAGTCCCTGTAATGCATAATAACGTGCATTTCTAGAATTGAGCCTATGTTTAATTTCTTTGTGCATCTCATTCCTATTTGTAATTATTATTCCTAGATACTTGAATTCAGCCACTTCTTCAAAATTTCCTTCAATTGTCATTAGCTTTCCATTTCCATTATATAATGCATTTCTATGTGTGAACAGTGTAATGCAGTACAAATTTGGAATATGTAATAATAGTATCATATGACAAGCCTTTACTTACTTACTTACTTACTCACTGGCACTATCGAACCCGTAGGTTCATGGCCGCACGGACATAAGCTCTCCATACATCCCTATCCTGAGCTAATGCTTTCCAATCATTCCCTATGACAAGCCTTTAGCATTTAAAAATGTTTTCTTGGAACTTCCCAATATAATTCCAAATTTAGATGTTATATTTTTAATTAACATATCCCATAATTGGGCATAATTCCAAATGTGTGTGTCTCGATTTAACTGATGACACTGTAAAGAGATGATGTTTTTTCAAATATTACTGCAATGCATAGTGTACAAGATATCAACATCAATTGTTCAAGTGGTGAGGCAGGTAATTATGGTCCAGTGCCTGATGTCAACTGGACTACTACTTCTTTTGTTTTGCTGTTAACTATTGAATTCTTCTTCTATATTACACCATTTCTTACCTTTTGCTTGGTTTGAGATGAATTGAGAAAAGGTTTCCATTAATAAATTACAGTAGGAAGTAACATTATAAAGGTTGTTCTTAATAAATAGGTGAATCTGATGTTTTTATTATTCATTTCATCATATCATCATCATCATCCTGCCAGGTATTAGTCTTAGAAGAACTGTTACGGCATGAAAAAGCGGTTTTTGTGCCATCTTTTCATAGGTCGACCAAGTGACTGTTTCCCATTTGGACGTAGTTCATTATTGTCTTGGGGATCCTGGATCTAGCCATTCTTTGAGACATGTTTCCTTCCAGTTTAACTGATATCTGGAGATGTAGTCCAGTATTGGTGACACATTAAGTTCTTGAAAGAATTTCTATATTTTTCTTTCGATCCCATTTGGTGTAGCCAGCTGTTCGGCGCATAAATCTCATCTCACAAGCTTTAGTCTGCTTTCATCTCTGGTCCTTATAGTCCACGCTTCACTCCCATAACATAGGACTGGTCGAGCATTATTTGATAAGAGACCAAGTACGAGTTGGATCTTTGCACTAATGAAGGTTTTTAAAACTCTATTAATTGATTCCCATTGATTTGTTGAATTTCTCAATTTTCTCTGATAATATTATTCATTTCATACATTTCAATGATGGATAAATCATATTGGAAGAGAAAAATGATATGCTCAGACTGAGACTTGATCCCAGGACCTTTGGCTTTCTAGGCCAATATTCGTTACCGACTGAGCTACCTAAATTCCAATCTAAATGCAAATTTTTCTTTTACGTACACTGTTTAATTCCCATGCACCAAATGTTATAAAGCCTTGCTTCTATCTTGCAAAGGCGCAGCTTCTTTATTAAGAAGACATTTATTTGGGATTTTACATTAGATTATAAAGCCAGTATGGCTTCTTTCGATGTTTTTTATTATTCATTTCAATACATCTCAATGTTGGATAAATCATATTGGGAGAGAAAAATTATACGCTCAGATTGGTGCTTGAATCCAGGACCTTTGGTGTCTTTTCTAGGTCAATACTCTACCTGAGCAAGTTTCCAATCTAAATGCAAATTTTCTCTCTTATATACAATGTTAATTCCTGCACACCAAATGCTATGAAACCTTTGCCTCTTATGTCCTTCTAGTCCTATGTTCAAGCCCTAGTCTGAGCTGTGTAATTTTTCTCTTCAATATGAAGGTGAATCTGGTTATCTTACCTCATAAATACTTGATGTTTCATTTGACAGGTTTCAATATGTCGTCAGCTTTGTCCAGACTGTTGATTTTCAGGTTGTCACCCCCTGGATTTCGACTCCCAAGCCTCCATCTCTTGGTTTTACCGAAGAACTTGTGAATTAAATCTTTTTTCTCCAGGTTTTTTCAAAATTCATAATCCTTAATTATACTAGTTTTAGTCTATTTATCTTACCTCAATATTAATGTTGATTTGTTCTTGGACGTGTTTCAAAACAATTCTGTTTTATCGTCAGCTTGTCCAGACTGGTTTGATTTATGTTGCATTATGTTGCACACCCTGGATGTTGATGTCAGCTCCATCCTGTGGTTGGCCAAAGAACCTCCAAACAAGGTCACGCTCCGTCGGTATTTCCAAATTCATAACTCTGTTTTGTTTCTTCTGAATATAAATTTCTTTCCCAAATAGCTCTTTTGTATTTTCTAACTGTTTTAATAATTTAGTGTCTGAATTTATATTATGTTTTTCAGACCAAACATGAGCAGCAACTGCAGATTTTTCTATTTCCTTTTTCCCATTTTTTAATAATTTTTATGTGTTCTTTGGATCTAATTTTTAGGTTTCTTTTTGTTTTTCCTATACATATCTTTTCACGACCCGTGCATTCAATTTGATATATTCTTGACTCTTTTATTTTTATCAGTTTATTCATTTTTGTTGGTTTTTCATTAGTTTATTTAAACTAGTTATTTTTTCGGTGCTAATTTAATATTAAACTTCTCAAATATCTTTGTAAATTTATTGTGTACCCAAGAGTGATATGTGAATTTTCTATAATTTTTCATAGGTGGTTCTTTTTTTTTCAAGAGTACTTTTGTTTATCAATTTTTGTTTTTTTATACTTTTCTATCCTTTTATGTACCATTTTTCATCAAAACCCGGTTCCTCTCTGCTACTTTGATTGTGTTTTTTTTCTCCTGTTTGAAATTCTTCTTTCGTTTAAGGGTAAGTTTACCAATCTATGAGTTAAACTGTTAAAGGCTGCTAATTTTATGTCCAATTGGATTGAACCCTGTTGATTTAATAAAATTTTCCGTATGAGTTTCTTTCCTATGAATCCCAAATTTAATTTTTCTTTTTTCTTCGTTTCTGACCAATTTAAGATCCAAAAAAGGTATTTGTTGATTTTCTTCTATTTATTTGGTAAATTTGATGTTTGTACTCTGTAAATTTAACAGTTTTAGGGAATCTTCTACATGTTTTTTTCTTTTACAATACAAATTATATCATCTCTATATATCTGCTCCAAAATTTAAACATTGTGGGATGCGCTTTAGTGATTTTACATTCAAAATTGCTCATAAATAAATTTGCCAGGAAAGGGGGATAATGGGTTTCCCATTGAGAGCCCTGATTTTTGTCTATAGAAACTCCCATTGAATGTAAAAAACATTTGGTCAATGCGTAACTCAGTTAATTTCAAATAATCTTCTTTGATCTCTCTGTCTATGTTGTTTTACTTAACCAGTTGTTCAATATTTCCAAAGTTTTTTTTGTTTCGGTACATTTGTGAATAATGAAACAACATCAAAGGAAATCTAATCTATCTGTAGGTTCGATTTCCACTTTTTCTAATTTCTTAAATAATTCCAATGAATTTTCAATCTGCAATGGTACTATTGTACAATGCCATCTGACTTGCTGTCAAATTCCGGTGGCATTAAACTTTTCACCTTGCCTCACACCACTACCTCAAGTTGGCTATTAGCGATACTTTCAAACCTTTTGCTGTAAGCATTTTAGCATCTTATTGCAGGACAATTGTTGCTTTTCTTCACAGGTATTTAAAAGCAGGATAAGAAGGGTGCCTTTTGTTCACTGGTATGTATGGTGGAAAAGAGAAGAGGTTAGTCCAAGGTCCTGGAAATGAGGTGCTAATGCTAATGTTTTGGCAAAAACTATAATTTACCAAAGTTGCATGCATCTAAATGTATTTTAGAAATTTATAAAAATATTTATTTAACTTTCACAGGGAAAGAACACTATGAGGTTTAATTAATAATTAAATTAATGTTTTTATTTACCTCACCTCATATCCTTTTTCTTCTATACTGCAGTTTCGGAGCTTATCTCCATCGTCAGTAGCCTCTGGTCGACCGGTGTTATGTCGTTTCTTGGCGGTTTCCTTCTTACTTCTGTCGGTGGACCGATGAACCTCTGGATTAGGTCAAAATTTGCAGGAGTTTCAAAATTCATGAGTTTTTCTTTTTTTGTTTTTTGGATGTGGATTTTTTCCCAGACTGTGAGTTCCTTTAGTTTATCTGTTTGTTTTGATTAGGCTAGCTTCTGTATCTATTAAATGTTTTTCAGACCAAGCATGGGCTGCTACTGCTGACTTGTCCACTTCACCCTTTTTTTACATTTCTAAGGTGTTCCTTCAATCTAGTTTTTAAATTTCTTTTTGTTTTTCCTATATAGATTTTGTCGCAATCTTGACATTTGATCTGATATATTCCTGATTTATATTCTTGTCCAATTTTTTCATTTTGTTGTTTTTAATTATCTTGTTTAGGCTGTATTCATTCTTTGGGGCCATCGAATGTTAAACTTATTGAAAATTTTCTGGAACTACTGGTAACCATCCTGTAAAACACCACAAGTTCCAGAAAATTTTCAATAAGTTTAACATTCGATTGGCCCCAAAGAATGAATACAGCCTAAAACAAGATAATTAAAACCAACAAAAATGAAAAAAATTGGAGAAGAATATAAATCAGGAATATATCTGATCAAATGTCAAGATTGCGACAAAATCTATATAGGAAAAACAAAAAGAAATTTAAAAACTAGATTGAAGGAACACCTTAGAAATGTAAAAAAGGGTGAGGTGGACAAGTCAGCAGTAGCAGCCCATGCTTGGTCTGAAAAACATTTAATTGATACAGAAGCTAGCCTAATCAAACAAACAGATAAACTAAAGGAACTCACAGTCTGGGAAAAAATCCATATCCAAAAAAACAAAAAAGACAAACTCATGAATTTTGAAACTTCCGCAAATTTTGACCTGATCCAGAGGTTCATCGGTCCACCGATAGAAGTAAGAAGGAAACCGCCAAGAAACGACATAACACCGGTTGACTAGAGACTACTGACGATGGAGATAAGCTTCGAAACTGCAGTATAGAAGAAAAAGGATATGAGGTGAGGTAATAAAAACATTAATTTAATTATTAAATATTATTTAAAATTAACTTGATTAGGCCTAAACATTTTTCATTAATTTCGAAAGAGGGAAGCAGCAAAATAGTTATGCTACTAATACACATGATGTTTAGTATTCAACACAAGCAGCCATGTTGGAATAACTGAATATCCCTCTTCGTCTGCGCGAAATGGTGTTATATTTAAATGTTACTGTTCACCATTGTCATCTTTTCATGTTATATTGTGTTTTATTATTTTACTATAATTTTTGCGTAATTTTGTTCATATACATAGTAATTATATTAGATAAAATGTAGATTTATCAGGGAACTATGTTTTCATCTACGCCACTGGACAACAATGTCATTAGGTTCATGTGGCCAATGAAATCACACTTAACCACGTGCTTCTGTTTACATTAAAACTGAAACTAAGGCAGAAAGAAGTATAGCAGGCAATACTGATCGTTATAAGACATTATAACTTACAAGCTAATACCCGGCGTATGCTGCTATGCCTAAAAAATTAAATATTAAGAGTTAATTAAATTATATGGTATACACTACGACAAATCAAACATGGCAGTTGCTAGCATCAATTTTTAATTTCAGGTAAACTCTCATTTTCTATCAGATTTTGCTG
>JASPKZ010004809.1:0-28171 GCA_030220185.1 Diploptera punctata | reverse complement strand
TGAAATATTATACGAACTGCACTTCCCTGTTCAACACCACGTCTTGGCGGAATACGATCAACGTTCATTGACGTTGCGTTGTGTGAGGTGGCGTTTATCCTTCACGTGGCGGTTCGGGACGTACGGCAAAAAAATCGGTCTGAAAATATAGAGTACAAGTAAGCTTAAGTAGACGATACATGGTGTGTTTCTGAGTTTTAAAGGAAAAATTAATAACATTATGTATGACCGTGGAATGAAATTCAGTCCAGTATTTTCCACGACGATGGTGGAAATCAGAGTAAACCACCATTCAATGAGATAAACTACGAGAACTCCTACTATCAACTGGGAGAAAAATAGTACCTAACACTGTCAGTATGTCCAACGCGGGTTGTGTACCGGTACTGGGATCGAGCATTGAAGCCACACAATTCAATAAAGCAGAGCCCCGTGTCCAGATTTACGCACATAAATAACCCAAGCCAGAGTTTTCTGGGCAAATTGGACACCCTTTAACGTCGAAATATAAGACGACGATAATGACCTGACCGTTTAAAAAGCCTGGTGATAAAAATGAAATAAAATAATTCCTACTACATGCTTTAGAAGTCTCGTCTGGTAGTAAGAGGTTTAAGTTCGCACCTTCTAAAAATCCACAGATGCCGCCTTTCCCCTATTATCATGTCCGGTACTCTTTTCTAAGAGCCATGATCCGACAGAGGTAAGGCAGCTTAAAATCCCTGACCCCATCCAGACTTTTCGACTATACCATTCACCACTCGCTCTACGACGTGTCCGTGAAATAAAAATATTAACAAATCAAAGGTTGAAAATAATAAGATACGAAACCTGAGAACTCAGTCGTCCTCAATTAATAACAAATTTCACTTTAAAACACTTTGTAGGCATTGCGGGACATGTTCCTCCATCAGGTAAAACAAAAACACATAACCTTTAAAAAAAGCTTATGATGAAAGAATTTTTCGAAAGGCCTACAAATGTATAAATTGAAATGAATTACTTAAGACACTGAGATTTTGAGAAATACTGGTATATTTTAATAACTAAACAAGTTTCAACGTAGAAACCTTTGTCCCACCCTGTGGTCTCGGGTGGCAGCGCTCGGTCCCCTCCGGACAAGGTTCCAAGAGTGTCTTTTATTTTTTCTGGAAAGATTAGCTGATCACTCATTCGGTCGGGGAGACTATTCATGGCTTTGCCTGGTAAAAAATGCATGTGTGTGATCTATAGTTTTTTATACTCTCCCATCCAACAATAGATCCGGGGAGGGGTTACCCTTAAATTCGTATGTATCCGTTTGGATACTCGGTGGTTCATTATGTTAACATTTTAAATAAAACAAAAAACGAGCAAAATAAGCCTTTAATATATGTATAATAACAAATACCTAAACAGTATCAAATTCCGTTTGCACTGCGGTCCCGCCCCATGCAAATATCGAACAAGAAAAAGTTCTATTGCCATTTAAGGTCATTGAGTAAAGCGAATAACATATAATCTAGAGTGTTTTTAATGATTTTTAATACTAACTAAACATCTAATAATAAAAGCAAAACGGAAATTAGCAAAACAGGATAATTTTTCTTGGGCGGTATAGATTTCCTGTAATGCGAATAATTATTAAAACAGCGTATACATGTCTTCATTTGTGGTTCAGTGAAACAGAGTTAACTTATCATTTTCTCGGTATTTCTCTCTTTAAAACCATCATATACAAGTCGAAGGTTTCACAAACACTGAATTCATTTAGGAATCCAATAGCTCAAGTAAGTAAAATTGATTCAATCTCATTCTGAAGTCTGGTTTCTACAATACTCTATTGACGTACAGGGCAAACAAATAATTAGACGTTTGCTTGACGGTGAGCTTTAAGTCCTCAGGGTTCCGGTATGGAATAACTTGTATCAGGTGACGAACGGTTTTAAAGTATTAAATAAATTATGTTTTCCTTTACGAGATTTAGGCGCTCCCTCCTACAGGAAGAATTTGAACCATACTATTTAAGTTACACTTGTTGTTCGTAAGATGTATTTGGGTGGTCCGTGGTCATCGTTCCCCTCATACGGACACAGCTAGGAAACCAATGTAGTACTAGGCCGGAAAAATTCGTAATTTGCTTAAGGCTTTTCATTCAGCTTAAGGATTTTTACGAGCCTGAAAATCTTCAGACTCGGGACCCACGCTTAAAGTCACTCCCGAGGACTTGCCTCCTTGATTGTTCCGTTCTACAAAAGTATAATAATTAATTTTAATTCCATTTTATTTTCAATAATACTATCAACATTTGACTTGTATATTGATAAATTACTAAAATAAATTAATTAGATCGAGGTTCAACAAGATTCTAAGTTAATTTATTATTTAATATATTATAATGTATTTCAAACGCATGCTAGCTGACTTGCTAAGCAAATTGAGATTTATAGACGATTTGATGTTCAGGAAGCAAGGGCAAGTGGTTATTTACACACGCTTTATATTAGCTTGACTGTATCTATCTAATGTGACGGAATCTTTCAACGCGATTTTCACCCACTTAGAAACATTAGATCGACTTGAAACTTGTATACTTGTGAAGGACCCGTGACAATACAATAATTTCAATTTTTTCCCTAAATCCTGCCCAGAATCAATCAAAAATCGAAAAGTGTCTTTGTATCAATGTAACGGAATATTTGAAAACGATTTCCACCTTCTTAGAAACATTGGATCAACTTGAAACTTTGTATACTTGAAAAAGGACCCGTGAACAATACCAATAATTCCATATTTATTTTTCTAAAATCCTGGCCAGATCATCAGAAAAATAAAGAAAGTGTCTTTGTATCTATGTAACGGAATCTTGAACACGATTTTCACACACCACTTAGAAAACATTGGATCGACTTGAAACTTTGTGTACTTGTAAAGGACCCGTGAAAATACAATAATTTCATATTTTGTTTCTAAATCCTGGCCAGAATCGTCAGAAAAAAAAAAAATTAAAACGGTATAATAGTTTGCAGACTGGTCGACTTTTTAAATCAATCGTTGTAAGTAGCTCAGTTGGTAGAGCGGGAACTCTACTGGATATAATATTAGTAATCCTAGGTCGCTGATTCAAATCCGGCTGAGAGGAATTTTTTAGAAGAGTATTACTTTTAGCTCATACTAGTATATAACGAATTTAAAGATATTTACATTTTTATCTTATTCTATAAAATATAAAACTAAAAAATAAAAAATAAATAATAGTTTAAAAAAACTAAAAACAACACGCTTTATTAGAAAACCGAACTCAAAAATGAGAATAACTTAATTTCCAACACGCTTGGGATAAAATTAAGTGGTCAACAAAAAAATCATCTCCACAAATATAGAATAAACTAGAATTATCACAAAAAGAAAATAATTTTATCACAAAGCGTGGTTGCTTTTTAGGATTTTAACATTTTCGTCTTTACTTTTGCCAATATCTGTTTATTATTAATATATTAATTGATATAGAGCACCCCACGCTTTTGATGGTAAAATTATTTTCTTTTTGTTGATAACTCTAGTTTTATTCTATATGTGTTGGAGATGATTTTTTTGTTGACCACTTTAATTTTATCCCAAGCGTGTTTGTAAATTAAAATTACTTCTCATTTTTAGTTCGGTTTTCTAATAAAGCGTGTTGTTTTAGTATTTTTAAATTATTATTATTAGTTTTCTTTACGTAACAAAGGAAACTTATGTATGGGCGTGATCTCTAATTGCTTGTACATATTTTATAACAGTATTTCTTACTGGAGCTTCAACTGTAGGTGGGAAGAAAATTTACAAAAGCTAGAAATCCATATGTAACCTCGAAAAGGATACTATTTTATATCATACTTTGACCTTCTTTTTTGGTCCCCTAGCAGGATTCGAAGTACTGACCTTCAATACCAGATCTGGAAATTCCAGAAGAGTCATTAGCTTTTGACAGTTATTTTGACAACCTGACCTGACAGTTTAATTTTGAATATAGGCCTCCTTTGCAATAAGCTCATTTTCAAGGCTTTACAGTATTTAACACTTCTTCTTTTGTGTCAAATATCCAGAAATATAAATTAAGAATGGGTTTTTTACCTTTTTACAATTGTTAAAATTGCTGTGTTCATTGAAGGAATTCTGATGAACCATAATTGGCGTTCATATTTTATTTGCAATGGATAGAAATACTTCAAGATTGGAGACAGGAAATTCTATCAATTAATATAAGCCTAAAAGTAGCACTCTTTGCTTTTTTGCAGATGTTGTGGTATTAAATAGCTCCAACAAAAACAATTTACAGTATTCTATACACATTTTAACATAATTGCAAAAAAGTAATAACATGGAAATAAATACAAAAACAAAAGTGACATTTTGTGGGAAATACCCTATACCTAGGAAATTGTTTTGGATGATGAAATTTTGGAACGATAAAATTAATTTAATATTTGGGGAGAATTATAATTTAACATTTCAGATGAAGCTGATATTCAAGAAAATCACAAAATTTCACAAAAACACGGGGATAATTAACAGTATAATGAAACCGTCAAAAGAAACAAAGATACGACATTTATAAGATTTCGCAAAGACTAGAATTTAGATATGGTAGAGAGCATAGACAATACGAAGAAGAGATGAAAGCCGAATAACAGCAAATGAGATGTGATTTATGCGCCGTATGAAGCTACACAAAGTGGCGACCATAAAGAAATGAGGAAATTATGCGAAGAATTGGATGGTAGATCCATATCTCCACCGTATACAAAACTAACATGAACAAATGGAAACCCTTTATGCTACAAAGAGTTGGAGATACAAATCGTAAACAACAACGAGTAGCAGAAGCTCAACCTGCCGAGGATGGAATTAACTTCCATTTTATATACACCATTTTAACAAAGTTGGGACGATGGCACCTGCCAACAGGTATAATTTTAATTTTTAACTTTTATCTTATGACTATTCAACCTTACACGGAATTTGATATGATTTTATTGTATTAATAACATTAACTGAACCCCATCTTCAATTCCCAAAACTCATGCTTCTGTTACTGCTCCCAAGGCAAAAGATCTCTGGGACGTCCAAAGAAGCGCTGATGGAAAATTCCTCTTTAACCGTAACAAGCCACATGTCCTAATACTTGTATGGATGATAATGATGATGATATTTTATATTTAATATCCCCAGATTAAATCCCCCCCTCTCTCTCTCTCTCTCTATCTCTCCCCTCTCTCTCTCTCTCTCTCTCTCTCTGTGTATAGGCTAATAATCATCAGTCATCATAGTAAATTCACGAATGTTAGGCCAGTTAGTTGACCTGTTTCGGCCCTCAAGAGAAACACCATCCAGAAGTCTTTGAGTGGACGTCCTGTCTTCTTCTTCCTGCGGTTGATATCTTAACATTGTTTGGGTATTCTGTGATCTTCCATTCGATGAACATGTTGCATCCATCTTGACTTATAATCAGAAATTTACAGTTTTCTAAAGATTCCATGTGTAATTCTTCTAAGATGTCTTCATTTTTTTGTGATTAGCTAGTGTGGTATCCTGCAGTCCTCCGAAGATATCTCATTTCAGCAGATCTAAGTCTCTGTATATCCTTCTGTTTCAACGTCCATACTTCGCTACCATACAAAAGAGTGGAAGAGCCAGTGTTTTATACACTTCAGTCTTGAAATGCTTTGGACTAACTGTGGCTTGAAGATAGAATTTTTAACCCTAAAATCTTAAAATTTGATTTTTTGCATTTACATCCTTTTCTTCTTCATATGAGATAATGGCAATCCTAGTAGGTATATATAATCATAATAATTATAACAATATTTTCTACAACCAATTTTACTTAGATATCAACTTGATATATTCATGTTAATGATTTGGGTCCAATGAATACAATTGTATATTGGGCCTATAATTCTCGTACAACCTCCAGAAACTTGTTGGTAGAGTGAGGATGACAACAGATTCAGAAAATTTGGAAACTTTTGTTAGGTTGGGTAAGGAGGGAAAGAGAAAAAAAAACTCTATAAAAAGCTTTTCACAGTGAGACAGTGTTTATTCAACACATAACTGAGGTTCATAATGTGTGCAATTCAAAGCAGGATGTCAAAGAGCGACACAAAAGTGGCAGAGAGTCTTCTTATTTGAAGTTTCGATAAAAATGATTTTAAATTTATTATTATTTTGCTAATTTTCTTGCACTGTTTATTTTTCTCTACCTCCCTCCTTGTCCAAGCTAACTAAACATAGTTTTTTAACCAAAAAAATTTAAATGTTATTGTACAAATCCATGAAAAAATAAGTTCTCCTAGGGCAGCATGTGGAACTGGGGCTCCGGGAGCTCAGAACAAATCCTCTCCGCCAATAACCATTCCACTCATTGGTACTTGCACTGCAGACGCGGTATACAGTGATTGACAATACGCAGTGAGAGAAGTGGCGTAACATTCAGCGTAGGCATGGCAATTCCTAAACAACGGTACCAAATTTAATAATACTGACTGGGAAAATGATTATTTTTTATCAGAAGGAGAAGGAACGGAAGGTGAAAACGATGCAGTTTGTTGTCAATAGACTCGTATCCCAACAAGGAAACTTTTGCAGGCCACATTCTACGCATGTTTGGTTCGACTTATACATGCGAACAATTTTTTCGAAGTTAAAAACTAAACCAAACCTAAAATACGCTCCAGAATAAACGATGACACCCTAGTCTTAGTATATACGCATCTATAAGAGTACTATCCAGCGCCTGACATAGCAAATTAGTGTCAAAAAAAAGGCATCAGCGATCCCTACGAGCTCTTCAAACATACACGTAATGTACGGAAGAATGGAAGGGATGAGTACAAGCCTCGCGACAAAGCTCGTGTGTGAAGGGAGCGAGGAGAAGTGTGGTCGTGGGAGAGGACACTTCTATTTCTCAGAGTACTAACAGCTGAGACAGCAAATCCTTTCAGACACATGGAGCTGGATCCCGAAATATATAGGTTCAGGTTAAAGGGTGTACGCCACTGATACTAAAATGGTATGCGAGACGATAAAACGTTACGAGTCAAATGAAGGGTGAAATGAGAAGGATGTCTACTACCCTCATCGGCAGTTCCCATGCTGTCCTATGGGGACTCGAACCATGCAAATACCAGAGTGCTGCGCGAAGACAGATGACTGATTTCACTCGGTTATAGCGCGGACAACTATGCTATCTATCTTCGGGTTTTTACAGCGGCTGCCGCGTCCCGGGCCAAACTCCAAGCCTACGTCTGGCATTTCGATGCTAGCCCATAGAGTGAATTACTGTCTTCATGTTTTCCTTCCATGTTAACCTTGGTCTCACCCCCCTCTTTTCTTACTGTCGTTCGGAGGCCATTCATAGTTGCTTCGGCAGCGCCATCTCCATGCTGAAGACATGTCAACACTTTAATCCTCTCCCAATTCTTTCAATTGTTTCTTTCTTCGCTTCCATATGTTCTAATCGTATTTGACATGTTCTAAAGACTTTCTGGCACTTCTCGAAATAATCATTTTAGAGCTATTAATCTATTCTTGTAGTACTTATGATTGTACATACTCAATTCCTACATGTAACAGATCACCAATGTTTGTCGGCGCAGAAGGAGTCCTTCTCACTCGGATATGGCGGAAGAGCACCTATCTCTAAGGAAATGCTGCCTTGCGGGAAGAGGGATCTTCAAGGCTAGGGGAGGAAACCCAGACAGAAATTGTCCTGGTCCTACAGTTGGGGGTTATGCTGAGCCCACCTCCCCACACACACAAAAAAAAAAAATGCTAAAGACCAAATCATACTGTTCTATTGCTTATTAAATGTAATTATTGATGGCATAAAAACAACCAAGTAAATGACGGAGATTGCTGTTTCAAATGATGAAAAAAAATCATAGCCATTTCCATATGAACCTGAATGGAACCAGCGATCTTCTGCCATTTTTTAAGGTGATCGTCGGGTAATGAGGCAGACACCTAGATTCAAATAAAGTCATGACGCGAAGGCCTAGAAGACCCTTGGTATACCAGCCTGCTGCCGACCTCACATCCAAATGTGTTAGTCACAGAGGTAGAGGATCAACCCACTAACGGAGGCGTTACATGTGGTAACAGCTATCGTATCCCTTAGCCGTTATAGCTTTTTTTTTCAACCTGAAGCCGCCTCTTATTGTAACCACCCAAATACCTCACGTTGGCCGGGCGCGCACCGGTCCCCATACTGACCGAAATGCCGCGAGAACATTTCTTCCTCACATGGAAGCCTCGAACCAGCGCCAATTCTCGTAGCTGGCGTGAAGCGATTGTCATAACAGTCTGCCCACACGCGAAATTGACCAAGATACCCGCATTCACTCAAAGCCCTGTGGTGGCCATCTTTACATAAGTACAGTAATCAAAATCGAAAACGCAAATGTAGCTTAGAACACCAACGATTTAAAAAAAGAAAATAAATAAATAAATTAAAACGAAAATTGATAAAGTGACCTCCATTGTATTAATAGGTATGTTTGAACTATATTCTGAAGATCCCGTATATTAAAACCAATATGATTTTTTTCCCTTGCACCTTTGTGCAGTAGTTAACTGACTTATGCCGCAATTTCAACGTAACTTAAAAGAGATGAGAGTGATGTGAAATGAATGAACGTTAAATTAAATGACATTAAGGGAGAGGGAAGTGCAGTGGAGAGGGTGGGTAGAATGAAAAATCGGGAAACGGGAGAACTCCGAGAAAAAATCCTGGATAGGTAGTTCACCCACCTACCTGTCCCGCCCCCGTAACCGAGTGGTTAAGAAAAAAACCTTGGCGCCCAGAGCTACGGGACTTGCGCCGGTTCGAAACTCAATGGGGAAGACAAGATTCTTCTCATCGAAATTCGGTCAGTATGGAACCGGTTGCCCACCCAGATCGTGAGGAATTTGTGTAGCTACAATAAGGAGCGATCCAGGTGAGAATACCAGCTATAAACGGTTGGGGTGTCCGACATGCTGCCCGTATGATCCCTACAAACTGGCTAATGATCGTCTACCTCGGTGATAAACATGTGGATGATGATGCCAGCAGCCAGTACCGTCAGCCAAGGGTCTTCTAGGCCTGTCGCGCTTAAAAAAAAAAGTTCCACCACCAATACCGGCACCGGAACAGCCAGGATTCGAATCTGGGATTCTTGTCGGAACAGCTGTGAGCGATTAGCTACGCGTCCAATGCATAATTTCATTGTTAACATATGAGACATGACTAGAAACATGTGTGTGTCTCAGATGAGTGAGTCGATAAAAAGGATTCAACCACAAGTCTGTAATGTTAATTGCTGGTTCATTTAAAATGGGATTTTATAATAGCAGTCATATATTTTGCGCACTGTTGATAAAGTCAGTACGATATAAGCAAAGTTATGGAGCAGAAAATTGGACAGTTGGAAGTGAGATAACGATATTCAGCAACTGATCACCCCAAAGAGTTTCACCTTGACCTAACCAACATTCATGTAGTCCAAGCGACCTAGTTTTTCGCCTAAAAAATTAAATATTCACACATTTCTCGATTTGTTGATTAAATTTATCTTATCAAAGTGACCATCTTAGGAAACAGTATTTTATTAATTACATAAAAATAAAAGTAGTTTTTTATTTGATTTTCATAAACATTTCCGATCCGATTGAGGGTCTTTATTCCACCTTTTTCAGCGGTTGCCCTTTTTACCAGCCGGCTGCTGGCCCTTCACCCAACACATGTCACGTCAATCACAGAGGTAGATGATCACAGCCAGTGTAGGGGTGACATCTGGGTTAGCATGTCGAGTCCCCCAGCCGTTATAGCTGGTCCCCAACCTGGAGCCGCTACTTATTGTAGCTACCCCAATTGCCTCACGATGCTGGTGGGCAACCGGTCCCAACTGAGCCGAATAACCATGAGAAAATGTCTTCCCTTCCCCATGGAGACTCGAACCAGCGCAAGTCCCGTAGCTCTGCGCCAAGGCTTCCTACCTTAACCGCTCGGCTACGCGCGCGGGACAAAACATTTCAATGTTGTTAATACTCGTATCAAATCATTAACATTGCATACAGCAGTCCTAGCAAACTCACTCACTGGCACTATCGAACCCGTATGTTCAGACCGCGCGGACATAAGCTATCCATACATCTCTATCCTGAGCTAATGTTTTACAATCATTCCCTGTATAATCTACTTTCCTCAAATCATGATTAACATTATTATCCACCTCATTATTGGTCCACCAACTGGACGTTTTCCTACAAAAAGCTTCCATGGACATCTTTCATTCGCTATTCGCTATCTTGCCCATCGCAGTCTACGAGACTTAACTGTTCTTTATAATTGTATAATTGTTAACTAGCAACATAGATTTCATCCAAAAGAAAATATTATAAAACGCATTTTACTTTGGAATAATTATTTATATTTAATTATAATTCTCCATTTTTATCAGTTAGTAGCAAGTAGATAATAAACAACGAACTTGTTCTGCACAAGGAATTATGTATTATACTCATATGATTTTTTTTTCTGTCCAATGTCCACCAGGGTTGTCTTTTATGACATTTCTTCTTTCTTGCCTGACATTCGCGGAATTGTAATCCATTTCTTATGTTGAGGCACCAGGAAGGCGGATAGGACAGGTGATAAATGATAATAAAGCGCCAGGGAAGTCCTCAACCTAAATTCCAGACCATGAGCAACCACAGGAATAATTTCCCTTTAAGGAGACACGAAGGCAGAAAATAAAAAAAATATGATTTTTTAATTCATCTTTGGTAGTTTAGGCATTCAACTATAATTTTTCCAAAGTTTCATAACCCAATTCAAATTGCTTTATGCTTTTAAAAAAAATTTACAAGGTGCTGTCCATCTGCCCACGCCCACCTTCTTTACCTATTTGCTATCATATTTGGTTCTGTGTTCTATTTTACACTGCTTATTTTGCAGGCATGTAAGTGGAACCTTATCTAGAAGGCACTACTTTGTAATTTATGAACAGGCAGAAATCTAAGACACAACCAGACCTTACGCAGAAGGCTGTTGTTTATACTTTATGTAACACATGGTTAGTACTATATTATTTTGGTTGTTAGTGTGAGGTTTTACTATTTTGAAACTCTGTGAAGTATATTTTGGTAAATATTTATATTAATAATGGGAAGGTCTGAAATAATATTCAGATACATTTAAAAATCTGGAATTTCTGAATACAAAGCATAAACAGTACAGGAGAGGTTGCAGTTGGTCAGTCCCGGACACCCCTCCAAGTGCTTTTAGAGGTAAAATTGGTTCAGGTATAAATGTCCCGCGCCGTAGCCGAGCGATTAAGGTAGGAAGCCTTTGGCGCATATCTAACGGGACTTGTCGCTGGTTCGGAGTCTCCATGGGGGAAAAATTTTCTCATGGTATTTCGGCCAGTTATGGGACCGGTTGCCCACCACATCATCGTGAGGCAATTGGGTAAGCTACCAATATTGCGGCGGCTCCAGGTTGAGGAACCAGCTATAACGGCTGGGGGACTCGACATGCTACCCCCATGTCACCCCCTACCGATACACTGGCTGTTGATCATCTACCTCTGTGATTGACACATGTGGATGTGAAGGGCCAGCAGTCCGCTGGTAAAAGAAGGGAAAGCCGCTGAAAAGTGGAAAGTCCCATCAATCGGATCGATCAATGGTACAATGGAGTGTTGATGACTAATAACAGTGGATATGGAATTTATAGAGTTGACCTTACTGTCTGAGGCAGTAATTGTGCTTGTCAGTGCTCATTTTATATTGGTTCATATTCCAAGTGAAATGCCGAAAACTTGTAAGAACAAATAAAGGGCAAGTTTCGAAAAAGCTGGGAAATGCCAATTGGGAGGGGAAAAAAACAGACCTGACCAAGAACAGAATTGAATAGTTTGCAGAATTGCTAGGGTAATGCTATTAAGGTGCAGAGTGAATAACCTTCAGGCTATGAAAACAAGTTTTGTGTGGCACTTTGGTTTCAATGTACTCATCAACAGATGCCAACCTTCAAACATAAGACAAAATCTAATTAGGTGCTCTGAAACATGGTATAAGTATAGAATAAAACAAAAAAACTGGAGAAAAATATGTCCAAAAGAACAGCCTTCCCAGAAGAAGGTAATTCTGACAATCAAACCAATTTATCAAGCACTTTGTGATCTAGAACTGCTGAGAAAATGCCATCATGTTAAAACTCAGAATAGAAATGAGTGTTTTAATTAATCTCTCATTTGGGGAGAGATGCCCCATGAACACATTTGTGTCCTAATCTAGGTGTTAGATTAGCAACTTTTGATGCTGCAACTGTATTTAATATATGGATATATAGCAAGACTTCGGGCCCTTGAAAAGCTAGGAATCACTCCCAGGAGTTTATGAGGCAAATTCTGGGATGGTCGACAGAGACCCGCATCACCTTCACTAAAGTTAGGACTGAAAAATTAGCCCAACAGGTCAGACTGAGGAACAGAGGGAAGAAAAAGGACTGTAGAAAACTAGGATGAGGATGAAGACTACTACATATGGGAGATTTTAAAGCAATCTGTGGCCCACAAAACTAACAATTTCATTTTCTTTTCTCGTTTTCCCTCAGTTTATTAATTTTCAAACTTTATGTCCCTTTTTCAGAAACTAGTACAGATATCTCAATAAATTTGGTACACAGTTTTTATGCTACCATGATGAATATGTTGGTGCAAGGATTTTTCTTCTAGAGCCATTTTTTTTTTGGATTTTGTCATGTGAGAAAATACTGTATTTTGAAGCCAGAAATGTTTTGTTCGCATTAAAAATTCATTTAAAAAACTCTAACAAAAACATAAAAAATATGTTGCGACCAAATTGTATTGTTATTCCTATAATATGTATGAGCAAATCTTCATGCACTTTTCTTCAAAGGGATACTGAGAAAAAGGTAACATAGTCCATCACAATGTATTAAAAATAAAAAGTAGGCCTAATGCATCCAAAAATGTGCCAAAGTAATTGTAACAAAGCACAGTGTTAGAAGATGTAGTGATAAATATGTGTGTAAAATTTCGGTCCCTCTATGACAAAAAGTGTAGCTATGGCAGGCATTAATGGTATAAGTGCATTTCTGCCTACGTGTCCCCTTAAGAAAAAAATCCTATGGTCTGATCGGGAATATCGAAAATGGGACTTCACGAACTACAGTCACACAACACGCTGCCAGTCTATATGGTTGGTCTCGTATGTAATTACAAAAGTGGAAAAATAAGAATAATCAAGGGCAATACGATAAAGTTTTCATCATGCCAACATAATTGTCCAAAGAGATTAAAACATGCGTGGTATTTGAGGAGAGGAGTAAATGAAATAAAAGTATTTTTTCATAAAGAATATCAATAAAATGAATATATAAGTTACAATATTTTACACAATCTTTTATTGAATTTATTGTGCAACAGTATTTTTCGCAAAACGGCATTTTGCGTTCTGCAGCTTGCCTCTATGAAAGTTTTCCATCACAAAAAGTCCAATAGAACCCGCGCCGGTAAAAGGGACTATAACCCTGTTTCGCTCTTGAAGTGATCCTCGTCAAAACAAAAACCATGTGACCCTGCTCGCTTTTCATTGGTTATGGACATCGACGTACGTTTGTAGAAGCAATATCCTTCCGCCATTCGCGCCACATTTACTGAACCTTTTTCACAGGGAGATGACGACACAGCAACATAAGGCTCAATACTTTCCGCCATTTTGTTTCATGAGAATCGACTGAAGCACAACTCAAATGTATCACCCATATGTAATTAACTAGTTTAAGTTCTAATTATTATTGATCACGTATATTTTTGAATATTGTGTATGTTTTGAATATTAGTTTTTTCATTCACGAAGAATAACAAAGACATTTTTAATTTAATTAATGAAGGGAACTACTTACTTCGCGTACTTATTGCTTCCATACGCGTATGTCGAACCAATGAAAACCGAGCAGGTCACATGGTTTGTTTTGTCGATGTTCACTTTAAGAGCGGACAGGGTATAGCACTATATAGTCCCTTTTAACCGGCCGGGTTCGATGGGACTTTTTGGGATGGAAAATTTCAAAGGACAAGTCATCCGGGGAAGAATTATTAAGCCGTGAGTTCAGAGCAAGGAACATTTCCTGGCTGGAAAAATAAAATCTAGCCTAAATTAGAGCCTCTGAGCAAATTGTAAATGTTCTTGCCCGTTCAAGTAATATCTTTAATTGGCCTATTAGTCCGTCTCTTTGAGGCGATGAGCTGACATCTGTAGGGAAATAAGCTACATAATTAAATTAGTTGGTAAAGTAACACCTTGCAAGGTAGATGTAGATATACTGTCCTTATGAAGGAATACACAATGACGTATTTACGTCCTGAAAAAAAGTAGATGTCGGAAGAATCCGCAAACTTAAAACTTTTGGCTGTTAGCGTCAATAAAGAAGACGTGAGCGCATGACGTGAAGGCAGTTCAATATGTTAGCCAGTTAATGACTATGATTTGCTCATCATTATGTGATTTAGGGGAAAAGAACCAACTGACGTGTAGAACATGAAGAAACGGGCGAGTCCACTTTTATTGTAATGGAGGCTACGAGCTTAAAAACGCATTACATAACTAGGCATGAAACCGCGTTTATAATACCAGAACCAATAATAATACACCGATGTTACAGTCAGTTCAATTCTCCGACTGAAGTGGTGCTGTAATTAGTTAGGTGGTAATTATAGTCTTGTATTTTATAAATTCAATATATTTAAAAATATTACATATATATTTATTAAACACAATGTGTACACTAATATTATATGTATACATGGTTTACCATTTTGCTATTAATTCGTGAATTGTTTTGGTTCTGTTTTCGCACTTCACTAAGCTGATACTTTGGGCACGGTTGCTACAGGTTTACAGATGCAGGACTCCTCAGGTTCATGGTAACTTTGTTTATGACCATATTTTGCCATGGAAGCCGTGAGCGGCGAAGCGTGTGTATAAGTGGCGAAGTCGAAAATTTGGTCCTTTCCATTCGTCTGTGTTTAACGCTTCCTTTCCGTGATTTCGTTCGGAATCTCTCTGGCTTTTTCTCTGTCTCTCCTCGATTGCTGTTTTTGTATGCCTGCGTTTCTGGTAGATCGAAGTGTTTTCGGATATCTTCTATGAAGTAAGACTCCTTTGCTATTATGTAGGCATAGCTATGTCTTGTGAATTTGAAATTGAAGAGCCCGTTTTAGGAATCTCGCTTTTATGCTTTCAAGTTTTCATGAAATTTTTGGCTGTGAGATATTCCATATTAGCTGGATTCCATAAGTGGCAACCGCATAACTTTGATGTTGAATAATGCTATTGCCGTTGGTAGGGGATAGGTTTCGTAACTTTGGAATGTCATAAATGGCTTTTGTGGCAGCTGTAGCACGCTCTTGTATATGCATCGAGAATACTGTTCCGGGTGGTCTGTAATGTTATTCCTAGGTATTTGAAGCTGCTAACGAATTCTAGAGTTGACCCGTCGCATGTGAGGTGATCTCTCTTGGATAGTCTTCCTCCTCTCCTAAATTTCATAGCTTTGGTCTTTGAGGCTATTTATTACCATTGAATTTTCTAGTGCCCATTTCCTGATCTTCTCTCCATGGCTGCTTGTAGGTCTTCTAGTCTCTGAGATATTTTAAAAAAATATTAAAAAGATATTTAAAAAATATTGAATGTGGAAAACAAAAATTATAATGAATAACTTGTATAAACTCATATAACTTGTCTTATTCAAAATGGAGCTAAAATTGAGTAGATGAATCTATTAATATTAATTAAATCTTAATCACTATTATATAAAATTTATAAAATAAAAAAAGTGAATGGAATTTTTTAAAGAATGATTTTTATTAACCCGCAATGTAGGAACAAAAACGGTTTGTCGGTAAGACATAACTCGCTGGCACTATCGAACCCATGGTTCATGGCCGCGCGGACATAGGTACCCATACATCCGTATCCTGACCTAATGTTTTCCCATAATCCCTTGTACAATCCCACTTCCTTCAAATCATGGTTAATTTTATTATCTCACCTCATCTCGGTCTCCTCATTCGTGCCACATGGTCCTGCCCAGCGCAGTCTATGAGACTTAACTCTTCTTATTATATCTGGTTCGTGTAAAGATCGTGTAGCTCACTTCCATTCACATGTTTGTTCATCCTTCTTCGGTCCAAACAATTTCCTATGAACTTTATTCTTAAATATTTCTAATATTTCTCCTCCCTTAAAAGTAAGAATCCATGATTCCTATTCATACAATATAAATGGGTGAATACGTTTAACTTTTTTTTTAGGAATGTTGGAACGAATGTCCCTGTAATTCTTAATAGCATGCATTTCGAGAAAATAGAGCCTACGTTTAATTTTTTTTGTGGATCCCCATTCCTTGAAACCTGGGCAATAAAAGAAGCCAGATAAATTAAGACTTTTAACGTTTGAGAGGAAAATATTTAGAAGAGTGCTAGGTCCAGTAAGGAAAATGGAAATTGGAGGTTGAGAAGGAATGACGAATTATACCTCAAGAATAATAAAGAAAATATAGTTAGTTTCATCAAATCCAAAAGATTACATGGTTTGGACATACACTAAGAATGCCAAAGGGAAGATTGCCGAATGATATTTTGAATTGGAAGCCACAGGGAACAAGACCAAGGGAGACCCAGATCGATGGGAAGAGACGTAATTGAAGATTTGAGAGAGATGGGGATTTTTTATTTGAAGTCTACTGCACAAGATAGGAAGAAGTGGCGTAAACTTGTTGAGAAGGCCAAGACATTCCACTGGAAGTCGTAGAGCCTGACGAAGAAGAAGAAGAGGATCCCATTCTGTTTGTAATATTGTTCTTAAGTTTTTGAATTCAACCACTTCTTCAAAATTTCCCTCATTGTCATTAACTGTCAATTTCCAGTATATGACGTATTTGTATAAGGTGAAATTAGTTTATTGCTATTTACTTCCAGTCCTAATTTCTTAGTGGTTGCCCAATAGAGTATGCGTGTTGACCCTTAGGAGATACTACGGGCCTATATGCATACTCAAGACATAATGCAAAATACACTGAAAATTATTGATATGTACATGTAATGTTAGAAGGATTTTACTGAGACAATGGGCAATAGCTGATACTGTCTACCTGTAAACAAATTATATTGTTATTCTTCCTTATTCAAGCTTTCAGCGAGAGCGATTTATTCCTAAGAGAATCAGTTCCCAATTAACCCTTAAAATAACAGTACAATACTTTCTAGTGTAAGTTATTTAAATGATACGGATCGCAATTAAAACGAAAACATGTAAAACTCTTTAAGTTATTATTGTACATTATTGTGTAATTTCACACAAATTTAAGTAATTCAACTCGTTTGATTTCCTACTATTCTATTCTATACTATTCTACAGTAATTCTGCCCGAGGGCATGTCTTTCACTGCAATTATAGCATTTTCATGATATGCTTTGCAACTTTACTAAGGAATTATAGGTGTGGTAGCTTCCCGATGCTTTCCACACCGGTGAAGGAGTCATGATGATGACCGGATGATTTTCGGGGACCGTTGAGCCATAAGCTTTCTGACTTTTGTCTTACAGGTGAGGATAAACCCCGATAAAACCTAACCCAGGAGTCTGTCCCGACCGGGAATCGACCCCGAGCCCACTGCGTGACATGCAGCACGCTACATCGAGACCACAGCGGTGGACTTTATTATATAAAAGTAAAGTAATCCCACTGCAGGCCTGAGGAGGCCCTTGGGGTAGTAGGAGGTTAAGGCTCCCACTTTTCTGGACAATCGGCACTTGATGTCAGCCGGGTTGTCAGTTCTGCGTGACGGCCGCCTTTACCCCCAGAACAAGCGTCTGAATCTCATTTCCGTTAGATGCTGAGTCGACCCCAGGGCCATAGTGCCGCCAGAGGGTTTGGGTCAGTGTAAAAATCCGGGGACTCGAACCCTCACCGGGACTCGAACCCTCGGCCGTCCAGCTTGTAGCACACGCTACGGCGTGCCCCTTTATTTTATAAGCAATATTAGATAAATGAAGTCAATATATCTTATAGGATAAATTGACAATTTAAGGGTTAATGGAAATACTTAAAATGTTAAGCTCAAAATTTTAATATAAACTGGACGAGTAAGGTAAACGTCGTCTGAATATTTAATGTGCCATGTAAGGAATCGACTAAAAATATCCATAGGGAATGATTACCCAATTATTTTGTATCTTATTAACAAAAGCTGACAAGTCTCCGAAGACCTCCGGGGGATGAAGGTTAGGGAGTTCCAAGAAATCACTCGACAACCGCTCACCAGCGAGACGACAACTCGTAGGTGCGGCGACATCAACTTGACAACTCGCCACGGAATCGGCGAACATCGGGTTAAAAAACTGGAATAAATTTGACTTCTAAAATAATAATTGGGACTTCGAAAATTCAATAATCGCCAAGAGTAGTTACTGTTCGTCATCGCTCGTGTGTTAACATCCAGCGTACTGGAGTAACTCAATTCCGAGTTTATTATAATTGTCTTATTTGATAAGTAAATAATCGATAATTAAATCAATAAATTCCGATTCAAAATAAAAACTAGACTAGTTCGGCTTTTGCCAGCTGATTGTCGAACGTATTAAAATGTTTTGCAGAGCTCCAAAATCAATTCGCGTCTTTAGAATCTCGCCTAATTAATTCCTGATTTCTTATTAAAATTCCATGATCCTTCTCTCTGTATTCCCTGAGAGGATCTCACAGCTCAATTAAAATCATTAGCTTAAACCGACACCCAACTCTGTGAACCAATAATTCAAATTACCTCGGATTTCGATTAACAAATCGTTGTCCAAGCTGGTGCAAATCCAAACCTTCTATTAATTCCCTTTACTGTACATTGGCTAGCATCTGATAATAATAAATATGGTTAGCCCGATGTAATTTTCTGAATATCCAGTTCAGTTTACTTAAGATGATTTACCCACTTACCATGCAGCTACTCAATTGTTCACATGAGACTAGGTGAACCCATTCCAAATGTTATAGAAAAACAGAAGCAACGTGGTTCTTTGATCTAGCCATAGCCTCTCCCTTTTAAGGGTTTCAAGACGAAACTAATTTAGATAAGCCTATTTTCCTACAGATATCATGAATTGGATGTGGTCGGTTTTACGATTAGAGGGTCTCTTCGAAGAGCGTTATTAATAAATCGGTGTCTTCGATATTGATTCTAATAGATGTTATACCTAATACGTAGAGCGCCGAAGAATATTTATGATTTTATGGGTTGAGGTCAGGGCTTCTAGTAAAAATTCATGTTACTCATAACAAAAAAGAAAGCCAATGACACTGTCTGCCAATAGTTTAATGTTAATGATGTCCAAATGCGACAAATAATAAAGCATATAAAACATTAAAGACCTCAAGTTACATATTATTAAGATAGAAGGTGTCAAATATTAAATTGAATTTAGATGCAACATTTACTATTTATTTTGCTCGAGAAAGAGAGAAAAAAACGTAGATTTTACCCATAGAATAGAGATTACCATCTTTAAAGTGTTATTTTTTTAGAGCATAAGTTTTTTATAATTAAATAAACATGTAATTAATACATTCCTGAAAATAAAAGTAAACTCTACTTACGTAAACCGCCCAATAGAGTGGCTGACGTGTACCCTGGTCGGACCCAGAGGCCTCACTCTTTCTAGCTCCATTTGGGTCAGTTTTATATAGTATTCTCCTTAGGTGTGACATAGCTAAAATTTCCTAATAATTTCTGAAACATTTTATTGAGTTATTTAATTTCGAAAATTTCCTGTCTCTTGTCGCAAGATAAACCTATTATTTCTGGAAAACTTTGGATATTATTTGTATCAAAATGACATGTTTCTAAATCTTTGTAAATGTGATGCTACAACTTGTTTGTCCAGTAGAAACTACAGAGTGATTCAATATTTAATATGTCAATTAGGCTATTTGATAAAACGATATGAGATTAATCAAGTTAAGCCCTGCCACAACAGTCGGCATTCCAAACCAATGAGATATCTAGTAAGCAAGGGCTAAAGTATTACTTTTATGATGATGGTCGATAAATTTTGTTTGGAGGCTTTCTTTTCAGGCTTAAGGCTCATTTTAGAATCTGAAAATCTTCCTACTCGGAATCTTATATTACCTCTCGGAGGACTTGCTCCTTGGATTTTTCCATTCTAAAACTCCATCGAGCCCGCCCATATTTGAACTCGCGACCCTCGGGATAAGAGGCAAGAAACATAATCACTGGACTACCGCGGACGACATTCTCTTTACACCGGCTAGCAAAAGAGGACTATGAGAATTAGATGGTTAGCCTGATGCAATCCTTTCAATCGTCAATTCAGTTTTCTTAAGATGATTTTAACTACCTCTAATATCAATTGTCCGCATGAGACTTGGCGACCCCTTCCAAATGTTACCAGTATAGACATAGGCAACGGCACGTATAATCGAGAACAGCTAACATTTATACGATAGAAGCAGCTGAATATTGTTAATTTCATAATTTAAAATAATAGATTTGCTAACTATAGACTCTGGTATCAGCCAAATAGTCCACCAATGATTGCAATTAGATAATACATCATCAAGATTAATAAAAAAATTCAAATCAAATAATAAACATCTATAAATATCTAAGTATTACAGAACCCCTAGGTTTAACACCACGTTCACTAAAGTCCTCCAATAGTCCCTATCCCGTCAGCTGACCCAGTGCATATCTTCGATATCCATTTCCCTACGATCCGTTCAAATACTATCATCCTACTTACGTCTCGTTCCTTGCATTTGGTCCTGAGGATAGCAGGTTCAAACCCGGCCGGGTTTATGGATGTTTTATAATGGAAAATCCAAGGGACAATACCTCCGGAAGGGGTCTTAACCCGTGAGTCCCAAGCCTGAAGATTTTCGTGCTCGTAAAAGAACCGCAAGCCTAAATTAGAGAGTCTGAGTAAAATTTAATCGACCGTCCAATCAAAATAATACCTTAGTTGCCTTCTAGATGTCTGTGTGCTTCGACTCGCTTACATCTATAGGGAAATAAGAGTAAATACATTACCTTGGTTAATAATCTCTCGATAGGAAACATATTACTATAATAGACTACTAGACACGACTAAGTCTTCCTGATATTTTCCTCAAAATGTTCTTATAAAATGCGTTTCTACTGTCATCCACTCAACCTAATTAAACCTGCTCATTATAATCTCGTAGACTTGATAATTCTCGGAGCCTCATAAATAAATCAGTTATTTTGAAACGTCATATATTTTTTCTGTGAAAAAGCAACAATTTCTCATGTTGAAACAGAATGAAGCAATAATGTATCATGTTGAAACAGAATGAAGCAATAATGTGTCATGTTAAAACAGAATGAAGCAATAATGTGTCATGTTAAAACAGAATGAAGCAATAATGTGTCATGTTAAAACAGAATGAAGCAATAATGTGTCATGTTAAAACAGAATGAAGCAATAATGTGTCATGTTAAAACAGAATGAAGCAATAATGTATCATGTTGAAACAGAATGAAGCAATAATGTATCATGTTGAAACAGAATGAAGCAATAATGTGTCATGTTGAAACAGAATGAAGCAATAATGTATCATGTTGAAACAGAATGAAGCAATAATGTATCATGTTAAAACAGAATGAAGCAATAATGTGTCATGTTGAAACAGAATGAAGCAATAATGTGTCATGTTGAAACAGAATGAAGCAATAATGTGTCATGTTAAAACAGAATGAAGCAATAATGTGCATGTTAAAACAGAATGAAGCAATAATGTGTCATGTTGAAACAGAATGAAGCAATAATGTGTCATGTTAAAACAGAATGAAGCAATAATGTGTCATGTTGAAACAGAATGATAGAAGTAAATATAGAATCTTACAAGTTCCACATTATTCACTTTTTTTATTCTATTCTGTAATGTTTTAATATTTTCAAAATAACCTATTCAACTGGTTTTTCCTTTACGATAAATTATATTTTATTAAATACGTTAGCACGATAATGGAAAAAGATAATAGGCCTACCACCTACCGATAATTAAAAATAAAAAATCATATTCCAGATGAAGTAACTAACATGCTTGTAGACATAAAAGGGATATTTTTAATGTTCAATAATAAACTCATGAGAGAAACACAGAATGATTAATGAAGATGGTCATTTTTGGTTTAAAACACTGACAGTCACGAGAGTGGTGTTTTTAATATTCTGCAATGACAATGAGGGATGCTGATAATTGTTGGTAAGCCGTCCATCACAGTGAATGATAGACAAGTAACCGCATGGTTTAAATAACTTCAACATCCTCTGAGACGCTTCATCATTCATTACCAAACACTGCCATAAATAAAATATGTTAGAACCACCACATAATTCAATTTACCACTAAACGTCCTTCCCCATATTTATATAAAACATGTCACTCAGTCACAGTATACGGGATTACCAAAGGTTTTTTTTTAATCTGGATTAAACTCTATAGGATCTTTTCGTCCAATAAAATCATTTAAGTTTTTTTAACTAATCATTAAATAAATTGTATTAAAATAAGACAGTATTTATTTCGTCCTACCTGTCATTTCAGCCCTCAATTAAAAACCTTTGCACAGTCAAAATACCGCGGTCATTTAATTAAATCATTAGGCAGATACTAATACTTCAGATATTTGGAGCCATAAAAGAGCCTGGGGAGGTTTTCAGGAAAATAGGATGTATTTTTTGTTTAAGACGGGACCTATACCTTTGAGGGTAGAAAAAAGTAATTTTTCAATCTATTATGTTTCATACAGATTGAAACTTAGTCTTTAAATTAGTGAAAGAATTTCATTGATATCTCTATTACTTTTCGAGTTATGTTTAAAATGTGCAATGCTGTCACTCGAGTGAGCCCTTTAATTTTAAAAGGTACCTACATCATCGGTAAGTTTGTCACTTGTTTTCCGTAACTTATTTTTTAATACTGTTTCCCGATAACTTTCACAGTTTTCAAGATATTGAGATAAAATTTTGCATGTATATGTAGTTTACAGAGATGAACAAAATATACTAGAATTTTCTTTATTTTTAAAAAAACATTTTAATGCAAATTTTAACGAAAATGAATATGCATCAATTTAAAATAAAAAATAAAATATTTACACTCTATATAATTAAACAATTGTAGTATATTATGTAGTTACAATATTAGTGGGTGAAATAAAACAAGAATCATTAAAATATATTGAAATTTAGGAAAATTATCAGGGAAACGGCAAGACAATGCAACATATTCAGCTGACATTTTGAATATTTAATTAAGCATAACGACTGAAGTTAGATTGTACTTAAGTACACAAACATGCTCACATTGTAATATAGATATCACATACCAAATTTCATTTCTATAACCAGCATTGTTGCTGAGAAAAAACATCGAAATTTACCATATTTTTAATGGCTAAAGGTCCTCCTTAAAGGTATGCCTATAGACAATTGCTTGGAATTTTATTTATATACTATTAGAATAAAAATAAATTGGATTAAAAGTGATTGAAATAAAGAAATGGACTGTGCCCGATAAATGTAATATTTACTTCACAATGAGTGTTTAAAAAAGGTAAAGTGATTCCCTTACAGGCCTTGGGAGGCCCTTGGAGTAGTAGGAAATTTAGGCTCTCACTTTTTTTGTAGACAATCGGCACTTGATGCCAGCCGGGTTGTTAGCCCTGCGTGAATGCCGCCTTTATCCAGGGAACAAACGTCTGCTATTCATTTCTGTAAGAGGCTGAGTCCCCTCCGGGCAATAGTGCCTCCAGAAGGTTTGGGCCAATTTAAAAATCCTAACCCCACCGGGACATGAACCCTCGATTTTACGGTTTGTGGCGTATTGCCTTAATCACTATGCTACGGCGTGTCTCATACTTCACAATGCTACGTTTTATAACGTGTGCGCCCTGTCTAGTAAGGCAATTAATTACAAAAATATATGATTCTTATATTTAGTTACCATTTGCCATTCAGTTGGATAATTTTTCAGTATTAGTGCAAATATTATTATTTTAATTTAAAAACATTTGGTAACCCGAATCACAATAGGTAACATCTTACTACAGGATAAATTGTTCAAATACAATTAAGACATATTGGAAGTTAGATTGAAAATTATTTAACCCTTAAATTGACAAAAGTCAATTTCTTATGTCAACTTGTTTAAATGTGCCGGAATGCAGGGGAAACAAATCATGCATAACCGTAAGATATGATTGAATATTGTACAATTTGATACTAATTTAAATAATTTCCACTGATTCATAAAAAAATAATTAAAACCAATGCATCTAAAAGGATACATCGCCGATTTAAGGATTAATAATAGTAACACAAAATTCCAATTAAATAAAAACCATTATCAAAATATTGTCCACCGCTGTGGTCTCGAGGTAGCGTGTTGCCTTGTCACGCAGCGGGCCCGGGTACCATCCCCGGTCGGGGCAGTTTTTCACGGTGAGGTTTTTATCGGGGTTTTTCCTCACCTGTAAGACAAATGTCAGGAAAACTTTAAGGCCCAAACGGTCCCCGAAAACATATGGCCATCATCATCCTTCTCATTATCATCGTCTTCATCACCCTTCACCGGTGTGGAAGGCAACGGAAAGCTACCACACCTAGAATTCCCTAGTAAAGCTGCAAGCATAACATCAAATTGCTATGATTGCAGTGAAGGACCTGCCTTCGGACAGAATTACTATGGATGGTTCTAAATATTTTCGACCGCTGTGGTCTCGAGCAAGTATGCTGCCTTGTCACGCACAGGCTCCTGGATGAGGTTTTTTTTCCGGGGTTTTTCCTCACCTATAAGACATATGTCAGGAAGCTTAGGGCCCAACGGTCCCCGAAAATCATCCGGCATCATTATCACCATCATCCTTCATCGGTGTGGAAAGCAACGGGAAGCTACCACACCTATTATTCCCTCGTAAAGCTACAAAGCATAGCATGAAAATGCTATGATTGCAGTGAAAGACCTGCCCTCGGGCAGAATTACTATGGATAGATGGATGGATGGATCTAAATATTGTTTAACCTGGAACATATTTTATCCAGCACGACGCGTTTTAACTATACATTTAAAGGAGCTATGTTTGTAATTCCTTTAATGATTAAGGAACCTGTTAAAATATTATTGCTATCGATTGTTTTATTTAATCTCAACTCAGAAATCACTAACGGTCAGTTCACGTTTTATTGTAGTGTAATTTCTATAAAATATACAGTCCATTAATATTTTTGTAATCTATGAGTTAGTTTAAAATATCGGATAAAGTTTCCAGCCTGTGGCACGAATATTTTTTCCAAGTCCGAAGTAGACACCACGCGTGTGATCCAGCAGATGAAAGTGGATACAATTATTTAGATTCATGTAATTGCAGTCAACATATACAAAGCTCGTTGCCAAACACAGGAGAAACGCCCCAATATTGAACTTAAAAAGCTAACCAAATTACAAATACTAACTCTATATTCTGTTTTCACTAAAGAAGGAAAGATCCCGTCATTATTTTCAAACCGTACAAACTCGCCCTTCTAAGGCTGGGTTTATGGTAGCACGTTTCACAGCCCTCCTTAAACACACTGGCTTTCCCTCTCTTCGCATTGGCGGGATACTTCCTTCCTTTTAAAACAAACCATAATTAGATTTGACCTAGGTATGAGTTTGATCAAATTTAGCAAAAAATAGATCGGCAGAACTTTTATACACTGCAATTTGGTTGCTTAGCGTGATTTTAATGTATAAATGCGTTTAATGTAAATAGTTAATTAGACAGAGAGAGAGGAGCTAGCCTGCGACTTGCACTAGTAGGTGGAGAGGCCGTTCTTCGGCCTCACAAAATGTGGGCCCCAGGTTCCAAGCTTTAAGTCAATTCACTCCAGAAAATAATTAGTACCCAGTAAGTTAGGTTATTAATCAGATATGTTGGCTGCACTGTAACAAGGTTTTTAACTTTGGGAATAGACCCAATATGTTGACTGCATTGGAACAAAGGCTATTGCTAAAAAAACAATAAGGCTGCCACATCACTGAAGTACCAACATAATTGAATATCGTACAAAATTTATTCGAATAATCATTAGAAAACGGTCAAAATGCGTTCGAAATGACAGTAATGTTTTTAAAAATGAAACCGTAAGAGTAAAATTTGACAGAAGTTGTGTGAGATATTTTAAAAGATACTTGAGCCAAAACCCCAACTTTCTCAACATCGAGTACAGGAGTTTTTTTAAGTTCTGTGGGAATTTAAAAATATCCCGTTTTTTAAATATTTGCATCTGGAAGAAATTCACATACTACTGTATAAAAAAATGTAGACACGATGTGACCTTACATGATAAAATGCCCATAAAGAAGAATGAAATTTAAGAAAAAACTTAGTATAATGCTGTAGCGAGTTGTAGCTACAGACATAAAAGATCGAGAGAACCAATATGTGGATTATGAGGATCATTTAAATGAAGATGCATTCACGTTTAGGGCTTTTTAATATCTTAAACAGATCAGAGCATTATTTTGCAGTGTCTTGACTCTCACACAAATACGTTGAATATAGCACATAATGAACAGATTCCTTCGAACTACACATTTTATAATCATGTGTTCAGTAATTGTGTTTTTAATTAATGATTTACTCAGTTGTTCCCTAAAAATAATTAATAACCTGTAATGTTGGTTATAATATACAGTTTGGTGTGTTTCATTTTTCTGCACTAGGGGTTCATTCTTATAATATTGCGATCCTATTTGGCAATAAATATGTCAAGTTGCAATGATGAATAAATAAAACATAACCAAACATTTTCATTTGTTTTTCAAACATTCCCCGTTTACATTAAATATATAAATAGTTTTACAATAAATTTATTTAAATATTCCACCGCTGTGGTCTCGAGGTAGCGTGCTGCCTTGTCACGGGTTCGATCCCCGGTCGGGCAGTTTTTCTGGGTGAGGTTTTTATCGGGGTTTTTCCTCACCTGTAAGACAAATGTCATGGAAAACTTTAAGGGCCCAAACGGTCCCCCGAAATCACATGGCCATCATCCTTATCATTAGCATCCTTACCATTATCATTTATCATCATCATCCTTCACCGGTGTGGAAAGCAACGGGAAGCTACCACACCTACACAATTCCTAGTAAAGCTGCAAGCATAGCATGAAAATGCTATGATTGCAGTGAAGGACCTGCCTTCGGGCAGAATTATACTATGGATGGATATTTAAATAATGATTTGTGAGTAAACAGCTTAATTTTTTCGTTAAATAGTCCTAACAAATGCCACTCTTAATTTCCAAATCCTGTAGATAAATTGGAAATCACTCGTGGTATTAACTTCGGATAATCCACAGTTGTAAATATTATTTTTCCTTCCTTGAAAGAGTGAGCCATAGAGGATTATCTATCTTACTGTTTGATTAAAAACAGTAGTTACTTTGACATTTTGTGCTACAGTATTTTTTCAAACAATAATATTTTATTATATACTTTCATTTGTTAAAATAATGAACTAACGTCAAAACTTCTGTTTATGCTTTATTTATATCTTGTAAATCAACTAGTTTACATGTAAATTATACTTCACGTTCTGAAATTGTTGCAAATCGCATATCAGGAGACACATCAAGTTTTGTATATTTAAACCAATTAATTTATTCTTTTAACACGTTGCTTTCCAGGAGTTATTGATCTTGTTGTTGTAACTCATATACCTATTAAAACACAATGGGAGGAGTAATACTGAAGCTTTCCGCAATAGGAAAACATTACTTTCCTTGAACGTACAAACAGTTGTAAGATCTCAAGAAGAAATTATTTCATCACAGGGAAACAACATTAGACTTCTTTATTTAGTACGATATTATAAAACTATTATTTTAGATATAAATCCATCCTAATTAATATTTTGCTTTCCTTTTGGCCATGTCCCTCCTTTTAATTCATAAAATAAATGTGCTCTAACATCTTGCAATCAACAAATTGATCATAATATGGCCATATAGTAGTAAGTTAAATCCATGATACGGGGATCGTTGCTTCCTGGTTCGAACAA
>JASPKZ010004807.1:15000-20478 GCA_030220185.1 Diploptera punctata | reverse complement strand
CCTACCTACCTACCTACCTACCTACCTACCTACCTACCTCCTCCTACCTACCTACCTACCTACCTCCTACCTACCTAACCTATCTACCTATCTACCTATCTACTATCTACCTATCTACCTTCTACCTATCTACCTATCACAGCTACCTATCTACCTATCTACCTATTACTATCTACATATACCTATCTATTATCTATCTATGTAACTGAATATTTCAACGCTTTTTCACCCACATAAAATAATTGGATCGACTTGAAATTTTGTCTACGTAAAGGACCGTGACAATACAATAATTTCATATTTATTTCTAAACTCCTGGCCAGAATAATCAAAATCAAAAAAAATGTCTTTGTATTTATGTAACGGAATCTTGAACACGATTTTCACCCACTAGAGACATTGGATCGACTGAAACTTTTATACTGGTAAAGGACCGTGACACTACATAATGTCATATTTTATTTCTAATTCCTGGCTAGAATCATCAGAAAATCTAAACAATTAAACTGGTTATAGGTTACGGACTTTTCGACTTTTCAACAAACGTTGTAAGAGCTCAGTTGGCAGAGCGGGGAACTAGTGGTATACAAATTCAGTAATCCATAGGTCGCTGGTTCGAATCCGGTGCGGGGAAACATTTTTTTAGAAGAGTAATACTTTTAGCTCATACGACAATAGTATGGAATTTAAAGATATTTACATGTCTTATATTATTCTGTAAAATATTAAACTAAAAAATAAAAAAAATAAAAAAAAATAAACAATATTTTAAAAACATAAAACAGCACGCTTATTAGAAAACCGAACTCAAAAATGAAAATAATTTTGAATTTCCAACACGCTTGGGATAAATTTAAAGTGGTCAACAAAAAAATTATCTCCAACACATACAGAATAAAACTAGAATTATTAAAAAAAGAAAATAATTTTACCATCAAAAGCGTGGTGTGCTTTTTATGATTTTTACATGTTCTTCTTAGAGATTTTACTTTTAACCAATATCTGTTTATTATCAATATATTAATTGATTATGAGCACCCCACGCCTTTTGATGGTAAAATTTTTCCTTTTTGTTGATAATCTAGTTTTATTCTATATGTGTTAGAGATGATTTTTTTGTTGACCACTTTAAATTTATATCCCAAGCGTGTTGGAATTAAAATAATTTTTCATTTTTGAGTTCGGTTTATAATAAAGCGTGCTGTTTTAGTTTTTTAAAACTATATTTATTTAGAAAAACAACTCAGTAAAACGATTATTTAAAAACACAATTATTGAACACACAATTATCAATGTGTAGTTTGAAGGAATCTAATCATTATTTGCTATATTCAACTTATTTGTTGGAGAGTCAGTCACTGCTAAATAATGATCTGACATGTTCAGAATTTTAAAAAGGAGAGAGATTTCTTTATTTTAGTAAACAGATTTCGATAAATAACAAGGCGAAACACGACTGCCATTGGTTGTAAAACAAAATTCATTGAAACGTGATTGGTCATGGACTCCCATTTGGGGCATTAGTTAAATAGCTAGTTTAATGTTTTTCGATAGAAGTTGCGACGACAAGGTGAATATGGTATATTACGATAAAAGTCCGTCACGCAGGAACTGCGTAAACTATGCGAAATCCAGAGAAAGTCGAACTTATGGACATCAATTTACTGGTTTTCCTGATATATAATTTATTTTCCTTAAATTAGAAGAAATAACACTTCGGAAATATTTTACAAACATGTATGCGAAAAATATTTCTAAATTCCAGTCATACACCATGCATATTGCCAATATACACGAATCTGTTTACACTATGGAATCACTGGTTGAAGCCAACACGATATTTGAACTCGCGTTGTGAACGGACCTAAAAGCTAACCTAACGCAATTTAAGTACTATAACCTGTGAAAGATCAACTAAAAGCTAACCTAACGCAATTTAAGTACTCTAACCTGTGAAAGACCAACCTAAAAGCTAACCTAACGCGATTTAAGTACTATAACCTGGGATGAACCAACTAAAAGCAACCTAACGCAATTTAAGAACTCTAACCTGTAAAAGATAAGCCTAAAAGCTAACCTAACGTAATTAAGTACTCTAACCTGTGAACGAATGCACACTGATTTTATTTAGTGTAAGATAATTAGAACAGACTCTATGTTGGCTGCACTAGAACACAGAATATTCATTAAACTCAATTTGGCTGCCACGTCTTCATGTTGTAGTTCAATACCGTAAAAATATATTCATTTGAAAACATGTAAAAATCATTGTAAATGGTGGGAAATAATTTGAAAAATGAAACCCTAAGAATAAAATTTAACAGGAGATTATAAAGAAATTAAAAAAAGTCCCGTCACGGGTTGTAAAGTTTAGCCAACATTTCTTATGCCAGCTTATTAAAAATGTCGGACTGCAGTGAAAACAAACAGCGATGTTTAATTTCGGGTTTCTGGTAAACCACTACTTCTAATTGTTGCATTTCGCTCATTTTTGGAGACTGTCTTCCTCGTTTTATTCTAATAAAGTTTATTGACTTTTGTTACAAATCATCGAAAATTATCACTGCCAGAGCTATTTTTTAAATTTTCGTTTCAAGGCGAACTTCTGTATCTAATGTATGATTTTGGTTGTTAACGATCTCGACCATATTTTTTAAAATAGATTGGTATAACCCAAGTTTCGAGCCGTTTGTTACTGGTTATTATTATTATTATTATTATTATTATTATTGTCCATCGCTGTGGTCTCGAGGTAGCGTGCTGCCTTCTCACGCAGCGGGTCCGGGTTCGATTCCCTGTAGGGACAGTCTCCTGGGTGAGGTCTTTTTCGAGGTTTTTCCTCACGTAAGACAAATGTCATGAAGCTTAGGGCCCAACGATCCCCGAAAATCTTCCGGCCCTTATCATCATCCTTATCATTATCATCATCCTTCACCGGTGTGGAAAGCAACGGGAAGCTACCACACCTATAATTCCCTAGTAAAGCTGGAAAGCATAGCATGGAAATGCTGTGGTTGCGATGAAAGACCTGCCCTCGGGCATACTTACTATTGAATGGAATTATTATTATTATTATTATTATTATTATAAACATCTACAACCAGGAGATTAAATGGACCGACAAAATTGGCTGTTGGTAATCGGACGATGTCAAAGACATTAATCAACCGATGATCTATCTATCTATCTATCTATCTATCTATCTATCTATCTATCTATCTATCTATCTATCTATCTATCTATCTATCTATCTATCTATCTATCTATCTATCTATCTATCTATCTATCTATCTATCTATCTATCTATCTATCTATCTATCTATCTATCTATCTATCTTCTATCTATCTATCTATCTATCTATCTATCTATCTATCTATCTATCTATCTATCTATCTATCTATCTATCTATCTATCTATCTATCTATCTATCTATCTATCTATCTATCTATCTATCTATCTATCTATCTATCTATCTATCTATCTATCTATCTATCTATCTATCTATCTATCTATCTATCTATCTATCTATCTATCTATCTATCTATCTATCTATCTATCTATCTATCTATCTATCTATCTATCTATCTATCTATCTATCTATCTATCTATCTATCTATCTATCTATCTATCTATCTATCTATCTATCTATCTATCTATCTACTATCTATCTATCTATCTATCTATCTATCTATCTATCTATCTATCTATCTATCTATCTATCTATCTATCTATCTATCTATCTATCTATCTATCTATCTATCTATCTATCTATCTATCTATCTATCTATCTATCTATCTATCTATCTATCTATCTATCTATCTATCTATCTATCTATCTATCTATCTATCTATCTATCTATCTATCTATCTATCTATCTATCTATCTATCTATCTATCTATCTATCTATCTATCTATCTATCTATCTATCTATCTATCTATCTATCTATCTATCTATCTATCTATCTATCTATCTATCTATCTATCTATCTATCTATCTATCTATCTATCTATCTATCTATCTATCTATCTATCTATCTATCTATCTATCTATCTATCTATCTATCTATCTATCTATCTATCTATCTATCTATCTATCTATCTATCTATCTATCTATCTATCTATCTATCTATCTATCTATCTATCTATCTATCTATCTATCTATCTATCTATCTATCTATCTATCTATCTATCTATCTATCTATCTATCTATCTATCTATCTATCTATCTACCTACCTACCTACCTACCTACCTACCTACCTACCTACCTACCTACCTACCTACCTACCTACCTACCTACCTACCTACCCTACCTACCTACCTACCTACCTACCTACCTATCTATCTATCTATCTATCTATCTATCTATCTATCTATCTATCTATCTATCTATCTATCTATCTATCTATCTATCTATCTATCTATCTATCTATCTATCTATCTATCTATCTATCTATCTATCTATCTATCTATCTATCATAATAATAATAATAATAATAATAATAATAATAATAATAATAATAATAGCTTTATTTTACCTGGCAGAGTTAAGGCCTTAAGGCCTTGCCTACCACTCAACCAGGTTTAAAAAAAAATACAAACAAAAATAGTCTTAAATCTAAATTACAATATATATCTATAAATATAAACGATTACAAGTTATGAATACAATACAATTAATATTTATAATGTATTTTGATTTACTCTAAATTTAACGAATTAAATATATATGTACAATATATATAAAAAAACAGGAAAAGATTAATGACATAGTATAAAATTAAATAAATAGAGAAAAATTAATTATTAGACAACAGGTAACTGTATAAGCGTGACTTAAAGGTACCAAGTGTGCGGCAACCCCTGATATCTTGAGGAAGGAGATTCCAGGAGCGGGCAGAGGCTACTGTGAAGGAAGTAGAATAGGAGGAAGTGCTATGAAGAGGAATTGTTAGCAGACTGCTATCTTGTGATCTAGTGTCAATATTGTGGTAAGAGGATAACTTCTCAAATCTAGACGCCAGGTAAGTAGGGATGTAGGAATTCAGAAGCTTGAAATGTAGTGAAAGAGAGTGCAATTTACGTCTGTCAGTAAGACGGAGCCAAGAGAGGTTATTAAAGTGTTCGGAAATATGGTCATAACGGCGGATATTGAAAATGAATCGAACGCAAGCATTATGAACACGCTGCAGTCTCTGCGACAAGTCATAGTTTAGATCATTATATATAATGTCACAATAATCGAAGTGTGGTAACACAAGATTCTGCACAAGGATTTGTTTTAACGAAACTGGGAGAAAATTCTTTAAACGTCTAAGATAATGTAAGATGGAGAAAGTCTTTTTACATATGTGTTTCACTTGTGTTTGCCAGGTTAGATTTGCGTCTAGATGTAGTCCAAGATCTATTACTGAAGAAGAATAAGGGATAATTATATTATTTATAGTAATGTTTGGTAGTGTAGATATGTCAAAGGT
>JASPKZ010004807.1:0-12500 GCA_030220185.1 Diploptera punctata | reverse complement strand
ACTATCTAGAAAGAATGTTATATAAGATTGGAATATATTAAACAGTACCAACTAAATTGGAAACACTATGTAGAAAGAATGAGTTCAAATCGGATCCCCAAGCTGTTTATAATGTTATACCAAGAGGACGAAGATCTCTGGCCCGTCCTGTGAAACGCTGGAGGGAAAATTTTTTATAGGATCGTAACAGGCCTTGGCCTAATACTTGGAAAAGAAGAAGAAGAAGAAGAAGAAGAATATATAAGCAATTAAATTTGGTACGACGAATACAAGAAGAACGGATACCCAGTAAAAATATTGGAATTGTGTCCACCTGAATGAAGAAGGAAAGGAAGATGAAACTCATGGAAGCGAGAAATAAGAACTGAAATGAGAACAAAAGGAACGGAGGACATGGAGTGGGTGGATAGAGACGAGTGGAGAAGGAAAATAAAATGGTAATAAAAGATTCCCTACAGCTACAGCCTAAAAATTGCAATTATTGATAATTGCAAGCTAGATATATTCCAACTTAAATTCTACCCCCCTTAAAGATAAAACTTTTATAGAAATTTAAGGCCAACCGGAACCTTCATGAATATTATAATAATTACACATATATTATAGGAACAGTTTAAGTTACCTTCCCACATAGCCCGGAATCTTTTATTACCATGATTACCGGCCGTGAAAGCCTGCATTCCACAAGGAAAATAAAACTTTAGGTACAGGAAGATATGTAAACATTGAAAATCTGTACATAAATAAATAAAAATATATTATTATTATTATCATTAATATTATTATAGTTTTATTTTACCTGGCATAGTTAATAACTTAAGGTCTTGTGTATCATTCAACCAGGTTAGATAACATTTACAATAATTAGTCTAGAAACTTGTAAATAACTCATGACATTAAAATGATACTCAATGTATATTTAGAACAAACAGGTCTACAACAGATCAGATTTGTAGTATAAGACAGATTTTAGAAAATAAATGGGAATATAATGGTACTGTACATTAACTATACGTATATTTCAAGGCATACGATTCAATTAAGAGGGAAAAGCTATATAGTATCCTGCTTACTTACTTACTTACTTACTTACTCACTGGCACTATCGAACCCGTAGGTTCATGGACGCACGGACATAAGCTCTCCATACATCCCTATCCTGAGCTAATGCTTTCCAATCATTCCCTGTATAATCTATTTCCCTCAAATCATAGTTAATGTTATTTTCCCACCTCATTCTTGGTCTACCAACTGGGCGTTTTCCCTCTGGCTTTCCTACAAGAAGCTTCCATGTAAGTCTTTCATTCCCCATACGTGCAACATGTCTGCCCATCGCAGTCTACGAGACTTAACTGTTCTTATTATATCTGGATTCCTATAAAGATCATGTAGTTCATTGTTATGTAGTCTTCTCCATTCACCTGTCTGTTCATCTCTCTTTGGTCCAAAAATTTTCCTAAGTACTTGATTCTCAAATACTTGTAATCTTCTTTCCTCTCTTAAAGATAGTATCCTGCTGGAGTTCGAAATTCCTAAAAAAGTTAGTTAGACATGTACGAATGTGTCTAAATGGCACAAAGAGTAGGGTGCGTGTAGGCAAACAGTTTGCGGACACTTTTGAAATCCACAATGGGTTGAAGCAAGGATATGCACCATCTCCTCTACTATTTAATTTTGTACTAGATCATGCAATCAAATCTTTAGAGGATGAAGAAGGCTACAACTCAATAGCATTAATAAGCTGTTAGTTTATGCTGATGAGGTAGTAATACTGGCCGATAACGTGGAGATACTAAAGGACAACACGCACACACTATTGAGTAACACTAAGAAATTGGGACTGGAAGTGAATATCAATGAAACTAAATAGATGGTCACACATAGAAATACATTATATAATGGAAATGGACATATAATAACATCTGAGGGAAATTTTGAGGAAGTGGCTGAATTCAATTACCTAGGAACAATAATCACAAATAGGAATGAGACACACAAAGGAATGAAACATAGGCTCTATTCTGAAAATGCGTGCTATTATGCATTATAGGGACTCTTTACGTGTCAACTCCTTTAAAAAAAGTGTTAAACTGAAAATATATGAAACTATTATTCTACCAATTATATTATATGGATGCCAAACTTGGACTCTTACTTTAAGGGAGGAAAGGAGATTACGAGTATTTAAGAATAAAGTTATTAGGAAAATTTTTGGACCAAAGAGAGAAGAATAAACAGATGAATGGAGAAGACTTACATAACAGTGAACTACTTTATAGGGAGCCAGATATAATAAGAAACAGTTAAGTCTCGTAGACTTCGATGGAAAGGACATGTGGCACGAATGGGTGAATGAAAGACGTGCATGGAAGCTTCTTATTGGAAAACCAGAGGGAAAACACCCAGTTGGTAGACCAAGAATGAGATGGGAGAATAACATTAACTATGATTTGAGGGAAGTAGATTATACAGGGAATGATTGGAAATCATTAGTTCAGGATAGGGATGTATGGATAGCTTATGTACTAGCGGCCATGAACCTACGGGTTCGATAGTGGCAGTGAGTTAGTTAGTTATTAAAATGATAGTGTTTTAGAAAAGGATGAAATAAAACGTTTGATGTTGTAGTGTGTTAGTCCTGTGATATGGGGGAGGGAGGGGGGTAGGATGTGAAAATGTAATTAGCAATATCGTTAAACATCGTCTGAAATGCTGTGTTACTTTCATATCGCCTCAGTAACACTGATCCTGCAGAGCCGTTTATAATTTGATTTATTAGCCTGTAATGAAGAAGGTGCCGGAAGGCGCTCCAGACGAGACCGGCCTCTTCCTTCACGTTAAAGCTGTACCTTCGATGCTATTACACGCACCTCAAACTAAACTAACAAACTATTATGTGAATCGAATTAAAAACTGATATATTAATTTTTATTCGTGGATGGACTATTTTTTATTATGAATATTCCATAATACAGTGTTTCTCCTTCAACCCAAAGTGATTTGTCGCCAGAGGTTCCTGTCTAAAGCATCTTCTTCCCTCAAATCTCTAGCTTCCATACTTCTCCTCACTCCATCTGCCTCTTTCACTTTTTCCCATTTGATTTCTAATGAAGAATTTTCTTTAGTATTCTGTCTTCTTCCATTCTTATGAGGTGTCCATACCATTTCAAACACTTTTCTTCTATTTTTCTATTCTAATTTTTTTTTGTTCAACTTGCATAATTTCCCTTATTGTGCTGTTTCTAACTTTATCCCTTCTTGAAATTCTTGTCGATCGCCTCCAAAAATCCATTTCTACAGCTAACAGCTTGTTGGCTTGTTTGCTACTAACTGTCCAGGTTTGCTAACTTACTGTGGATGTAAGCTACTAACTAATAACAACTAAACACCTAACTCACTGGCTCTATCGAACCTGTAGGTGCACGGCCGCAAGGACATAAGCTTTTCATACATCCCTATCCTGAGCTAATGTTTTCCAATAATTTTGAGCCTTTGGCATGGATTCCTTGAAGTAGCCCCCGCCCGGAGAACCGAATGGGTGATTATTTTACCTCCGGAAAATTTAATCCCAGTGGAATCCATTACCTCTTTTCTTGTTGGTTGTATTTTTACTGCAAACGATCGTCACTCTTTTGACTAAGGTAATTTTTTCGTTTGGCTTATCGCCTTCTCACTGCTGAATTATATATTTTTAACTTTTTTCCGTGGTTAATGTCTGTTACATACGACACTATTTAACATTGCTGTTATTGCTAAAACGTACCTTTATTTATTCTGTTCTTAATGTCACTTTCTTGTCTATGTACTTTATACCCCCAAACACTCAAATTCTTCACATCCTCTAAGGTACCCCTTCTGATCTTTTAATATTAGGTCTAAATGTTCGGTTTCTTTATAATGTATTTATCTTTTAATAATAATAAATAGGGCTCGAAGTTCAGGATTTTTTTTCTATGACTGAAGACGAGGCCCAACGTAATATATGTATATATATATATATATATATATATATTGAACCATTATAGGCCAGAAAATGGTGGGTTTTATTTGTCCTTTTCCGAATTTTCTAATCTATTGGTCCTTTTTAGCCTTTTTTTAGGTCTCGACAGTTTTTTTGTAACTTTATCTTCCTTTGACCACTTTTATACCATTTGTATAATTAAAGAATCCGCAGAGTCTAAACTAAATTCAAACTTCTTTTAAAAACTCTATTTAGCTCCTCTTTCTAAACACTTTACACATTCCAAATGCATTTGTTCCCTGATACACTGTTGAACTATCACAAAAATCCCATTTTTTTAACCACGAGCCTACTGACCGCCCGAACTATTGTATTTCGATTTAAAATGTTCTAAGAAGTTGCACTTTGTTAAAATTTCCTCGAGCAGAGGGTGAGAAGGCAGCGAGGTTGTCTTTATTGACTCGTTAGCAACTGAAACACTTTTTTACGTCCTTTTTCCAGTTTTTAGGTATTTTGTAGGATATCTTTTTGTCTTTTTAAAAACCTTTTATAGGCATTTTATAGGTCCTCAACTTCCGAGCCCTAATTAATAATAATAATAATAAAATAAAAAAATAATAATAGTAATAATAATAATAAAATAAAATAAATAATAAAATAATAAGACATTAAAGGCAAAAAATCCATTAAACAAAAAAATGAAATGTTATAATATTACGTGGGACTTAAGAGGTTTAGTATACCTTCCATATGTTCGCTGAATTGCATGTATTTTATAGAGAAAACTTTTAAGTAATTTGAATGTCGACTTCAGAGCTGCAGCATGGCTAATAAAATATCTAATGGAATTTAAATCGCTTTTATGCAGAGTCTAGCATATGGTCCATTAAACTCTTTGATTAAGCACACACACAGCTAATGTAATTTTAAGCTTTTTGATGACCTCTGATACGGGTTATACAGATTTCTGATCGAATGCAGTTAACTTTACAACCATTCTACGTCACATTCCCTCCACTTTCTGCTACTGGAACACAGCGCCCTGAAGACGTGATGGTTTAAAAATATTTTAAATTTATATTTCCTGTTCTGTTGTATGGGCCGGAATGTTGAACTCATACCAAACGTTTAATAAAAAGACGAAATTCCTACGATATGTGACAGGATGTACTCTTTTGGACAAACTGAGGAGTGAAGATATTCGTGAGGAATTACAAATGACCAGTGTGATAACAAAAATAGAAGAAGATAGAAATAAATGGTTTGAACATGTTAGTAGAATGAGTGAAGAGAGGAAACCTTATAAGATGTTAAATTACAATCCACAAGGACATAGAAGTCGTGGACGACCATTTAAAACTATAATATGGAGCCGGAACAGATCAGAAATGGTCTAAACCGTGACGGTACATGATGGTGATTTGCTTTGACTTTGATTTAAATTTTATTTGATGGGTTATCATATGTAATGCCACGAGTGATTTACAATTCATCTCGAGGATTTGGAAATCAAGAGTGACATTTGTTAGGACCATTTAAGGAATAAAATTAAGCTGCTTACTCAAAAACAATAATTTAAATGCAGTTACCGGTATATATATATATATATATATATATATGATATGAAAAGAAAAAAAGAATGCTTGAGTCGGGATTTGAACTCGAGTCTCTAAAGTCTGTACCTTTAGCGCTCTAACCAACTGAGCTACCCAAGAATTCCAAGACAAACATACAATTTTCTTATACATGTAGTATTCTCAATTCACACAAGAGGTAGCGGAAATAGATGGCAGTTGAATGATATTTCCGCTACCTCTTGTGTGAATTGAGAATACTACATGTATAAGAAAATTGTATGTTTGTCTTGGAATTCTTGGGTAGCTCAGTTGGTTTAGAGCGCTAAAGGTACAGACTTTAGAGACTCGAGTTCAAATCCCGACTCAAGCATTCTTTTTTCTTTTCATATCATATTTGCCTTCATTGCCAAATGTCAAAAATATATTTATAATATCTATATATACAAGCGTTACTGCTATAAAGTAAATATTCTCTTTAATAATTTGCTTAAACTGTTAGGTTAGCCGCTAGATGGCAGTTGAATGATATTTCCGCTACCTCTTGTGTGAATTGAGAATACTACATGTATAAGAAAATTGTATGTTTGTCTTGGAATTCTTGGGTAGCTCAGTTGGTTAGAGCGCTAAAGGTACAGACTTTAGAGACTCGAGTTCAAATCCCGACTCAAGCATTCTTTTTTCTTTTCATATCATATTTGCCTTCATTGCCAAATGTCAAAAATATATATATATATATATATAATGTAAACGGCTATGTTTGAAAACAAATCAGAAATGTGAGCTTATGTATATTCACTGCAACTTGGTCATATTATTTATTGCGGAATAGGATCGCAGTATTGTAAGAATGCACCCTAGTGGAGAAAAAATGAAACACATCAAACTGTATATTATAACCAACATTGTAGGTTATTAATTTATTTTTTAGTGAACAACTCAGTAAAATAAATAAATCTGTTCATTATTTGCTATATTCAATGTATTTGTTGGAGAGTCAATCACTGCAAAATAATGCTCCGACCTGTACAGAATATTAAAAAGGAGGAGCTTTCTTTATCACAAAAGCAGAAGCAGATAAAAGGAAATCGATAAAGAGCGAGATGAAAAGCGACTGTCATTGGTTGTAAAACAAAATTAATTGAAACCTGATTGGCCATTGACTATCATTTGGGGTATGAGTTAAATAGTCAGTGTAATGTAGATCCATTATTTTGTGATTCTTGTCTAATTATATCAACATTAATAGTATTTACTTCTTTATCTCACAAGGGAATTGTCAACCATTCCATGCCGTTTCCTAACTTGAAATTTCTTTTAGAGAAGCGTTGTGATGTACCAAGGCCATGTCAAAAAACATATATATCTGCCTTTTTAACTGCAAGGCATTAAAATCCACTGCCAAATCTCTCATTTAAACTGTAGGCAAGAAATAAAACTCGTGAATTGGTCGATTAGTTAACCATCAGTACCTGCTGTCCGCGCCTCGCTCCATTCCCCTCTTATTCATGCTGGGATTCCACCTGCTCCGTACAGTGGGATGTCATTGCTCGATTCTAGGTTCGATTTTTGAGCCTTGCAGTTAAAAACGGCAGATATTTTCTGGATACGGTTTTGGTACACCACAACGCTTCTCTGGGAGAAATTTCAAGGTAGGTTTCAGCATACAGTGGTTGACAGTTGCCTAGTCAGATTCAACATCTCACCTTATATATTTTTTTTATATGCCACACGCCACTAGGGTCTTACAGTGGCACGATCTGTCGGGAGAGGGATTTTAACTACGGATCACACACATACATTCTTGACGACACAAGGACATGGATGGTATCCACGAATAAGTGATCAGCTCAATGTAAGAACCTCCTCCGAGACAACACAACAATAAGACAAAACATGCCATTCACACGCATTCATACTAAACAGGCGAATACAATAATGTGACCAGATTATGTCCGGGAACCGTTTGAGTCTTAACGTTTCCTGACATCGGAAAAATCCATCACCCAGGAAGCTCCCTGGGGGTCCGTTTATCGGGCCCCAGCTGTGCTCACAACAGCAACAGGGCGCGTCCCCGGGTGGCGGATGGGGGAACGGTCGGTGGTTTGCTTGCACTCCTCCCGGCTAGGTCCAGACCGGACCCGCGGGCCATTTGTGAGGTCGTCAGGACTCGAGCGACCTGATGCACTACATAGCTCGTGCTGCGCGCCCACTTCAGCAGCAAATCGCGTCCCTCGGTGGCGTAGTGGGGAAAAGGTCGGTGGATCTCTGCTAGTCAGTCCTCCCTTCCAAGTCCGATGGACTCGCGGACCATAAGTGGGGTCAACAGGAGACGAGCGCCCAGTTGTACTAAAGCTCAAATGTCCCGGCCCACAACGCGAGCAGCGGCCGTCGTGGCGAGGCGGTGGGAGATTGTGGAGATCAGAAGCTCCCTTCTCTTGGTTAATCCCGAGGACCTTTGTGGGGGCACCATGGGCGATGAGCTCCCTGGATGCCTACATTGCTCAGTGGACTGACTCACAGCAGCGGCACGACTAGGCTTAGTCTTGCGAACGGGCTGGTTGGGACAATACCGGGAGTAATGCTGGGAATTACCACCAGGTCAATAAGCTCGGGGAAGGAGGAAGCGCGGTCTTTTGGGTCTGGGACTTAGCGCCGACTCTGGAACCGAGTGACCCAAGGACAATCTGTGAGGTCGTCAGGAGTTGAGCGACCTGACGTACTATAGCTCAGGCTGGACCCACTTCAGCAACCAAACACGTCCCCAGCTGGTGCACTTGGGGGTAAGGTCGGTGGATCTGTAGAGAGTCCTCCCGGTCAAGTCCAAGGGACTCGTGAACCATTAGTGGGGTAGGCAAGAGTTGAGCGCCTTGTCGAACTATTTGCTCATCTGTTGGAGCTTGCGAGCTCCGTGCTGGCCCACAACAGCTGCAGAAGGCGTCCCTGGGGGCACACCAGGGCTTGGCCCGGACCAGTCCAGAGGGGAGCTACTGTACTGGTTCCTGGCTCGGCCTACGGGCCCGTCGACAAACTGTGGGGTCGCCAGGAGATGAGCACCTGGATGTACTAAAAGTCTCACACTGTTGGGCTTGTAGCCCTAGCCGGTCTCACAACGGCTGCAGGACACGTCCCTGGAGGCAGAACAGGGGAATGGTCGGTGGATCTACGACAGCAGTCCTCCCGGCTAGGCTCATGGAGCCCGTGGACCAACTGTGGGGTCGTCAGGATTGAGCGACCTGATGTACTATGTAGCTCAGCAATTCCCAGAACTGCAAACTCCAACACTCTCTCCCTAGGGTGTTGGTTTAAGGACCGTGAACTTGAACGTGGACGCGAACATAGGATAGGGAGGACTAGAACTAGGACTTGGGAGTATGGTCATGACGACCGAGGTATCCCAAGGGGTGGACGGCTGGGCCTAGATGTCACCCAGGAAGCTTGTTCGGACTGGGGATAGAACGCAGGCCTACTGTATATGAGGCAGCGGCATTACCCGGAGACCATAGCTGTGGACAATATTATTAACTTTTAGAAAATTACGAAGGAATGAAGATATTGAAGTTGTTCTCACGAAAATACTTTCCAAACATTTTTACATGTCTTCTCCGATTCTGTGTACTAGACCGAGAAAATGACCGTAACAAAAACGTAAATGTATAGGCATACATATATACGGGGTGAGACATTTATTGTGTCGTCGTAGTCATTTTCTTCTGAATCCAAGGGAAAAATCGAAGAAGAAGAAGAGGACGGCCAAAAATAACGTGGATTGATGGGGTTTTGAGCAGCATGAGGGGAAAAAGATTGGACGATGGAGATAGGAATGACAGAGAGATATGGAGAAGAATGCCAGTAGCTTAATTGGGCGCAGGAAGATTTTGTGAAACTTTCTGAACCCTGCTGAATAAATAAATCAGTAAACAAATAATAGTTTAAAACAACTAAAACAACACCCTAAATTGAAAACCGAACTAAAAAATGAAAAATAATTTTAATTTCCAACACGCTTGGGATAAAATTAAAGTGGTCAACAAAAAAATCATCTCCAACACATCTAGAATAAAACCTAGAGTTATCTACAAAAAATTGCCATCAAAAGAGTGGGGTGCTCTATATCAATTAATATATATTTTGATAATAAACATATATTGGTAAAAGTAAAGTCTCTAAGAAGAAAACGTAAACACCATAAAAAGCACCCAACGCTTTTGATGGTAAAATTATTTTTTTTGTACATGACTCTAGTTTTATTCTAGATGTGTTGGAGATGTTTTTTTTGTTGACCACTTTAATTTTATCCCAAGCGTGTTGGAAATTAAAATTATTTTTCATTTTTTAGTTCGGTTTTCTAATAAAGCGTGTTGTTTTAGTTTTTGAAATTATTATTTATTTTTTAGTTTGGTTTTCTAATAAAGCGTGTTGTTTTAGTTTTTTTAAAACTATTTCTTTAAAATTTTTAATTTAATTGATTGTCATAAACCGGAATCCCATGAAAATTTATAGAATAAAAAGTCGATAAGTCCGCAACCTATTATACCGGGTTTTATTTTTTTGATGTCTTGATGATTCTGATCAGGATCTTTGAAAAAAAAATGAAATTATTGTATTGTCATTGGTCCTTTACAAGTATTCAAAGTTTCAGGTCGATCCAATGTTTTTAAGTGGGTGATAATCGAGTTGAAAGATTCCGTTAAATAGATACAGGCCAAGCTAATATAAAGCGTATAAAAATTAGTCTAACTGGCTTTTTAAGAAAATCCTCAAATCCCTGCAGGATACTATATAATTTTCCCCTCTTAATTGAATCAAATCGGTGTACTTGGTCATAAAATAATTATTAAAAAGGTAATTATATAATCATGACTTAAAATTGGGCGATGTTATGCATCAACCGGCTATGCGGCATTATGCAAGTTTGGAGAAAAATGCGTATAAAGTTTAAGTCAATCTTTAATATTTATTGTAGCGCCAAAGTAACAATACTGGATATTGCAAGTTATTTTCCTTGTTTGACAGTTATGCATACAAATTTAATAGCGGAACAGTAGGCTCTTAGCTGCATCATGAAAAATGTATATTAGCATTTATGAAGATCTGTTTTCATACCCGTTTGTTGCAAAACATAGAATCTCTGGAAGGACTGATGGCTTTTACATTTTTCTTTAATAATAAGGCTATACTTAAAGATTTTATTTATTTATATACAGATTTTCAATGTTTACATAACTTTCTGTGTCAAAAGTTTTATTTTCCTCCTCCACTCGTCTCTATCCATACACTCCATTTCCTCCAGTCCTCTAGTTCTTGTTCCAGTTCTTATTTCTTGCATCCACGAGTTTCGAGGTCTTCCTTTCCTTCTTCTTCCTTCTTCCAAATTAAATGATTTGGCGCTAAAGGTGTGCAGCCACTTACTTCACCAGCCAGTGTAACAGATGACATCAAAATATCAATTTTAAAAATGGCTCTTAGCCGGTTGATGCATAACATCTAGTTGTCAGGTTAAGTTAAAAACACTCAATTCGCCAAAACAGTTAAAAACAAGTGAACACGTATCAGCTACATAGTAGCCTTGCACTGGGCTCTATCTTGATAATGGATACGAAGTAGCCGAAACGCGTTGACATGTTTTTAACTATAATGGATAATGGAGTGTTTTTTAACTTAATAATGTTTTATCATCAAGAAGATCCATTATTTTAATTCTTAATAATTACTAGCTAATACGCCATTAGACGTGGTGCTGCTACGCATGAATAAATTCAATATCGAGGTTTAATTAATTGTATATATCCAACTCCCCTGTGCGACGACCTAAACATGGCGGTTGCTATAGTAAATGTTTAATTTATAATTGCAGGTGAACCGCCGTCATTCAAATGGTCGGAGTTCACTGGTTTTTTTTGATACTAGTTACCTCGGATTTATTTTAATAGGATATTCCGAGTTTTGTTGTGAAATATCGAAAATTGCGATTGCTAGAGCTTTTTCAAATTTTCGTTTCAGGTGAATTCCTACACCTAATGATTTTAGAACATAATAGATAACGGCTAAACACTCGCCGCATCTGAAACCCTGTGTATACAAATTTTCAATAAACGATCGGTTGAACGGTTTATAAGTCTATAAAGGAAAAAGAGACATAGGCCTACACACGAATGCTATATATGAGCCTTTTAAAGCCAAAATGGTGTAAGTCCATTAAACATTGTTTTGAGATATAAAGACTTTTAGTAGAATAGTAGTTGAAAAATTCCAGAATACTACCAAACAAAAATGTCTCCACCCTATGTGTTCAAAATTGATTGTTTTAGCTCATGTATTTTTTTTTTGCTCTTATCCCCACTTTATAAGTAATTTATAAGCACTTAAGTAACTTATGCCACATTAGCTTTACACAGATTGAGGGTATATTTCAAGAAAGAAGTTTCATAACCAACAACAATAATATGATTTCATTTAAAAGTTCCACCATTGTAGTCTCGAGGTAGTGTGCTGTCTTGTCACGTAGCGGGCCCGAGTTCGATTTCCACTCGGGACACGTTTCCTGGGTATTTTCTTTCAGGGTTTTTCCTCACCTGTAAGACAATATCAGGAAACTTTAAGGCCCAAACGGTCCCCGAACATCATCTGGCCAACATCATTACATTTCATTAAGTTTAGGATTAAGACACCTCCTGGCGCATCATCATCATCTATCATCGGGGTAGCGCAAGTCCGCCTTCCAGGCATTCCAACCTCAGAAGTGAGTTACAATTACGCCATGTCAGGAGAGAATACCAGAATGTCAAAAATGGCAATGTGGTGGCATTGAACAAAGAAAAATTATTTAAAATAAGTATATTACATCAAAAAAGATATAAATCAATGTCATGTAGTTTGATATGAGCCATAACATTTTTCTGCTATTCAACATTCCTAGTATCATCAGCAAGCAGTGGTCCATTAACTTCAAAAGAGTTATAAGT
>JASPKZ010004806.1:0-12243 GCA_030220185.1 Diploptera punctata | reverse complement strand
TATTATTATATTACCAGCTTTTATGGTGTGGTAGTCAGAGTTTGGAAGAGTGGAAGAGGCAGCCTAAGAACGATTGATGGTGGAGTGAATAGAGTTGGAAGCTTGGATTTGAGGAAGAGTGCTTTAGACAGGAACCTCTGCGACAAATCCTTTGTGTTTAAGGAGAAACACTGATGTGGATATTCCTAAATAAATCTTATTTTATTATACTACATAAACTATTATTCTTTATTATTATTATTATTGTTATTTTTTCTTCTTAATTATGACAGCTTTATGTTGGTAGTCAGAGTTAATGGAATCAGTGGAAGATGCAGCCTTAAGAATGATCGATGGATGGAGTGAATAGAAGTGGAAGCTGAGCTTTGAGGGAAGACGATGCTTTAGACAGGAACCTCTGGTACACTCACTTTGGGTTGAAGGAGAAACACTGTATTGTGATATTCCTAAATAATTTTATTATTATTATTATTATTATTTTATTATTATTATTCTTACTATTATTATTATTATTATTATTCTTATTATTATTATTTTATTATTATTATTATTATATGACCCGCTTTTGGTGTGGTGTCAGAGTTAATGGCAGAGTGAAGAGGCAGCCTAAAGAACGATGGATGGATGGCTGGAATATAAGTATGGAAGCTAGATTTGATGGGAAGCGTATGCTTTGACAGGAACTCTGGCGCCAACTACTTTTGAGTTAAGGAGAACCCTGTATTGTGGAATATTCTAAATAAAATTATTATTATTCTTATTATTATTATATTATTTTATTTACTACTATAAAACTATTATTATTATTATTATTATTATTATTTTTAGTATTATTATTATTATTATGACCATTCTTCATGGTGTGGTAGTCAGAGCTAATAGAAGAAGTGGAAGATGCAGGCCTAAAGAATGATCGATAGATGGAGTGAAGAGAAGTATGGAAGCTAGAGATTTTGATGGAAGAAGTATGCTTTAGAAAGGAACCTCTGGCGACAAATCACTTTGGGTTTAAGGAGAACACTGTATTGTGGAATCATTCCTAAATAAAATTATTATGTATTATTATTTATTATTATTATTACTACTAATATAAACTATTATTATTATTAATTATTATTATATTATTATTATTATTATTTTATTATTGTGACCAGCTTTATGGTGTGGTAGTCAGAGTTAATGGAAGACGTGGAAGAGGCAGGCCTAAAGAGCGATGGATGGATGGAGGGAATAGAAGTATGGATGGAAGTTGAGATTTAGAGGAGAAGAATATGCTTTAGACAGGAACCTCTGGCAACAATTCACTTTGGGTTGAAGGAGAAACACTGTATTGTGGAATATTCCTAAATACAACTTATTATCAATTAATTATTATTATTAATTATTATTTTAATTATTATTATTATTTTATTATTATTATTATTAATTATTATTTATTATTAACATCACAACATAGTTAACAATAAAAACATATGATATATGTTGCAGTAAGTCTGTCTGAATGTGATTTCTAGTGACTGTTATAAGTTCTCTGATGATAATGGTTTTCGACTTTTAACTTAGCGAGGTTTGAACTTTTTAAAGTTTTGTTAGGGTTGGCCGCATGTATTGTGGATGCGTCCTGTCTGAACAATGGTTAAACTGGATTGGCAAATGACTGAGATTATCGAACAGATCATGTCGCTTCGATGTCTCTAATAATTCATGGTCCGATTCTCGCCCCTCCCAACCCCTCAGTTCAATCCGGCCATCAGTCCATTATACTCTACACATCCGTCTATAAACTCCGAAACAAAATACATTTTCAAAACAGAAACTTGCCAATATTATTCTCTGTCTTCCCTCATGTCTTCTCCCTGGTAGAAAATTGAAGACAATTTTAATACGCGAATTTCGTCCAATTCATCCAGATAGTGTTAACATTTTTAATATCTTCCTTTCTTTTGTATCCTGTGTAGGAGAAGATGTTTAATTGTTTATCATAAGTAATGCTCACGACGCACGAAGTGAGGAGTGAATTTATCTAGAGAATTTGGAAATCAAGAGTGGCATTTGTTAGGACTATTTAACGAATAAAATAATAAACTGTTTACTCAACAAATCATTATTTAAATATAGTTATTTTAAAATATTTATATATTTAATGTAAACGGCGATGATTTGAAAAACAAATCAGAAACGATTGGTACGCTTCGTTTGCTTCTTTTGTTCGTCACTGCAACCAGATCATATTATTTATTGCCAAAGGATCGCAATATTGTAAGAATGCACTCTAGTGGAGAAAAAATGAAACACAATCAAACTATATATTAATTTATTTCTGATGTGCTATGATGTAAATATGAAAATTATATTTTTCTGGGTCCCGCGCCGTAGCCGAGCGGTTAAGGTAGGAAGCCTTCGCGCAGAGCTACGGGACTTGCGCTGGTTCGAGTCTCCATGGGTGAAAGAAATTTTCTCATGGTATTCGTCGGCCATTTTTGGGACCGTTGCCCACCCAGGCATCGTGAGGCAATTGGGTAGCTACAATAAGTAGCGGCTCCAGGTTGAGGAACCAGCTATAACGGCTGGGGGACTCGACAATGCTAACCACATGTCCACCCCTACAATGGCTGTTGATCATCTACTTCTGTGATTGACACATGTGGATGTGAAGGGCCAGCAGCCGGCTGGTAAAAAGGGCAACCGCTGAAAAGTGGAAAGACCCTCATTCGGAATATTTTTCTGGAAAAAATACATTTACGAAAATGCAAACAGTGGTTTCTTTTTTTTGGTGGTATAATCAATTGCTACCAAATGTTTTTATATTAACTTCCGCATGCGGTTTGTGTTGACATTCATGCACTATATATACACCTGGTAGCCGTATTCTTAGTGAGTCAGTCGCTGAAAAATAATGCTATGAACCTATTCAGAATGTTAAAAAGTAGGTGCTTTCTTTATTAGTTGGTAAATTCTAGGCGAAACACGACTGTGATTGGTTGTAAATAAAAAATCATTGTAACGTGATTGGACATGACTCCCTTTTGGGGCATGAGTTAAATAGTCTCTAAAATTATTTGGTATAGGAGTTCGTCTGAAACGATTAGTTTAAAAATACCTCTAGCGGTCTTAATTTTTTGATATTCTACAACAAAACTCAGTATATACTATTGAAATAAACTGAAGTAGGCATTATCAAAAGAAAAAAAACAGTGGAATCCCATTATAAGTCCGCGGGGGTTCACCCTGACATCCGAAATTAAAAATTGAACTGGAGCATCCGCCCATGCTTGGTTCTTGCGATTGTATACCATACAATTTAATTAACCACGTTATTTTCCTTTAACTTATTCAACTAAAAATATTTCATTTGTTAATTTTTTTATTTTTTAAAACTCTACACTAGGGCCTCGAATGGAATAGGACACCAGTGCTTTGTTTGTGGAACTGTGCGTTTCAGTGCCTGGATTGAAACAATTCTCTCCCCACTATAAAACAGAAAAGCTCTTTCCATGTACTGTACCATTTAAACAAGATCAATTGAAACACTACAGCTTACCGATAAATTGAATTTCTTTCAGTTAAATCCGTTGATTTCGTTAACAAATTCCTGTTCAGTTAATTATATATTATAATTAGATTTCTACCAACTTGAAATAGTAAATAACTTAAAATTGCAAATGAGTTATATAGAGTTAGAGTCGGCAGTTCTTCAGCATATATAACGTATGAATAATAATAATAATAATAATAATAATAATAATAATAATAATAATAATAATAATAATAATAAATAATGATAATGATAACGATAATGATAAAATGATGATGATGATAAAATGATAATAATGATAATGATGATAATGATAATAATAATAATGATGATAATAATGATGATAATGATGATGATGATAATGATGATGATAACGATAATAATGATAATGATAATAATGATAATGATAATGATAATAATGATGATAATGATTAATAATAATGATGATGATGATGATAATGATAATGATGATAATGATGATGATAATAATGATAATGATAATGAGACGATGATAATAATAATGATAATGATGATGATGATATTAATGATAATTGATAATAATGATAATGCTAATGATAATAATGATAATTGGTAATGATAATGATAATTAAGACAAGCGATAATGGCTAATATAATAATAATAAGAATCAGAAAATAAGTGAAGATGTAAGAAAGGAACTAATTATTTTCAAACTTACAGAACGAATAATTAAATATAAGGAACGATTGGAAAGGAACATATTGATAGAATGCCAGAAGGAAGATTTCCAAAATTATTGCTAAATTATAAACAGCACAGGAAGGAGAAAATGTTGTCGCACCGCACAGCAAGATGGTCCTGAACAATTTTAAACAAATCTAGCTTTCACGAACCGGAACGAGCCAAACAGACTTAATCCTGGATGAATGAATAATAATAATAATAATAATAATATAATAATAATAATAATCATAATCATCATCATCATCATCATGATCCGGTATCATAAGCAGCTGCCGCCGTCTTCCGGAAACCACAACCATTCCTCTTGTCTCATAATAATAATAAATAATAATATAATAATAATAATAATAATATAATAATAATAATAAAAATAATATATTAATAATATAATGATAATAATAATAATAATAATAATGTTTGATAGAAGAATATTTATAATGACTATTTAACTCATGCCCCAAATGGAAATCAATGACCAATCACTTTTCAATGATTTTTTTATTTTCAACCAATCACAGTCGTGTTTCGCCTAGAATTTTACCAGATAAAGTTTATCATAATAACAGAAAGCACCTCCTTTTTTAACATTCTGAATAGGTCATAGCATTATTTTGCAGTGACTGACTCTCCAACAAATACGGCTACTAGATTGTATAGATATAGTGCATGAATGTCAACACAATACCGCATGCGGGAGGTAATATAAAAACCATTTGTAGCAATTGATTATACACCAAAAAAGAAACCACTGTTTGCACTTTCTTAAATGTATTTTTTCTTCCAGATAATAACATATCAGAAATGAATTAATAAGTATTACAGTTTTGATGTGTTTTCATTTTTCTTCACTAGAGTGCATTCTTTACAATATTGCGTTCCTTTGGCAATAAATAATATGATCTGGTTTGCAGTGACGAACAAAGAGAGCAAATGAAGCGTACCAATCGTTTCTCATTTGTTTTCAAACATCGCCATTTATTTACCAAGTGTTTCCATCCTAGTAACTACCTTGGTTCCTAGATGTCAACTATGAAGCGGAACCTCTGACTACGGGCCACTCAAATGACATCTATCCGAAAACGACGCTGTAACTAAATTAGTATGGTTGAATTCTTTCCTGTAGAGAGAGAAAGCTTAAGTTTCATGGAGAGACACCAGGGCTTTAATGCTGTTTACTACCAGAAAGGTATTCTCAGAAATTCAGCGAAATCGAACCATTTGGAGTGGGATCCATCTAAATGTCGAAATTATAAATCACTGTACTGACCACACCGCTTTTTTAAAAAATAAGAACATTGAGATCGATTTCGTTTAATAGCAAAATTTCTATTATCCTATTGTGAATGGAATTTGACCGAAAATTCTGAAAATTTGATATAGAATAATTCCAGCTTTCTAGCGCTGCAATTTTTGTTTCTTTACAACAAATCTTGGTATATACAATTTAATTAATCAATTGAGGTTGGTGTTACACTTGATGCAAATCCATATTTATTAATTAAATAAAAATAAAACGTAGTTTTATTTGATTTTCATATTCATTATATAATTCAGTGACAGCTGTTTCGGTACACTGTACCTTCTTCAGACATGTTAACAAATTATGAATTGTCTTCCAACTGATCTAAGCAACAATACAACAATATTATTTAAATTTTTAAATTTAACAAAGGGGATTCATTCAAATCAAGTTGAGAATTTAACAGTTTTTTTAACTACTTTTAAATTTATTAATCTTTCTACAGCCTCCAAAAGATCTAACTTCTTACCCTTATCACAAAATATGTAAAATTTCAAAATTTGGATCGAAACGATGATTAAATTGAAATTTGAAATTTTACATATTTGTGATAAGGGTAAGAAGTTAGATCTTTTGGAGGCTGTAGAAATATAAATTTAAAAGTAGTAAAACCACTGTTAAAATTTTCAAACTTGATTTGAATAAATCCCCTTTGTTAAATTTAAAAATTTAAAATAAATATTGTTGTATTGTTGCTTAGATCAGTTGGCACACAATTCATATTTTGTTAACATGTCTGAAGAAGGTACAGTGTATCGGAAACAGCTGTCACTGAATATATAATAAATATGAAAATCAAATAAAACTACGTTTTATTTTTATTAATTAATACAATTTAATTATTAAAAGACCTACGTTGGTAAAACCAACAAATTAGGAACAACAAATTCGGTTTCCTGGAGAATTCGCTTAATTTAAGAAGCTTCTGCATGCAAGGAATCAATACTAGTATTTACAGTGGTCTATGGAACTTTATGGCTAAGAAGATAGCACATATATCCATAATTACAGTAATTGGTTTGAATTAGTAGTAATGAGAACTCAAGCAGTAATTGCATTAGTGGATACTGAATACGCAACAAAACACTAGCGTAAAATACAGGGGATTACTCAGGGGTCCTCATCTAGGGGATATATGGGATGGCGACCACAAGGTGCCCAAGCTGAGCAAAACATTTCTTCCACTTACTTGTGTTTTGCGCTCTTTTAACTTTACTATCTAACCTCTCATGGTTAACTCTTGTTTTTTTCGACCCCGACGCTATTAGGGCATCCGAGGGCTAGGGAGTCTTTCCTTTCTTCCATTTCTTCTTTCCTTTAGTTTCTTTTCTTCTCCAGAAAAGCCTTGACCAGATGGCTATAAGATGGCAACCCCATCACTGGGCTTGCCTTCCTTTGGCCAACACCAATCGAAGGGACTATTTATTATATCTTTCAAGTCAAGTTTATATTTTAGAGAAGCTTCTATACCACCCAGGAATAGTTCTTACCGAAAAAGAATACAATATACTATCTTCGGGTTTTTTACAGCGGCTGATGCCCGTACTTCCCGTACAAAATCTCCAAAGTATCTCGCTGCTTTATATATTTTGCAACATTTTATACATCCCTTGGAAGGGGAATCTTTTCTTAAATCACGAATATTAGAGGAATGTGTTTTGGCCTTCATCCTTATTGCTGATTCTCAAGTATCGTTATCCTTTTGTTTGTTTTGAATGTCTGAAAATAGAAAATATCTTCAATGTTTAGCCCTCTTTGCTTGCATTACTGTCTTTATGTTCTCCTTCACTTTAACTTAGGTCTCCCTCTTGTCTTCTTCTGATCGGTAATCATTGATAGGTTAGCTTCGGCTTCGGCCCTCGCTATCTTCCATTCTTAAAATATGTCCTAACCACTTTTAATTCCTTCCTCGTTTTTATTTTTTTTCTCTATCTCTTTATTTTTCTCTATCGATTCTGCTGTCCCTTTTTCTATTCTTTTACCTTTTCCTCTTTGTTTCTTTGTTCTCTCTTTGTTTTCTCCCTGTCTTTCTATCTTTCTCTCTGTCAATTCGCTCTCTTATATATTTTCTGTTCAACATTTTACCTTTTTTCCTTCTTCTCTCTCCCTCTAACACTAACTGGCTAATAACACACTGGCACTATCGAACATGAAGTATTGATCGCGTGGTCATAAACTCTCCATACAACCCTATCCTGATGGTAATGCTTTCCATTCTTCTCCTGTATAATCCACTTCCTTTGAAATTCATGGTTAATATCATTCTCTCATCTCATTCTTGGTCTACCAACTGGCGTTTTCCCTCTGGTTTTCATACAAATAAGCTTACATGCCCCTTTCATTCTCCATTCGTACCACATGTTTCTGGCCCATCGCAGTCTACTATACTTAACATAATGTTCCCAACATTCCATGTTCCTAGAAACATATCCCTGTGTTTTCAGCCTTTGACATGGATCCCTCATTCTCTCTCTCCCTCCTCCCCCTTCATTTAGGTTAATCGTATAACCATGTATAATTTCTACTAAAAAATCTGCTTATTATGGGAAGGGGATCTTAAATTTGTATCACATGGGGAAATGGGTGTGTAACCATTGTTTCAATGCGGAAATGAAGTACGGAAATGTGTTATTATGTTGTGCTGTTTGCAACGCATGTGGTTAGCTATACTTTTATTAACGGAGTGAAATATTCTGTCCATGTGTTCGATTTTAGGTTTAAAACATAATTTCAGTAATTTCCAGGAATACATGCAGACCTCATCATCATCATCATCATCATCATCATCACATCATCATAATTGGCTCGACAGCACCATGTGGGCCTTGGCCGCTTTCAGAAGATTAGCCCAGACTTCCCTGTTTCTGACCTCATTCTTCCAGTTTTTTATTTTTAAAATCTTAAAGTCTTGAATAATACCATCCTCCCCTCTTAATTTTAGGTCTTCCAACTTGTCTGGCCAATAGAGGTTGCTCGTTGTAAATTCTTTTTTGTGAATCCTTTTGTTGTCCATACGACTAATGTGTCCAGCCCAGGCCACTTGTTAACTTTAACAAAACATTCAGGGAATTTGGGCGGATTGTACAGTTTATACAACTCATATGTATCTTTTTCTCCATACATTATTTTATTTCACGGCACCAAAATGGAGATCCCAGTATTTCCTTTCAAAAATCCCTAATATCCACCCCATCATACTATATAAAATTATATAAAACTTCGTGTGCAATGGTATTGTTAAAATATTTTGTTTTATTCACCTTCCCCAGTGTGTCATTTCGACATTTCTGGTGTTCCTGTCCTGACATTGGCTATTGTAACCCACTTCTGATTGGGGGGCGCCTTGAAGGTGGAGTTTTGTTTACCCACCCCGATGATATGATGGTGATGTGGTGTGGATAATGAAGCGCCAGGAAGTCCTTAACCTAAACTTAATCTAAATTCCAGACCATGACCGAAAACGCTGACCACTTTAGCATGAAGCTGGTCTTGTTAACCCATTCGCTTCAGGTGTAAATGTGTTCAATGCATTTCCCAAGAAATCGGATTTCAGTTACTGTAAATTATATTGACTATTTTAGACATTCAAAACAAACGAAAGATAACGGTACTTGAGATCACAATAAGGATGAAGGCCAAACCCATTCCTCTACTATTCGTATGTGTGTATGAAAATCAGCACTGCCAAAGGGATGTATAAGATATTGCAAAATATTAAGAATAATAATAATAATAATAATAATAATATCATAATAATATAATATGCTTTTATTTGAGCTGGTAGAGTGAAGCCACAGGCCTTTTCTTCCACTCAACCAGCAAATAGTAGAATTATACAAAATTATTACCATACATATTACAAATTTAAGATATTAAAATACAGACTAAACAAAATAAATGATGATGTGATCTAATACTAGCAAATACTAACAAAAACATATAATATAATAAAATTAAAATGATATAAATAAACTAAGTAGCTTCCTAGATATTATTAATGGAATGCTCTATATGGTTGTTATGCAGTTAATGTTTTCATTGTGTCGAACTTAAGATATCAGTTAATTTGGATTTAAATAATGAGAGCGATTGACAGTCCCTGACGTGACTGGGAAGTGAGTCCATTCCTTAGTTATAGATATTGTGTAAGATTCAGAGTATAGACAGGTCCTGTGATGTGATATCAAAAGTAAAGAAGAGTCTTGTGATATTGTTTCTAACATTGTGATGAGCCGATACATTTTGAAAACGTGTTTGTTAAATAAGAGAAGAGTAAGCGAGGTACCTCGTCCTTGTGAGTTTAAGGCCATTTAACTACCGGCGAAGTACACCTCGCCTTTGACGCGAATGGATGAAAAATATGGTTATGAGCTATCGAGCACGAATGTTCACACGATCCAAAATGTAAACCGTTGAATTATCCTAGCCCCAGATAAGACAATTCAACCAATTCCTGTAATAAATCACCAGTTAAATCATATTAATGTTACTCGTGTTTGAGTTGCTCTGGATAGCTGAAAGGACAAGTGCCAACGCGTCAAAGCTGGAGATTTTGAGTTCAAATCGTGGCTCAGACATACTTGTTCTCTTTAGTTATATTGAATGAAACATAGATCTTGCCTCTCCGCCATTTTCAGGGATTAGTTTACTCACAATTTGCACTATTAATTAATCTTGTTTTAAAGTTTATCTATTTACAACAAATTATCGGCAGTTTAAATCGAATCGAATTGCTACATGTTTGTTCTTTGTCGCTGCTCATTTCACAACTGACTGACTTCTTGCCTTGGCCACAGATTATATACTGCGGAGAGGGAACTTTCTAGACTTATGATCGAGATATTTCCTGTATGGAAGTTTCTGGCCATTGATCTTCCCGAAATGTGAAGTAGAGGCTTTATATAAATCTCCGGCAGGGGAGCCTAGACAGTTCGATAATCTGCGCGGGTCTTTCGATTCGCGAATCAGCAACGCACGAATCTACCAATTATGAGACCACTTATTCTCTCCTTCATCCGCGAAATACGAACCTCGAAATTACGATTTCTACGTTATCTATTATGCGTATTGAATTAAGAAAAAATAATAAAAATTGTCTGGTAATTCTTCTGTTTACCTTTCATTTTACAGGGGTTTTCATGTCTAAAAATTAGTGTTGATCTTATGGGAACACTATTGCTACTTGATGCCGCAGGCTGAATGACACAAATGGAAGTATATCTCCCTCTTCGCCTCCTAGCATAAGTAAAACATCAACATAATTTTATGACACAATCATCTTCACTACTATTAAATCTAATTCTTGATTATTCTAATGTGGTTACTGAGGAAGAATACATGGTAGAGAAGACCTTACGGTCTAACGCAGTCAGTCAAAATAAAAAAAAATGAATGAATAAAATAAAAAAGAAAATAACAATTAACATTTGTAATTTTATAGATTGTGATTACAGAAACGCCAGTAGCTTCAGAACATTCTAAACCACACATGCTATAATCTGTCCGTAGAATCTGTAGAGAAGCTATTCGAAATAAGTCATCTACGCAGGAGGCGGACAAAATGCACGGCCATGAGGGCCGCGGAAGCGAGTGCAGGAGGGAGAACAAATCACGTGCATTACTCATTTCACTCTTGAGAGTCAAGCGAGAAAGACTACTAATGCGGAAAGCTTGCGCATTTCTCTATACATTCCAAAAAAAAAAAAAAAAAAAAAAAAAAACACATACAGACTATACATTAGCTGCATCTCCTTTTGTGTCAAAACAAGTTTTGTTTGAAAGTGGTTGGTTCAACGGCATCACGTCTAGCTGCTGTTCCAATAATTGAGTCCAACTCCCTATCTATCTATAATGACATAGCCCATTGTTGAGCCATAGCCTCTCCTTTGTAAGGAGACACTAGACAAGTTAATTTTTAGTTACGTTATTGCTCATAGATGTCACGTATGGAATGCGTTAGAAACACTGACTCAGTGAGACATCTAACGGGCAACTCAGGTATAACTAGGACGTTGATGTTGGTACATTTTCTTAGAGTAATTTTTATTCAGGTTTAATGATTTTTAAAAATAAAATGAATATATATATATCATACAATTGTTTATAAAGTATCATTACTTATGGACATGACTTTGGCCATTAACAACAAAAAACAAATAAGTCGGAAATGGATTTTATACGAAGGGCAGCAAGAGTTTCAGAAGAGAACAAATTAGGAAGTCAGTTATAAGGGAGAAATGAAGACTGAAGACACTATTTTAGATTATATTAAAACTCAGCATTAAGATGATACGACATGTCCAGCGAATGGAAGAGGATCGACTACCAAAATATGTTTTGGAATGGAAACCTGAGGAAGACGAAGCAGAGGAAGACCTAAAACATCCGGAAAGTAGGGAATATGTTTATATATTGAAGGAGAAACATCTACAGCCAGGAGATTGGATGAACGACAAAAACTGGCTAGTAGGAATGGACGATGTCAAAGACATTAATCAACCGATGATCTATCTATCTATGATTTTTTAAGCGGAGCCTGAAAATCTTCAGACTCGGGACCCACGACCTAAAATCCCTGCCGGAGGACCTTGCCTCCTTGGATTTTTTACGTCCTGAAAACATCTGTCGCACCTCGTCCGGGTGTTGAACCGCGCTGCTCTTAGAACTAGAGGAAAGGGGCATAAC